>CP139505.1:221690866-221702093 GCA_021014915.2 Artemisia tridentata subsp. tridentata | reverse complement strand
TTTGGATGGAGTGCTCTAAGGAATTTCTTGACAAAGTTCTTACTAAAAAAAGATTCATCAAGTGCTTTAAGAGAAATAATGATAGTATTAAACCGAGCAAATCCACTATCAATGGTCTCATCTTCAGGAATAACAAGTTGTTCATATTGTTGAACAAGAAGATCAATTTTGTTATCCTTGACTTGTGAGTTCCCTTGATGAGTTATTATTAGAGATTGTCAAATTTCTTTAACAATTTTGCACATAAAGACTCTTTCATACTCCTTTTTAGGTAAAGCATTGTAAAGCATCATTTTTGCTTCATTATTTTTGGCAATCAATTTCTTTTGCTCATCAATATGACGAATAAGTGAAATACCCTCATCCCGACCACTTGTAATATCTTTTATTATAGCTTTATGATCACCTTCAATAATTATATACTAAAGGTCTATGTTTTTTGATTTTACATAAGTTTCAAAGCGATTTTTCCAATAGATAAATCCATTTGGTTCAAAGAGTGGTGGTCTTTGCATAGATTGCCTTTCTTTAAAGTTTTCAAAATCCATGGATCATTTCAAGTTTTAAAATACAATATATTTTAAAATTCTTGAGTAACGTAGCTCTTGATGCCAATTGTGGAAAACTAGAAGGGGGGTTGAATAGTTTTACCGTTTTTAATTTCTTTTTCTTTGTTATCTTTATGTGAAATAAACTAATGTATACTAAGAAATGACAATAAGTAAAATGCAAGAAGGATATAAACGATCAAACCACAACACGAGAGTTTATAGTGGTTCGGTCTACAAGGACTCTTTTACCTTGCCCTACTCCACTCCCCGAGTATCCAACTCGAGAGTATCCTTCACTAGTCAACAAGCTCCTTTATCCGGCGGAGAAAACCTTACACGTCGCTTACACAATATTTCTGACCCAAACCTAGATGTCGAGTTCTTTACAAGGGTACAATCACTCCCGTCACACTATGTATTTTTTAGGACTAAAATTCTAACCGATCACTATAGAGGATTATGATAGTTTGGTACAAACAATGATGTATGAATAATTACAATACACACTGAATATGCAGAGACTTGCTTTAACTTTCATGAAGCTAGTAAGTCTTCAATGATATTATCTTCTTGCTACTTAAGAAGTTCACCAAAATAACTATGAAAGAGTTAGATGATAAATATTAACAAGTGAGAGAGAGTATGCAAGTTTATGTATGTAAGTGATGAGGAAACAACTGAGTTTGGGATGCTATTTATAGCCATTTTTGTTCAGTGACCCACGGCTCAGATGGACCCAAAAAAAGGGGTCCGCCCATTATAATTTTTGGTGTTGTGGGTTACTAACACTGGATTTTGAAGATCTTGTTCAAATCTTTCCAAAATATTTGCAAGATCTTACTAGTATCCTACTATGATATTTTCTCAGATGTTTCTAGGTTAGGATGATGCATGTAGTGATGAAATAATACATTTCCACTTTGATTAAAATGTATTAACAAAGTTAACTTGTAAAATGTATTATGTAGCTAGTTAAAAGATGTTTATTAAAGAAGTAACATGTTAGTTTAGTGTTGCTAAAAATGTTTGATTACTAAAGGTAGTATATGACTTGGTTTCATATGTTATGGACATTATTGTACAACATAGGAACCATAGTGTACATGAAATTTGTACATTAAAAATGTACAACATGTATTAAAAACTTTTGTGATGTTTAAATAAAACTTGTAGCTATATATATAAAAGACTTGACAATTTTTATGCTTTGCATAAATAAAGTTTATCATTGTCATCAATAAAATTTAGCAAATATCGTAAAATATAAATAACATTTTTTAGACGATATTTGTATTAACAAAACCAGTGTACTCAAAAAGATAATTGCGTGACACATTTCAAAGCACTTAAGTCACAGTTTGAGGTTTTCTTAGATCCAAGGTTAACAATGTGGGATCAAGGGTTTCATCGAGCATGTCAAATATTCTTCAGATCTGAAATGAACTTCATGACTTTCAAAGTTAAGCTTTCCCACAACATGAATCAATCAGAAACAGAACTTGAAAAACAGAAACTTCATAAGAGTGACTCCAAGGAAGAATTTAGAGTGCTCAATACATAGTTCAAAGCATTTTTAGACATAGAGGTTAGAATGTTCAAGAGTTCTACGGGATATGATTATGCATGGTAATGACATACATTTAGAGAGTCTATTGGAATGGAGACTCACACTTTTAGATATGGGTTAATCAAACAAATGGATAATCTTGAAATGGTAATTCATGCAAGAGCACTTTATGAGAGAAAGATGCAGACAAAAAAAAAGAGTTAAAAGAAAGAGAGATAAATGAAAGGGAAATGCAGACAAGAGAGCTGGATAAAAGGGAGATGTAGACACGAGAGTTGGATAACAAAGAGATACAAGCACAAACGAGAGCAGTCAATGAGATTGAATCATCATATGCTAGTTTGGTTTTCACATAAAATGATACATCATTAGAAAAGCAGGGAGAAAGCAGCAGTCCATGGTATGATTCGGATGTTGATGGTACATGATGCGGCGGATTGCAACACCGAAGTTTTACAATCCTCCCAGGCAGAGTACCTAACCGTTTTAGTGTAGTATAGGCAAGACTCGAGGAATTGATCGTTCTCTAGTGGAATAGTGAGGTAGGTTCGAAGTGTATGTCGATTTAAGTCTAAGAGTTAAGAGAATATTATTTTTGGTAATTTTAGGTTTTATTTGAAAGCAAGTAAAAATCCCGGGTTTGAGAGAGGTTAGTTTTAAATTACTAAATTAAACTAAAGTGCAAGAAAATTAAATAACAAGAAAAGGAAAAGTGGTGGTGAACTTCTTATAAGAGGGAAAACGCATTTACCTAAAATTCCATTACTCCATAGTTATTTTCTTGATATGTCTATCGAATGTCACTTACTTGTCTAATGCAATGCGGAGTATTCCTTGTTACTATTGCGGGTTGGTCAGTCTCACGTCTATGAACTAGCCTAAATGGAAGATGCCTGTTTGAATGTCAATATCCCACCCAATAACTAGATCACGCAATAAATACCCTACTCAATTAATCCCTAAGACATAAGTATTAATTTGACACGTTTTAGTAGACGTTCAAGCTACCCTATATAGGTTAGTAGCCAGTTTTCCAACTCCTAGCTTACACACCATTGACAAGAGATGATAAACAAGCAATCAATAACTATGTTTCAGCAATCCTAAGTAAATACTAATTAGTTTAGCCTAGCATAGTAATAAAAAGACAAGCAAATAAACAAATCATACAATTACGCATAAACATGATTGAATGATTGAATAAATAACTTATCTCAATAATACATGAGGTCTTCAAGGGCCAAAAGGGCCTACAAAAGCTGTAAAAATCGACTAGGGTTCAGTGGTATATGTTCCTCCAAAGTTGCACACACACTAATGAAAACAAAGCATTTGTATTTATAGATTATAGGTTGTGACGGTGTCACATTGTGGTTGTGACGCCGTCAGCTCGCCGCCAATTAGGGTTTTGTTTTTGCACCAACTTAGTTGTGATGGCGTTACGTTGTAGTTTTGACGTCGTCGGCCTCTTCTGACGCCGTCTTCACATACTGACCCGTCAGCTCTAGTGATGACGTCACACATGCTGTCACGTTGCTGGAGTTGTCATTTTTCTTCGTTCTTCTTCCAATTGAGCCCAAAACTTGTACTTTTCCAGGATTTGTGCTCCCAATTACCTACAACATGAAAAGAAGCAATTTAAGGTAACATTTGATCAAATATGCACGAGTATAAGGGCTAAATAACCCTTAAAAAGCGTATAAAATTACACCTCATCAAATATCCCTACACTTTGGATTTGCTTGTCCTTAAGCAAATGTGCTTTTCTACCTAATAAGTAATACAAACAGGCAACATTTAGCTTACTAAATAAATATTGTTTATGGCACAGCTAGTTTGATAATACACTTTTACCAGTTTCAACAAGCACGGAAATATATACTAGCACCTCACATAAGTGTTTGGATTCTATCATCTCTCGGGTGTATAAATGATATAAAAGTATGGTAACAGGAAAATTTACACTCACTAATTGTCATAGCACATAGATTACCATAGGCTTGATAAATGATCAAACCTCCACCGCTTTAGCGTAAGCACCTAGGATAAACTATCAAAGAGGTCTTTATAAAGGGTTGTAATGTCAGGTTTAGGGTAAGGAAAAACATGGTTAAGGTGGCATTGCTAAGCCAAGACTCGATAAACCAACAACATATACCAACACTACATCAAATCTTTCGTTGCTTTTCTGGACACTTTTTTTACTTAAACATAAGCAGGGTGACAGTCTATATGTTTTTCTTTCTTTTTCTTTTTTTTCTTTTTTTTTTTCCATTTTCTCATTTTTTCCATTTTTTTTTTATACACTTTTGCCCAACCATCATTTTGATCTGCTTGAATAACATAATACATTAATAAATATCAACATAGTAATAATACTAAAACCCAAATTAAGAGGATCAATACACTTGGAGTACTTAAGCATTAACGTACGTATGGGGGAAACAATTTGACGTTCTTCCCCATTACTCCGTAAATAACATACTACCATGAGTCTAAATCATCCCAAACCTGTATATATAAGATATGACTCGACTTAGCAAATATGTAACCAACTAGACAAGTAACTAAGGGATTAACATTTGTTTTCACAATAATGCACTAAAAATGAGTGTATACAAGGAGGGCTAAAGCGATTTGGGTGTAACATTTTAGTGAGGTGTAAATAATATTCTTCAATAATATTTCGGAATCACCCAACGAGAATCGCGAAAAGATAGGCTCAGAGGCGTATACTAGGGTATCTTGCACTAAAAATAAGTTCATAGCAAGGGTGTATGGGCAATTACTTGACCAATAAAGTCAATGTAATTATAACAAACGAAGGTTAAAAACAAGGGTTAATCCTAATGCCTCTTATCATGTACTAAATCCTAATCACACGAATGTGATCTCACTAGCGATCTTGGGATGCATCACTAAAGCAAGTTCTAAAATCTAATGCACTACCGGTACACTCTCAAGCATTAAAGATGAATGCTTCTTAAATATCTAAAGGCGAACCTCACTTTTTTTGGGTGGAATTTGAGTAAGTCTTGTCCATGAGACGTTTGCTAAAACTACAGTGTCACTAGTAAATTCCATAAAAAAATTAAGTTGGGCCAAAATTACCGTCTTAAACTAAGTTTCAGTATATTACACATCTTTTTAAAGACAAACAAATAACAAATGCATAGATAGTTTCTAAAGTGTCCAATTTTACTCTTTCTACACTTAAATTGAACATTGTCCCCAACGTTTTAAAAGTATCAAAATACGGTAAAGGGAAAATTAAAAAGACATGAAAGAAACTAGTACTTCCCTTGTTTGCTAGGTATGATTGAAGAACGAAAGTACGGTTAAATCTTCATCCAAGAAGATATGTGATAATCCATGTGCCATGAATTTTAAATTCTATGTATTATAAAGATATAAGAATTGCATAGTGATACAATTGGTAATCGTTACCTACCAGTTAATCTACCACTGTTGTTAGTAGTCAACCGTGCGGTGACTAGGTTAAGTTGGATGTTAGGATTTAAATAATTATGTTTTGGGAACAAAGGTAATTAATTTATTTAAAGTATAATATCGAAAATAGACTTTATTGTTTTATAGATGGCTGTGTCAAACCAAAATATGAATGTTGTGACTCTCCATTCTCTTATCTAGAAGGAGAAACTCAATGCTACAAATTTTGAGACCATCCCCCTTTTTTTTCTTTTTTTTTCTTTTTTTTTTTCCCTATTTTAACCCAAAAAATTCTATGGTTTTTAAGATATGGATCTTACTTAGGATCACTTTCGTCTTTGCAAGATCGTGATCGTAAGATCGGATCGAGATCTTAAGATTCTACTACAATGTCATTTTCTTATATATCATATATGATTATGTATCACATATCATGAAAATGTACCTCAAAATTATGATTATGAAGTGTTAATTCAATTAGCCTCATGTTTATCATATTCTACAACACTTAATACATAAATTTGTAGTTTTCTAGTTTATGGTTCGAGAAAAGTAAGAGCGGATCGATCGAGATCTTAAGATCTTATGTTCAAGATCGGGATCTTATTAAGATTGCAAAGATCCTACATAGGATCAGGATCGATTTTGCTTTGTAATATCGTAAAATCGTAAGATCCTAAGCTCAGGATGCATGAAAATTTCTTTCAGTAACATGCTGGTTATAACAGAAGAGGTATATGATACACCTTCAAGTTTCTGGAAAGGCTGAACTTCCAGTAGGTTTCTTGCCGCTATGTTGTGGTTTTAGTGATTGGTAAACTAGTGGTCTTTTTGTGCTTCATAAGATTGTTTAAACTCCACATCTTCAAGTTTTGGAGCTCGAATGCATGTCCAAAAACCAAAAGTTTATTGTTGGTCTAGTGAATAAGTATGTGGGTTTTGTTATTAAGGGGGGCCGTTTGGTTTATTGGTATGAATCACAATGGGAATAGGTATAGTTATAGAATGGAATAACAATGATTCTATCATTCCCATAGCTGTTGTTTGGATTGATCTAGTAGAAATGGCCATATGGGTATGAACTTCTTATTGCTACATCTTCATCATCCAAAATATTACAAAGGAAAAAAAGAAAAATAGAAGCATCAAATTTATTCTATTCGGTTATCAAAATCCAATAGCTTCAACTATATTTTCACGTTAGTTGCAATTGCAAAACTTTTTTTTTTTTTTTTTTTTTTTTTTTTTTTTTAAGATATTAAACTTTTATGTTCACATAAAAGGACTACCACATTCTCTCCGTAATTCTTTGATTGGTTTTTTTTTTTTTTTTTTTTAAATCATGCAAGTGTGCATGAATTGAAAGGCTAATTTATAAAATAAGAAAAACTTTTTAAAAAAATACAGTGAATATTTAAACGAAAAGGAGGAACCAAAGTGTATGGTGTGTCATAAAAGAAAGTTTAGGGACTGGATCCAATGCTAACGGAAAAAACTAACGACAGTTAGTCATAAATGAAAGGGAGGAACCAAACCAAAGTTTAGGAACCAAATTGTATGGTGTGTCATAAACGAACGGGAGGAACCAAAGCTAACGGAAAAAAACTAACGACAGTTAGTCTCAGGGATTAAAACCGTTATGGGTCGCAACCACAGGGACTGGATTTGTTAAAAAAAAGTTTAGAGACTAAACCCGTAAAACTCGACAGACCACAGGGACCATTTATGAAATTAACTCTTTTAAGAACAAAGGGTCCCACAGGAATGGAGCAAAATCACCCTTTCTATGTGGTATGGGTCTATGGGTGTAGGAATGATACTTTCATTCCTAGATCTTGAAACAAACACTTGTATTGGGTGTGAATGTCATACCTTGATTACGAAACCCTCATACCAAACGGCTCCTAACTATTTAGGTCACAAGTAATTTCGGCAGTTTCAATGTGGTTAGGGTCGATGGTCATTGTAATGATCCCAAACTATGGTTAGCATCTTGCAAGTGTGAATCTGTAACTTCGAAAGAATATTTTCGATCATAATTCAATACAACCTTACTTTCGCAAGATGACAAAAACACGTAGCCAATTGTAGAACTCCAGAACTGCATAATGATGGCGTGAATTACATGTATGTCGTAAATTACAGTTGTACCCAAATGATCGCAAGGGATCCACGAATTAATTATAGTTGGAGCTCCAATTATTGTTCAAGTTAAATGTCTGGATTATTCTTGAATGGTTCTAAATTTCTACAAGATTATTGTGTGTTTGCTAAAGAGAAAGATGAAATATGATGATACAATACAATTATCATGTTTGAAAAATACAAGGCTTTGCGCATGACATGGTTCGGCAACTTACTATGATGTTCCTGAACTGAAACACCCTGAAACTATTGTCATCGTGCGTGTACAATTTTGCCCTGCCCTTGCTCCAAGTAGAACATTCAATTGGCTTAAACGTATTGGCATATGGCTAGTTCATCCTTAAATCTCACCAAAAAGTAGGCACCTGCACAAAGTATAAGAAACTGACCATGTTACAAATTGATGTATTTTCCTCTATGGCGACTTCTCAAGATTCTTTTCTATCGTAACATTGATAACCGCCTGTGAACTCATGACATAAATTAAGATGAATCTGTGAACCTCAAAAGGGCTGCATAAGAACTTTTAAGCCGATAACATAAAACCTATGACGTTGAGTGTTATGATAATTTGTATTCAAATCTCAATGTAAGTGTTATGTTGCTAGTGTTTTTTCTAAGTTCTCACCTTTACTTCTAAATAAAAGGTACTGAACAGGATACATCATAGAAATTCACGGAAGATAGGATTACAGATCACCAAAATACACTTGTTCTTAGGTTCAACCAAGTATAACCAGTGTTGAAAAGCCAACACTCCAAAAGGATGATCTGAGGACAATCTCAAAAGTGGGTATCATGATAAGGGATTCCACACACTACCACAATTGGAATTTGATTAAACGTGAACCAAACTGAAACCTGCAAGCACTGCATCCTCTGGGTCACCTAATATTTCATCTAATGTCTGACCTCTTATCAACATAAACGATAATGTGGTTGAAAAATTGTCCTGTTGGCATGAAAAGAGCCGTATAAACAGCAAAAGGAAAAGCTACAGTTTCCAACTCATTCTCAAGTAGCCCACTTGATGAGATACAAAACACGGAAGAGAACCAAAAGCTTTATGACTGCTAAAAAATTTATTTTCCCGATGAGAGTAAATTGGGCTAAAATTATAAAAGAAAAGACTAATATTCCTTATGATAAGCCAATAAGGTAAAGAATGAGAAGAATGTCGATTCTGGAAGCAAGGTTTGGAGGATCCATGGAAAAGATATTAATCATCCTAGGGAGATCCTCATGTCGATGAATGTATTGTATGATTTGCTATCGTATTTTGAACTAATGTGTTTTATAGGTATTGTAATCTTTTGATTATGCATCTTTAATTTATGTAACTTAAAGTTAATATGAGTATAAATCTTGTTTTTATGCAATATTTAAATTCATTAGAAAAGGAATGTTGATATGACAGTCCATTGAACTTTTTAGAGTTTTATGAGTTGAAGAGACTATAGAAGAGATCGTGATGCCATGTGGCAGTGCATTGAACTTGCTCTAAGATATTATAAGTGCTCCTGGAACTAAATAAATATAATGAATTTGTAAAACCATTAAACTTCACAATTCAAATCACCTCCTGCCTATCTGGTTGGTTCACAGTTCTATTTCTTTCTGATTTTTGGTTTCAACCAGTCCTAGATTGCAACTCATCATTGCATATGGATTTCAATTATATGCAGACATAACCACGACAGTAAAAATCAAAACTCAATAGTTAGATAAAGACGAACCTCATGCTTCTTGTGAGGAAGTATCTGCCAATCAAACCTTCGTCTATCACCCAGTTTAAAAGCAGCACAGGAACCAAACACCGGACATTGTTATTGCGTCCACCAAGGAGCTCCTGCCTCGTAGGAGTGCTCACCTTCATCCCATGAAATTTGACAAGCTTGCAGGCCGATAGCGACACTAGGTTCCTTCCCATGTTTTGCAGCCCATTCTTCAGCAGCAAATTCTCTATCAGCATCACTTTCAAATTGCTTCTTGTACTTCCCAAAAGGATTCACACCTAGACTGGCTAGCTCCGCGATTACAGCTGGCATATACATTGAGTCACCCACTATTGGTGCCCCACAGTCAGCCAGTTGAGCTCGAATCTGTATGATGCAAATTCAGTAAAATAGGCTGTGTTCTATTCCGCATGACTGATAATCATACACATAAAATAATAGACAGAAAATGAGTAATACATACAAAGAAAATGGTTTACAACATGTATCAGCAAATACTAGACAGAAAACGAGTAATGTGGGGACCTGTAAACCTTAACTTTCTAAATTCTCATTTTTTTGTGAGCAATATTTTATTTAATTTGAGCAAAACTGTCTTCCACTGTACAAACTAAGTAAAGCTCCATATCCAACACTATTCACTATGTTATGCAGACCTATGTTGCACAGGGACGGATACGGAAACGGCTACTTAGAAACACCAATATCCCAAAATTCAAGAAACGGGTACGGCCTAACGTTGTGTATTTTATATATATTTATAAATAAAATAAATAAACATCAAATTGTTATCACCAAAATATCATTAATCAAAGTTCAATATTAGATGCAAAAGATTTGTCAACCATGAAACTGTCATTAAAAAAACCACGTAGTAATAACATATCCACTAGTCAGTATTCTCAGAGAAAAAGACGGTCTCGAGCTCTGGCTCATCAAGTGATAGTTCAGCGAACTCTAAAAATCCCGTATCTTCCATTGTACCGAACTCATCTCCTCCAACATCCCACATCTTGGTCTTCTCATCTAAATATTGATCGGTGCTCCTTGATAAAAGACATAGATTGTTATGAACAAAAACCAAGTCTTTGGCACACTTAGGAGTTAACTTATTCCTTCTAAGTGAGTTAACAAAAGAGTAGGTGCTCCAATTACACTCGGAACAAGATGAAGAAGTGGGTTGATCATGAAGAAGTGGGTTGATCAAGAACTCTAAAAGCTAACGATTGTAGCTAAGGAGTTTGTGTTCCAAAATTAGCCCACCAAGTTTTAGGCTCCATAGTTCCCATCCTAGAGAGAGAGCCAATATCTAAAAAGGCCCCATTTTAAAAGAGAAACTGGCGAACTCATTTAAAATTTTTTCATAATCATCGACGTTCGGGTAGAGCCTTCAAAAGCATCTCATCCTTTCTTGAGAGATTTCCGCATCTCTATGAGGAGCGACTCTAGCAAGATCATCACCAAGTCAAGCATCACTATAATACCTATAAGATACAAACAAACAATTAAGAAAGACATTCGGATAAAGATAAATAAATATACTATATTTATGAAACTAATGCCTAATCAAATAAGAAAGTACCTCGCGTTCAAAGAATGTGCTAAACAGTGAAGTGGTGTTGAACTTTTTGCCCAACGAGCCATAAGAATCTCGTAGACAACATCACAGAAACAAGAATGGCCGCGTAGGGATTTTTTTTTTTCATGCTTATAAATCGCGATTTTTACCTTCTCAACCATAGAATCCCACATCTCGTATACCAGATGAAGGCATGGCC
>CP139505.1:221222186-221690766 GCA_021014915.2 Artemisia tridentata subsp. tridentata | reverse complement strand
AAAAATAATAATTTCGAGAGTCTTTAAACAAATATTGTATGTGATTATCTAATCCTGTAAATTGAACACTTTGTCAGATGCGTTATGCGTCTACGATCTATCAAAAAGCAAAAACTAGATCAATGCTTTTACAACAAAATCTTTCTGGATATGAGGGAAACCCCACCCATCCCACCTTTGGTAACTTGATAACAATTTTTTAATAAAGAGAGAAATTATAACTGATGTTATGGAACAGAGCAAGTGTTTTAGTCTTCCATATGAAAATTTAAGAACTAGGATATGCAATTCATTTCACTTGCAACCATACAAAACAGTGCAAATTTAAGAACTAGGATATGCAATTCAGGTCAATGTTCAAAATGAATTTGTTCCCGAAAGATCATCCTTGTAAAATTATCATAACAAATCTGAAGTTGTTTATAAAACAGATATTATGAAGTATCAACTACTAATAGAATGAAATAGCAATCTTCTTACCTTTGGAAATAACTTTGGGAGCCATTCGATATGGTCGCATGTAATGAGTCATGACTCCACGTGGCACATAAGCAGCAGCAAGTGCGAGATAAAGCTTCTTCACTTGTTTCTCCTGGTGGAGATATTGCCACAATGTATAAGTGTATTAAAAAATAAATCTTACATATATTGAAATACAGACTATTAATTTACCCTGATCTTTCTATGGAAAACTGAGCAGTAATCCTTAGTTCTAGCTAGCACAACACTGCAAAACAAATTGAGATTAGTTGTCTACTCATCAAGTACAGAAGAAACAAACAGCCAATGATTCAATTTAAACTTCAAAAAATACCAGCCTTCAGTGCAATTATCAATCTGGTGAGTCGTCTTTAATGGAGAAGTTAATTCCAAGGCACGAGTAGCAAAAGTTACACAAGTTTCTTCAATATTGTCTGTAGTTCCACCTACCTAAGATAAGAGGAAGTGAGCACACAGTAAAGAGAAATAATATCATTTTATACCAGTTACCTCCATTAAATAGGACGCAAAATGAAAATAGAAAATGGTATTAACGAATATTAGTGATTGTCTCTAATGAGATTATGTATCACCAAACTAGGATGTTGTTTGGTTTACCGGAAGATTGCAGTAAACGTGTGTATCTTGGTAAAAGTTAACCACTGTTTTTTGCAGCAGCAAAATTTTGGTTGTAGACGTTAGAAGATACAATCAAGGGGAACAAATGATTCACATACTGATGTGCCAGCAGGCTTGTTGAGAACCACATAAGACTCCGTCACAGCAATTATTCTAGATCTCCAGTCAATTTCATAGCATCTGACAAAGATTAATGCATCAACAAGATCAGAATTGCCAACAAGTATTATATGGTTTTTTATAAGACCTTTATTCTAAACAGATTAATCAAACGAGCACTATAATGAAAATTCCTTCATGGGATACCATGATTCATGGATGTCATGCCAACTAATTACAATACATACAAAAACAAAATCACTTGGCGTTCCAGCTAAAAAGAAATAAATGAATTAAAAATGTGTAGAAGTAATGCTAAGAGATGCTTCTTAAAAGTAGGATTTGATACTGATAAATATGTGTTGTCTTCTAACAAACGTACTACACTGAATTAATATACAAACACTACTGTGCTAGTTGTAAATCCTCATTTTACAGTCACATAACTATTATTAAACAAATATATTCCCACGTCATGTTTGCATTATAAGACTGATCAGGGTTCTGTGACATGGTTTCAACATAACAGTATCCTAAATAACGGCCTAAAAAGCAAGTAAAGTAAACTCTCAAAAATGACCAATCGTGAATAAAAAAGTTACTTTTGGGCATTTAACGCTATCCTGTGGCATGGCTCCATCAAAACAATATGAAGTTTAACAAACACAATATTGCAGAAGCTCATTATTACAGAAGCTCATTATTAGTATATAGGATAAGGTCTTTTTTAATGTTACCTTGGAAATCGTTTAGGACGTACATGAACCCTTACGTATGTCCCTGCTTCAACAAACTCATCAACGTGAGTAATCCTAAAAGTTTTTTGCGCCTCTCTCACAGTTATTCCTTTGACTGAAGGTCTCTTTTTGAGTACTGATGGGTCAGTAACTTCTTGATACAACTTCATTTCTTCAGGTGTGGCGGTTGAAGGTGGCGTAGGGCAAACAAGGGCATAGAACACTGCCCCAAAATGAATAAGATCTGCAACATACCTTCAATGTTCAAGTTTATTAATCAACATCATCCGTTGGTATATCATACCTACTTAGCATGGTAGACAAGTCAAAATAGTGTAATCAGTATTCTCTTTCATTTATTTACAGGAGTCAAGAGGCCCAATTTTTTAAGATTTGGTCCCACCATTTGAAACTGTGATACCTGAATATTTTATTGCAAATTATTCCAAATGTTCCTCACTTCCTCCAATGTCATCTTTTATTTTTTGAATGGGAGCTCTTATGTAATCTACACCATTTTGGCACTCTGATCACTCAGTATCCCAATTGTTATATCCGACTTTACATTCGTATTGGAAGTTATAAACCATGACCTTCGCCTTTTCAAAGATAGTTTTGAGTTGTTTGAGCCGTAATTTAGTGACAAACGGTTTTAATAACTACATTAGAACATTCACTTAGAAAAAGTAAATCCACTGCTTCAAAGAAATACCATACTCTTCCTATTACAATATTATATTTCATTGTTGTTCTCTTACTTTTTCCACTGATACAGACCGTAACTGATTACGATTTGACAAAAATAAAAAAGATTATAGCAACTCACAAAGGCGGAAGATCCAGAGTTTTGGTAATGAAGTTAAGAATGGTTCCTCCTTCTCTGACAACTAAATGCTCGATCCTGGGTTGAAAGTTTTCCTTAGGGCATGGAAGCAAGCGTCCATATTCAGAGTAGCTGAAGGAAAAAAAACGAGTTTGAGTATCAAATACGAGTAACATTTATGCTGTCCCAAACATAACAAAAGCATAATGATGAAATAGATGTGCATAATATATAATATATCCTTTCATTTATAAAAAGTATACATTTTTAGTCGGAACTATGACTGAAAGAAGCTCGTTCCATTTAAGACAATACCCAAAATTTTCGATTTACTTATCTGACTATCTCTGTGAATTAATAATAACTTTCAGAATCGTATATACTTATGGTATCTTGATTTACTAGTTATGTAAATATGCATACTATTACTTGTACTGGTTGTCAGTACTTAAATTGGATAACTACAAGCAAGCTTTAGTTGCAGAGTGAATTATATTACACATCTGTGATAAGATCATGCATATCATCCCTTTTACATATAAATGTAGCAATACACTATTGAAACTCTCTAAAAGATTTATGTTTGATTCTTGAAACATTCAATCATATTTCATCCATAGTGATAGAATATTTTCTCAAGTACATTTTAGTTATCCAACCTAACCCTCTCTAAAAAACTACCTCTCTCTAAAAAAATCTTCCCACCTCTCTCTAAAAAACTAACCCAACCTAACCCTAAACCCGCCGCCGCCGCCATCATCTCTCCGGCCGTCGGCTTAGGCCGATGGTCCGGAGAGACCCTCTCCGGCCCTTCTTCTTTGTAGATAATTTATCATTTCTTTTCAGTTCGAATAAATAAGGTTTATAGATTGTTCTTTTTGCCCAGTTTTCCGGATCAATTTCTTTAGGATCGATGTGGTTAGGGCTTTTTTTTTTTTTGGTCAGATGCTCGGTGGTTCAGATCGGTTGTTTTGGGGTCGAAGTGGTTGTGTCATTCAGATTGGGAGGTCATGTGATGGTGATGTCGTGTGATGGTGAGGTCATGTGATGGTGAGGTGGTCATGAGACGGTTGAGATGGTAAGGTCTTGAGTTAGCTAGGTTGTGAGTTGGGTTCAAATCGTGAGGTCATGAGATGGTGTTCGTGAAGATGGTTCAAATAGTGAGATTGTGTGATGGATACAAATAGTGAGGTCTTGAGATGGCTCTGGTGATATGATTGTGCTCGTGGCGAAGTGTCAAATAGTGAGGTCGTGAGATAGTTAAGATAGTGAGGTCGTGATATGGTAAGGTCTTGAGTTAGCTAGGTTGTGAGATGGTTTCAAAGCGTGAGGTCGTAAGATGGTGGTCGTGAATATGGTTCAAATAGTGAGGTTGTGTGATGGGTTCAAATCGTGAGGTCGTGACATGCCTCTGTTCGTGAAGATGGCTCAGAGTGTGAGGTCGTGATTGTGGCCGTGGAGATGGGTCATATAGTGAGATCGTGGGATGGTTAAGATAGTGAGGTCGTGAGATTGACAAGATTGCGTGGTAGTGATGGTTTCATTCAGGAGGGTTGAGGCGCTGTTTTTCATCGGTTAAGTGTGCTTGGTTGGTTTAGCTTTTCTTAGGTCGTTGTAGAGTTTGTGGTGCGGATCTTGTGTTTGTTCAAATTTTCATGTGGGTATGAGCTAGTTATGTAGTTTCATGTGGGTCGAGGTGTTGGGTCAGGTGAGCAAAGGTCGACTAGTTTTGACGTGTGGTGGTTTTACAATCATAAGGTTCTTCTTCGTCAACGGATTTTACATATCACTGTGCCACCACTCGATTTGTTTGCATGGTTGAAAGTTTATGTTTGAGGTTTCGGTAGTTTCAAGGTTGTGTGTGAAGGTCGTGGTCGGGTTTTTAACCAATCTCCATGCTCTCAAATCGGGTGATGCCCTTTAGTGGTTAGGTGTTGTGCTAGAGTTTGAAGACAAGTTGTTCTCCTTTGTTTGTTGGATCTCCATTGTCGATGAAAGGATCTTTTTGGATAGAGATTTTATAGTCATCGTAGTTTAGCGAGGGTCGTTGTTGAGGGTCGTGTTTATGGTTGTAGTTTGTGAGGGTCGTTGTTATCACTGTTGATCGAGTTTGATGTAATTCCTAGCATCTTGCTAGTTTTAATTTTATAAAAATTTATTGCCTTTCAAAAAAAAAAAAAAAAAAAAAAAACATTTTAGTTATCCACAAACTCAATGAGTCGAATATTCGATATAATTGAAAATGTACATAATAACTAGGGATAATTGCTAAAAGAGTAAAAATGCATCCAACTTGCCACTTTTTTCCTTTTTGTCTACTCTCAACTTTTAGGGTGTGTTTAGTTGGTAGGAAATTTTTCATCGGAAAATGGAAACACTGAAAACCCATTTAGTCACACTTTTTCCTAACAATTTCCAAAAGAAGTGATATTCTCACTTTCCAAATTTTAACTAGAAAACTAAAAACCCCAATCTACCATTCTCCTTTTTTTTCTCTCTAACAAAAAAATGACGGGGTTTCCGAATCTACCATTCAAGTATCTCATTCTAACCCTAATCACCGTTGGTAACATCTCCACATTCCATCGAGCTTCATCTAAACATTTTTTCATCTTTTTAAAAAGGAAAAATATAACCCCATCTAAACGGGTTTTCAAAATTCTCAACTCTTCTCTGGAGAAGAAAAACCATTCCCTTCTCAAGGAATCTAGAAACGGAAAAATAAAAATAAAATTAAAATTAAAATCCACAACTAAACCCTACCTTAATTATCCTATTTAATTATCAAACTTGCTAATCATTCCTATTGTAGGCATTGCTACGAGTAAAGTTTTACATGTCACAAGTTTGAAATACCACGTCGTAGCAAGTTTCAAATAACACGTCGAACCTTACCCGTAACAATGCCCACAATAGGAATGATTAGCAAGTTTGATAATTAAATAGGATAATTAAAAGTCCTGTGTAGACAAAAAGGAAACTGTGACAAATTGGATGCATTTTTAGACAGTTATCCCTAATAACTATGTAGTTCATTAATCTAGCATAGACAATAAAGAAGTCGAATGTAAGTGGACGTTTACAAAAACTATTGTCAGCCACAAGTTTCATTTTCTGAGGTCAGTTGAATAACCATTTATCTTTCGAATTGACTGGGACTACTAGGTACAGTAGTGTTTGGGAATGTAATTAAAAATAGGGATAATGGTCGAAAGTGTATCCAATTTGACACTTATTGCCTTTTTGTATACTGAAATATTATTTATCCTATTTAATATAGGCTGGGTATTTGTTTAAGCTTATATGTGGCTTATGAGCTTATTTTCTTTTTTCGGGTTATATTTCATAAGCCCCAATTTTCTGGCTTATTTTGAGACTTATGGGCTTATATTAGTTTATCACTTTATCATGTCGTAACAAACTTATATAAGCCCACAAATCACAAAATAAGCCAGAAAATTGGGGCTTACGAAACATTAGCCGAAGTCAAATAAGCCCATGAGCCCACATATAAGCTTAAACAAACACCCCCTAGGAACTTAAAATATTTCCTATTGTGTGTATCATCACGGGTAAATTCAATACATTTTCAAATAATTATCCATTAATGTATCGAACTTCCGTAAGAATATACTTACACAATAGGAAGAAAAAAAAATACATTTTTATAAGTTTATTATGACATGATAAGTTTATATAAGCCGAAAAGTTTTAAAATAAGCCGCAAAAAATGCAAATGATATATAAAACAGAAAATGCAAATGAAATTACCGTGTAGAACTGGGAGTAGATGATGTTATAGCAGCAGCATCAGCAGAATGAGATGAAAATAAGGCTATGCTAGTGTTGTTGTTTTTGTGGTTATAATTGACATGAGTTGAAGAAGAGGTGGTTTTGTGAAGGGTTGTTAGGGTTCGAAGTAGAGTGAGAGAAGGGGTGGCAATGAAGGTACGGTAGTAGTTTGGAATTAATTGCAGGGTAAAAGAAGAAGATGAAACCATGGCTGTTTTGTTAAACGAGTTTGGAGTGGAGAGGGAGATGGGGAGGGAAGAGGGGTTGAGAATTGAGATGATGATACTTGGGCTGCCATCCTGTTTTCCCCATTTGTTGTTGGGCTGGCTGGCTGTTTTGCCAGTTTAAGGCTTGAAGCGGTTATTGTAATATACTTTGGAGTAATATTGACAACGAGTGGAACTCTGTTTTTTTACGTTTTCATCTGTTTTTTACGTTTTCGTCTGTTTTTTTACGTTTTCGTCTGTTTTTTAACGTTTTCGTCCGTTTTTTTTACGTTTTCATTCGATTTTTTACGTTTTCGTCCGATTTTTTACATTTTCGCCCGTTTTTTTACCTTTTCGCCCGCTTTTTTACGTTTTCTTCCGCTTTTTTTACGTTTTTGTCCATTTTTTTTATGTTTTCGTCCATTTTTTTACGTTTTCGACAGCTTATTTACGTTTTCGTCTGATTTTTTACGTTTTCGTCCTGTTTTTACGTTTTCGACCTTTTTTTACGTTTTCGTCCGATTTTTTTACGTTTTCGTCCGATTTTTTACGTTTTCGTCCATTTTTTTACGTTTTCGTCCCATTTTTTACGTTTTCGTCCGCTTTGGGGAAATATTGACATAATAGCTAGCAGTAAGCAGTAGTAGCAATAAACAGTAGAAGCCGTAGATGTTTGTTTTACAAAACAGTTTGGTAACGTAACATTAGTTGTAATTATAAATAGTTAAATGGGGTAAATAAACATATAAACAATGAAATTAAATAAAGACCTCATAAAAGTAATAAAGTTAATGTTTTAACATAGCCATTATTTTACATATGCAACCTTATATAAATATTATGTATCTAGACTGTTAGTGACTAGTACTAATATATCAACGACGTAGTATGTTTCAATAAAAAAAAAAAGATATCTGTATATATTTTTCCATCTGCAATAACTAGACAGGTGAAATGTAAATGCTAGACCATCCCCTATTTCTATAAATAAAATGAAAGACACTAAGGGTGCGTTTGGTTTGTAAATGGGATTAGAATTGGATTTGGATTTAAGAAAGATTTGAAAGAAAAGTAATTGAATGATAAATATTGTTTGTTTTCTAAAACTTAATATGTATTGGATTTGAGATGTATTATTTTTATAATATTAATAAATGGATAACAAAAGTAGTAGACCCACATTTTATCATAAAAATATTAAAAATCAGCTAAAAAAATATGTGTGTCAGTTTGATGGCCCACCATAAGCCATTGAATTTTCATACCACCCAATTAGATCCGGATTCATAAAAACCCGCTTGTATGGGTGTCAAAATCACTGTTGAAACTGAACCCCACAAACCAAACAATTATTTATTCTTTGACACCATTCCTTGAAATCAAAATACTGATAACAAACGCACCCTAAATTTTGAGAACTCTTATGACATATTCATTAATTAATAGTTAGGGGGCAGTAGAGTAAATCTCAATCACAATCGTTACTTCAATTTTCTCAAAGCTCTTTAGAAGAGCATTTTGACCAAATCTTAAATGTTAAATGCTTGTTGCTAAATAAGCTATTAAATCTTAAAGCTAAATACTTAATACTAAACGCTTAAATATGCTCTAAAATTTTCCAAAACTGATGATACCAAAATTATTAGGTCCGTGTGCAGGGTCCGTGATGTCGAACAAGCGAACCTTGCTACTTGTATCACTCAAGAAAGAAAAGCCACATTAGAACTTATCCAAGGGTTTAACCTCGGGATTAAGCTCAGACGATCAAGTCAGACGATGATATCATAATTATAGAAAGCATTTGCTATAAAGAGATAAGCTATGATATTTTTTAGGGTTATATTATAGATACCCTTATTAGAGGAATGTATAACCCGTGAAGCAGACAGTACAACCGCGCGAAGCATCCAATCATTTCATACCTCTATAGGGGGTCCAGATAACTTGCCCCTATTTTTTATTGTGTCTCGTTTAACTTACCGACCTCACTTTTATATTGAGGAAATGAATCAAATCTTGAGATCGGATAAGAACCGAATATATCTGACACGAATATATTCATTTTCCTGTAATATTCCCTGCATTATCCGAATATTGCTACTTGTGCAACTGGCGTATTTATTGCATGCTTCTAGAAAGTATTTTATTTCAGTAGCTTGGCTCACTTTCGTTTCACTTGCAGCCTTTTTACTTTCTCCTTCTATGCACACGTACATTAGTTATATATTTAAACTGTATGTTGATTACGTACATGTGCATGTATATAAGTTAGAGAATTTTATTCAGGGTTCATATTATTTTGCATGCTTGTGCATATTATATTTTGTATGTTATGTTGGTTACACTACCAAGTCCCCACACGAAAATGTGGGAAAAAATTATTTAACACATATGAATTTGAATAACGTTTTATGAGTTTGTGTTTTTTAGACGGAGTTGTTGCTTTGCGTGAAGAAATTTCACGTCTTTAAAGCGGTTTTTCGCTTTTGCGCGTTGTGATTCCGCGTCTTTGGGGTGGACATGCCACTTTGTTTATTAGCTATTTATAGCTTTTATCCCTTTCACGGCGGGACAATGCCTTGGTCCGGACCTTTTTGCTTTGTTTTATATCAAGCTTTGTGTATTAGTTATTTATAGCTTTTTATCCCTTTTAATGGTGGGACAATACCTTGATCCGAACCTTTTCACTTTGCTTTAAATTAAACTTTGCGTATTTAGCTATTATAGCTTTTCATCCCTTTAATAACAGGAGATTGTCATTGAAACACGATGGACTTTCGTGTATTATATTGAATAATCCACTTTGCGCGATGATCTCTCTCGTGCTTTTTGGACTCATCTTGTTGTTTCGTGCGAGTATTTATTTCTAGTTCAACCGCACGATCTTGCGAGTATACCTTGTAAAAATACAAAATTTAATTTGTCTTTTCCTGGCAGGGTTGCAATCATTCATAAAAAGAGAAATTTTCATTAGAAACATTTAGTAACTTATGCTCAGGTATTGAAAATAAAAAAGAGTTAAACATGGGTACCTCAGGTCATGGCCGGCTATACCTTATACCATAATTAATTTTCTTACTAGAAGTAGACTAAATATACTTTATTTATTCGAAATATCATTTTTTGCGACTAATGCGTGAGTTGTTGCCCATAATTAATCGCGAAGTCGATTTTCATTGTTTGCATCCTCAGCCCTTATGAAACTGGTGACTTGTAAATACATGTCTTCTAATGAGGTAGGTGGTCGAGCGATTAAGTCTTTGAAAAGTATACCTGGGCGAAGTCCACTAATAAATGCTCCAGTCATCATGCCATCTGAGTGATCAGTCATATGTAGTGTTTCTTTACGAAACCTTGCCAAGTAGTCTTTCAATGATTCATCTACATGCTTAACACTAAACGCTTAAATATGCTCTAAAATTTTCCAAAACTGATGATACCAAAATTATTAGGTCCGTGAGCGGGGTCCGTGATGTCGAACAAGCGAACCTTGCTTCTAGTGAGGTACATGTTGTCGAATGCCTAGTATTTCTGCTTGGGTTTTCTTGAATCGCCTTTGTTGCATAAAGTTGTTTGAAACTTGTTTCTAAGTTCATGGAAGTTATCTATACTCCCCGATGGCAAGTTGTCGTACCAAAATATTGCCACTCCACTTAAGGTGATTTGGAAGAAACAACACCAAGCAGGTTCTGGGAACTTATGATAGTCCATGGTTCCCATGAACACTATGAGATGATTGTCAGGATCTGACAAACAATCGCACGTCTATAAGTTCGTTGGTACTTTAAGTCCGTTGGTACAGCATGTCATAGTCTCTTATCCGTTTAGTGAATGGGGATGTCACTAGATCCCCACGTTCTTTTCAGCTTCTTTGAACACAAAAGAAGAGTCATAAAATATATTTTTGCTTGCGTCTTTGTGCTTCATTGAGCTATCACTTGTTTGGGACTGCCATCTTGAGTCATTCTTGGTTTTCTACTACATTGGCAACTCGATTCTTTTGTTGAATGCCTAGTATTTCTGCTTGGGTTTTCTTGAATCGCCTTTGTTGCATAAAGTTGTTCGAAAGTTGTTTCTAAGTTCATGGAAGTTATCTATACTCCCCGATGGCAAGTTGTCGTACCAAAATCTTGCCGCTCCACTTAAGGTGATTTGGCAGAAATGACACCAAGCGGGTTCTAGGAGCTTATGAACGTCCATGGTTCCCAACGGACATAAAGTAACGACGAAGCTAAAGACGTACGATGGTTTTTCAGATCCTGACGATCATCTCACAATGTTCATGGGAACCATGGACGTTCATTTGCTCCCAGAACCCGCTTGGTGTCGTTTTGCATGCTTGTGCATATTATATTTTGTATATTATGTTGGTTACACTATCAAGTCCCCCAATTCATGTGGGTAAAGTTATTTAACACATATGAATTTGAATAATGTTTTCGGAGTTTCTGTTTTTTAGATGGAGTTGTTGCTTTACGTGAAGAAATTTCAAGTCTTTAAAGCGGTTTTTCACTTTTGCGTGCTGCGATTCCGCGTCTTTGGGGTGGATGATGTGTCTTTTGTAGTATAGGTTTTTATTATCAAGTTTTACTATTTATATTTTTCCAAATTTACCTATAACAAACACTAAAAGGTGTTGATTGGTTACCCGATCGATGGTGAGCTAGTTGGTAAGTAAGGTGTTGATCACTAAGAGTGGAACGTTAACACCTAATATCTATCAGTATTTTAATTTTATTAGTTAGTCTAATTAAACCTAATCTAACGCAGCAAAGGGGTTCAGCCTGAGAGACTGACACGTGATTCAGATTTAATAAAACAGTAAATGCAATGAGACAAATAACACACACAAGCATAAACATAGATAATAAAGAAGAGGTCAAGCCGATAGCAAAGAAAACGTATTAACCATTGTTTAGTCATATAATATGTTTGATAAGTCTAAGACCTGTAGCGACGGTACTCACAACTTGGCGTATCTAATTCTTTGGTCTAGGTACCCCTAGACTCCTAGATTTACGTATTAAGTTTCTCAACAGATCTAATCCTGTCACGATTAGTCGAAATCCGCATAAACCTCACTTTAATGATTATCAGTTTATTATTTATCCACCCAGGGCTTACATTAATATGCAAAATAGTATTAATGAAGTAATAAATGTAATCAAAACATAAGCTTAAGCTTCCTATCGAATTAGTAACAAATCAAAACATCGTATAATCATTAAACATGGCTAATACCTACAGGTATTTAGCCCATAATCTCAGTAATAATACAAAATAACATGTTCTAAAATATTCAAGTATAAATCAAAAGAGAAAAATACGCTAACCGAATGATTATAGAGTACTAAAACGAACTAAGTGAATTCTCCTATGTAATTATGCACTAGCAGGACCTTCTTGGTCTTCTTTATGTCTCTGGTTTTGTACTTGGTGGTTATCTCCTATTTGAAAACCGGACTTAGGTTTTCTATTTATACTTTTCGAATACGGTCGATACGGCATATCAGATTAGTCTAATACGGTGTATCAAGGTAACTTCGCGTGGGGTCCAAGATTATTATATTCTGAAATATTCGTACACCGCCAAAGTGATACTGCGTATCATTATTCTTCATACAGCGTATCATATCTTCAATATCTTGGAATTCTAGTGAAGTCTTTGAAGGAGATATGGTGTATGTTGTTGATGTCATATGGCGTATCAGGACTGAAAGAAGCTTGTTCTTCTCGTTGACTAAAGTTTCATATACGGCGTATCATGTAATTAGATACGACGTATTCTTCAAAGTCAGGCAATGGTCTTCTTCATCGTTCAAGCCTTGTTATACGGCATATCTATCTAGAATGATATGGCGTATTCTTTGTCTGTATTGTGGAATTTCTCGAACTTGATCCATTTAGCTCCAAAACATGTCCAAAATAGCAAATTTTCACCAATTGCTTGTAAATAACTGAAATATAAACATTTAAGCGATTAAGTATCAATTCTTATACATAATGATATAAAACAAGCAATATACATAGGATAAATACTGCTAATAATTTCACTTATTTGATGTCATCAAATATCCTCCACTTGAACTTAAACTTTAGATTAAACTTATAAAAATGTATCCTAAACATTCGTCTAGGATTTTTCTAGTTAAGCATTTATTCATTTAATCTCAATTGCACAACCAAACACTTCATGAAATAGAAAAATGAAATCACTCAACTAATATATGTGGTAACATTTAAGTAATTCGCTCAATTGCTCGGTCGTGACGAGTACTCTATCATATATTTGGCAAGGATACACATCTCCCCCACTAAAGCTAAGGAGTAACAAGTCTAAAGCGTTCAATTGGGTTAATATGATAAGGCTTAAGGGTTGAACCTATCTTTTGTTCAAACATCGCATACACAAACATATTACTCCCTCCGTCCCATAATTATTGTCCAGTGTTGACTTTTGAACTCTTTAGTTTTCAACTTTGACCTTAAATATTTTTATTTAAGTTATATATTACTTTATGAAAAATAGAGGAATAGATAGAGTTTTAAATGTATTTTCATCTGTATAATTTTCAATAAGTCTTATATAACTCAAATAAAAATACTTAAGGTCAAAGTTTCAAAATATAGACTTCAAAAGTCAACACTGAACAATTATTATGGGACGGAGGTAGTAGATCAATGGCGTGAGTTCCTGATTTACTCAAATGTGACACCCTAGGCAAATCTCACATCGATCGTGACTTAGAGTGATGCTGGGACATAAGTTAACATTCGCCATATACGACAATAACGCGTTTTGTAGTCTAACAGTTAATCGCCCATACGGTTAAGCGTGCTCATGTAAGAGTAGTACTGGCTTGGGTGACTTGTCGGGAAGTCTTCACATGAGGGCCACATAAGAAAAGCCGTGAGCCTACAAGCAAAGCGGATAATATTGTGGTCTATAAGGCGGGGTGTTACAGGTGGTATCAGAGCCACTCCTAGCCGTTCGGGATGTGGGGCAAACCTCATCGAGGACGATGAGTCCCTTAGGCAGGGTTGTTACCCAACCAAATCCCGGGACGGGATTCCCCTAAGTGGAGGGTGAATGTAACACCATATGCAAATCCCACATCTGTCGTGACTTCGAGTGATGCTGAGACATAAGTTAACATTCTCCTTATACGACAACAACGTGTTTTGTGGTCTAACGGTTAATCGCCCATACGGTTAAGCGTGCTCATGTGAGAGTAGTACTAGCTTGGGTGACCTGCTGGGAAGTCTTCACATGAGGGCCAAAAAAGTAAAGTCGTGAGCCTACGAGCAAAGAGGACAATATTGTGGTCTATAAGGCGGGGTGTTACACCATTCAAACGAACCAATTTTGTCCGGTGCATGTGCAGGAGGCATCGATTCAACTGAGGTATATATTTTTCTCCCGAAAATTAATATCTGTTTCAAGTGTTTGATTAAATTTTGTAGGTAATGCTTTCTTAGCAAATTTTTATTAGAGTAATTATTTTGTTATGCTGAATGATTGTTTAGAAAAAAATAATAACTCACCACTAATGTTAAGTGGGAATGTAACACCCTAGGCAAATCCCACATCAGCCGTGACTTGGAGTGATGCTGGGACATAATTTAACATTCGCCTTATACGACAACAACTCGTTTTGTGGTCTAACAGTTAATCGTCCATATGGTTAAGCGTGCTCGTGTAAGAGTAGTACTGGCTTGGGCGACCTGCCGGGAAGTCTTCACTTGAGGGTCACAAAAGAAAAGCTGTGAGCATACGGGCAAAGCGGACAATATTGTGGTCTATAAGGTGGGGTGTTACATCAAACAACGGATGGTCACTAAAGTGGAACCTTAGAGCGCTGACGCTTTATTCGATAGTCAAAAACCCAGATGGTCACTACAATATTTATGCACTTGACATTCTCATTAAGCCATTACTTTATCCGGATGATCGAAAGCTAACAACGAATAAAGTAACTTGGTAAGGGTAAGGATAACATTTTGGAAATACATAAAATTGGTGTAAAAATAAAATAAACAAACAGATAGATTAAATCCAAACAAATGTGGTTAATTACTTCCCGACCTTCCCTTGAAAAAAACACAAATCATAGACTAACTCACGCTTTAACACGGAAACTCATGCTTTAAAAGGTAGACACAAATTAAACTCAATGATGTCTTAATCATCTCATAAAACAAACCTTAGTTGGCGTTCTCATAACGGCCAACTCCCCTGCAATCCATAACTATAGTACAACAAATAGTGGCGATATCTCCACTAATACATAACTTTACATCGTTGGTTTATAATACGTACCAACGAATAATTGATTAGCTCATAGAATATAAAATCGGTTAAGTTTAGACAAACTGATCATCACACAATCTTACTTTTCTTTTTCTTTTTTTCTTTTTTTTTTCATTTTTCGATTTTTTTAAAACATAAACATAAACATAACTAATGGTGTAAAATTTCACTACTTCACCATAATAATAAGATCATGTTTCCATACTTTTCAATACTTCAGATATAAAAGTAATAGTAATAGTAGTAAACACACAAAAATAAAAAATAACTACTATCACATTCCCAATTGCGATGTGCAATTCTCAAACTAACAAAAGATAAGAAACACACACACGAATACAGGAAATACACACTTTACAAAAGCAACGAACCACGAACTTAAATCTATAGGGTAGGCTAAGGTGTAAGGGTGTAACGAAACAATTTAACATGGGTGTAAGAAACGAAAGGAATGTGTTAATACAAATAAACCATAAAAACGTTTACTTATATTTTACAATCTTCTAATGTTTTGTCGATAACAAACGTAAAATCATTTTAACAAAATAAATAAAATACGTAAAGCTTTGAGTCAAAAGTTTACTAACTCATTTCACTATACAAATAAACCATTAAACATGTTTAGTTAAATAGTTTACATAAAACCAAAACTATTTTTATAAAACACTTACGTAACTTTAGTTACTTACATTTTATAAAAATACATGTAATATAAAGACTTGGACTATCCATGACCCAAAACACATGTCCAAAGCCCATGACCCTGGAGCTTGACCAAAAACCATGACCCATTGCATGACATCATGCATGATATCAATAATGGGTAATATCCATGACCCATGACCCAAAGTCCATAACCCATGACCCAAAGTCAATAACCCATGACTCAAGATGTCTTATGCATGACATCACATGACCCATGGACCTTAACCCATAACCAAAAACTCGGAATTGTAACCCAAGATCCGGACTGGTACTACTAGATAACCAGATCCCTGGCTTTACATTGGCCGGATCCCTTTACCGGATCTGTGTGAACAGTAACAAGAAATGCTTATAAATGGTGAGCCATTTCTTCCTTATTCCTCACCCCTCTTAGACATATTCTTTCTCTATGTTCTAACATCTCTAATGTCAGATCTAAGGATCTTCTATGTAGCTTTTCTCTTAGTGATTATCTAGGTTCCTCTGAAAGACGAGATCACGACCTCTAGAAGACGTGCAAACTCGAAGACTTGGGTTGCTAGGCTTCATCTTGTTGTTGATTCCTCTCTTTCGTTAGAAGATGTGTTGTGTTAGATAGTGGTGTTGGGTTTAGTTCCTCCATTGTAAAGGAACTCGGTATCTAGCCTTGTACCGGTTAAAGTGTAGGAAACATAGGTTTGCTTCTGCTTGTGTGAAGAACCCGGTATCTAGCCTTATATCGGATAAAGTGTAGGCGACGTAGGTTTGGTTCTACCTTGTGGAAGAACCCGGTATTTAGCGTTGTACCGGATAAAGTGTAAGCGACGTTGTGATGGCTTCTTTGCCGGTGAAAGGAGTTTGTGGTGTGTAGTGTTTACAAACTCTCGAGTTGGGTACTCGGGGAGTGGAGTAGGGTAAGAAGGAGTCCTTTTAGCCAAACCACTATAAATACTTGTGTTATGATTGTGTCTCTCTATCTCTATCTTATAGTGTAGTTTATATGCTTATCAAACTATCAATATCCAACACACCAAACTAGATTGACATAAGCCGATCTAAATGGTTTTAAACAAAATTTTAATCGGTAAAACTATTCAACCCCCCTCTAGTTTTTAACAATTGGCATCAGAGCTTCGTTGCCATGTTTCTTATAGTATATTGTACTTTAAAAACTTAAAACGATCCATGTATGTTTTGAAAACTATAAAGAAGGAAAATCTTTTGTAAAAATTGACATCTAACTCACTGATGAGTGGACTTTTACAAAAATGATAAAACTTTCGTGCTTGGATATTGATAGTCTTGTTATTTTCTATTCCAAATAATTCTAACAAATTATGTTTTGAGAAATCTTTAGTTTAGGAATCTTTGAAAACTTCATCCTATTGAAGGGAAAATGGAGTTTACACAAAAGAAAAACCTAAAAGAGGCATCCACCTGCATCACCAATAAGCTTGTAGAAAATTTAAAAGCTCATAAAGTATTTCGCGTCAATGGTTTCAAAAACCATCAAAGAAAATGCAGCAAAGGTATGTTTCTTAGTTATAATTAGTATTTGAAAAAGTGTTAGTTGATTAGAGTTAAAACTCTAGTTTATATGATCTCATTTTCAAAACCCATCTAGTTGATGTTCTAAAAATGCTAGTTGCGCATGACTAAAATGCATCCTCACGTCGATATTAGCAAAATCAATGGTGTGTTCATATAGTCATAAACATCAAAACCTCTCATGTGTCTGCTGTCATGCCGGATCCCTTCACCATAATGGGCTGGATCCCTTTTTCAAAAGATCCGGCGAAATCGGAAATACAGACAAGCAAATTATATTCAAATGATCACATACAACTTCCCCTTTCCCTCTTGTCATCCAAAACATACTAAAACACAGACTCTCATTCTACGAGTCAATCGTCATTCATCTCAATCCGCTAATCATCTCCGTAAGTAATTATACTCTTCTATATATCTTAATTAAACTTTAAAATATAATGTGTTATCACAAATTAATTCAATTAGGTTTAGGATAATCAAATCATTCCTGAAGATTTATGATCTTAAAATTGAATGTTAGGTTATGATTTTCTTTAGATTACATTACCCTCTTACAAAAGCTTCATACAAATAAAAGGGCTTAGCATTGTTAATACATGTATAAACGCAATGGGTAAAAATAAATGAGTGAAACTCTTTATACTAAAATCCATTTAAACCTCATTTGATCGAGTTTGGTAAAAAGCATAATTTTCCTAAAACTTGCACTTACACACGAGGCACATGTTTGGTATAAATTTGATCTACCCTAATACATAATCATTATGTTTAATCGACTTGTTAGGTCTCAAAATGCCACACATATATGACTTCGATCATCATCTAACCAACATCTACATTCCAAATATCTCTTTAGAACCTTACACACCTAGAGACTTCATTCATGGGTTCAAAAATCTCGAGTCACGTTATTTTCATGAAGGTCGGGTTATCGAACCTCCTTTGATCTTTCAAGAAGAAATTGAAAGAGGTTTTTGAGCTATAGGTTTTGAGTGTCTAATTATCATTAACGAAAAAATTTGTCCACATTTCGTTTTAGAATTCTTTCGTGAAATTGACCTCGTACGTAACGCGGATCGATCCTTCTCACTTCGGTTTTGCATTCAAAACAATAAGTTTCTCATGCCTCTTGAACAATTCGCTCAAATTCTCGAACATCCAAATCTTGGGCAATATGCCTATACGGAAGAATTCTCTCTTAACTCTCTTCGTCAAGAAGTAAATGGTCCATATTTTATGTACATTTTGTCTCCTGAAGAGTTAACCAACCTTTTGTGCAATTCACCAAATGTCAGTCACCCTTACCAAATCCGTATGTTTGAGCTTAGATACTTTCTACAAACCATGGTAATCATCTTACGAGAAAATGTCCTAAGTATAGTAAAAGATCGTGAATACCTACTAGCATGTTGTGCTCACATGCTCTATTGCATTCTAAATCAACAACCATACAATCTAGCCTACTTCTTCGCTAAGCGAATAGTACATCTCAAGGGCAGTTCAAACAAACTTATTCCTTATAGGATGTTCCTAACTTGTCTCTACCTTCACTTTATGATTACTTACCCATATCTTCAAGGCCCTCAATACTCACTTGTCGATTAGGTAATGGAACCCTTCAATGAGTCATAGTTAACATCCTTTCTCATCTTCGAATCATCTATCAACTTTGCTTTCCTCAATGATCCCAAAAGCGATAATGATGAGTGAAGCAACTCAAGACAACCATGATAAGATTGAAGAGAGCCTAAGTGAAAACTGTGATTTGATCAAATATTTTTGTTGTTTAAATTATGGTAATCTGCCTGTAAGCTCTTTGGCACTTTCAATATTTATTTGATAATATGTTTATTGAACATTTTGTGGTCATGTTTTCTATGTCTATGAATATGATCATATTTGATAATATATCAAATGTTGAACTTGTTTTCATTTGATTGCTTATATGTGTATCTTACATGCTCTACTCGCTATACTAGACTTGTATCCATGTATGTTTGTTTTTAGAAACACAACGTGTGAAATTCGATAAGTATGCGTGATTATACGAGCCCACTGTGTTGATTTGAGTCTCAGAATCCGGATCCCTTTTGTATAACTGGCCGGATCCCTTTGAAAAAGGATCTGGCGGATCCGGCCAAACTGAGACATATACATACCACTTCCCACCCCTCTCAACCTTCCAGAATCTATTAGACTAGTTATTCATGTCCTATTAGTCACAGTAGAGATATCCTTGGTGTTAGTAGTTCCCTTGTTCTCCTAGGAATGACTTAGGATTCTTCCAAGATGTTTTTGATTTATCATTTCTAAAATACTCACTATTTTTCCATTCTGTTTCTTACATCATCTTTCTCTCAACCTAATCCACTTACTTACACAATAAATATATTTTTCATAAATTTATTTTACCCATTCTACCCTAAAAATGCTCTAAAATCAATTTTTCATTTCTTATAGTTTTTAAGAAATTTTCTAATTTTCCTCTTGACCACTATCTGACTCCTACCTTCATTAAACACATCCTAAGCCAACTATCTTCACTTTTGATCATTTATTGATTTTCTTTAGGTCTCATTTCTCCATAAAACTCACCATTGAACCACTTCTCATCATTAGCTTGAGTTCTCAGAACTTCCTTCGTTTAAGAAACCTCTTTTCAATCATAACACCAACCTACATAGGCTAGAACTCTTACATGTTTAATCTTTCTTTCCCTTTTTCTATCTCAGTTAGCCGGATCCCTTGGCTAGTGCTAGCCGGATCCCTTTTGAAAGGGATCCGGTGGATCCGGGAAAACAGAGACAGATATTCCTACCTGTAGCCACTCAAAACTCACCTTTATCCATTTCAACACTCCACATTGCCTTTAATAACTCTCCTAGAAAAGTGTATCTCTGTAGTTGACCTTTGTACATGCAAATGATTATAATTTGAATGATTTTAGTGGTTTAGGCTTTGATTTCTTTGCATAATCCCTCACTATTTAAACCACTTGTGTTTTTGCTTAAAACTCACACCTTAATCTCACATCTTCCTGCTGTAAACTCACATTCTAAGCACTTCTCAAAATTACTGAGGCACCAAGTGCTCATTCCTCTATTAGAAGCCCTCCTAGAAAAACCGCACGTATAGTGTATGAAATATCTTCAACCGAATCTTCGCCCATTAAGAAACCCTCACCAAAGTTCATACAAACTCCTCCTTCCATTGAACAACCACCACCACAACTTGCTCCCATTAAGCCTACACCTATACTTACACCTCAAAACACACCCATCTCGACACAACCTACATGAATTTCAACTATTGAACCTCGTTAAATTTCCTTTGCTACACCTCCTACCTCTCCACACCTATTCATGAACTCCTTAGAGGATTTGCCTCCTAGACCCTCCAATCCACCACCACTGCCTACGTTATCGTCTATTGAGAGAATGACTACTCAACATTCCTCCCACAACATAGGTATTGACATCAATGTGTCACCACCAATAGCAAACATGTCTTCCTCTCATCCACCTTCAAATGGCCCATTTTGGGTAGTGAGAAGATTTCAACCACCTCAACCAAACAACATAGATAATGACACATCTCTACCCCCTCTACCCACACATACATCTGCACCAACACCCATTGTCCATCCACAACCCTCTCACTTAGGACTATCTACTTCAAACATGCCTCAACAACCTTCTATCCTAGGTCCATATATACCTTCATAACCACCACAACCAAGTCATGATGAGACTTGCAACCATTGTCAACATATCCAAACCTTGGTTCATGAAGTACACAATGAGATGCGGTTCATGTTCTATCACCTTCTTGAACTTCTAGATGACATTAGCAAACCTAACCATCCTTAGAAACCTTGAAGTGCAAGCACAAGTGGTCATCCTCCTCTAGTTTAAGTTTAGTCAATCTCGTCAGGATTTTCTTACGTGTTAGATCATTTTTTTAGTTTTAGAGAATTGACCTTTGTTGTATCTGTTAGGTCACCATATTAATCAAATATAACATATATCTTAGAGAGAGAAAGTGGAAGGAACTTGTATAAGAGAAATGAACTTTGTTAAGACAAGAACCAACACCCTCCTAAGAGGTTTACATATGTATATATAGTGTAAGATTAGGGAAATGCCCCACATGGGCTTTCTATCACTCATTCATAGGCCTATTGGCTTACTACATAAGCCTAGAATTAATTACAAACTTATAAGCCTAACATATTAAGCAACCTGTTACAAAACATAATGACCGACACTATGTATTAATTAGACGTATTCCCAACAATCTCCCCCTAAGGGTTGGTCATCAAAGGTTGCTTGACGTCATTGTTGCTTCTTTGGCTTGACGTCTCATGTATCTTTGTTCTTTGTTCTTTGTTGTCGTTGTGATCAAGTAATGGTGTTATCTGCTCCTCATCAACGTCTTTGTCTCTAGTGTCTTTATGCCTTTCCAACATGCTCATACATCTTTTGACTTTGAATCTTCATACTTAGCTCTTATTTCATTGCATTGATCTTTGTCTTTCAACTTTGTAGATTCTTTTGCTTGACGTAGAATCTTTCTTTTAACTTTGTTTTGCTTTGATCATTGGTGAGAACTTTCTTTGACTTAAACTTTCTTTGTGATGTGGGTATGAGCATGTGGAAACTGTTGTGATGTTGATGATAGTAATGGTGGTTATGGAACTCCCGGTCTCCATGTGTACCTGCATGAAAATAGTTAGCAATAAAGTTTCCAGCACTTACAGGTTCGGACTTCGAGATCATTAACAGCATAGTGTGAAAACTTTCTCTAATCCTTACCAAGGCCGTTCCTGAATCGGATACCCCCAAGAGGGCTTACACAGATATACCGAAGTATATCAACGATTCAGGTGAGCCGCTGAAGTATACCGAAGTATCACTCCACGACTGTAGACCGTTTGAAACCACCGCGAACACTAAGCGTAACCCACAAGGGATTACCTAAGTGACCTGCTGTTAGGGTTGTTTGATGTCGACCCTGGCAGGAATTTTCATTCAATCACTGAGAATTACATTTGTAAATCCTCTCATAAATGTTCTGGCAGATTGCTAAGATCTGCGTAGGACTCAAATATTTACGACTAGCGTTCTTATTATTGAACAACAAGTGTAGAAATGTTTAAGTGTCCCTAAGAGATCTTTTGATGAATCTCGTAACTCTAGACTCGATTAGTGCATTTTGATTTTAGTAGTCGGAGGCATAGAGCAGAGTGCCTCCTTTTCAATATCAACACTTCTTGGAATGAGAGGTCGATAGATTATGCGAGGTTCTCAGTGAGAAATGAAAGAAGTACCTTTTGAGAGATACTTGAGTGGCTAAAAGGTTAAGGGCAGTGCGCCACTGGGTCCATGACGTCTTTGTCTTCAATACCGGTGTCACCTTAGTAACAACCAGTAGCATATGAATGGAACCCGGTTTCTGCCCTAAGGTTGAATATTTGGAGGGCTATTTCTTTTCACCCTTTTTCATAACTTTTCTTTTTAATTCTTCAACCCCTTCTTTCTCCTTTCTCTTATTTTCTCTTTTTTTTCTCTCTCTCAATCATACCTAAGGACTTTCTAGTACTAAACTATTTAGTGTTGTCCTTGGGTAGATCCCTCCGGCTCTGGCGGATCATAGGACGCATTTCCTAATCTTGGTCACCTTATAACTCCATGACTATCCTATGTTGCCATAAAACCATTCATTTGAAAATTTCTCAAAGTGTTTGTTAATATAAGATACGTTTTGTTAACACTTTGAGAGTTTTGGATTTTTCAGAAATACTCCCCCTTCACATGTGCTCATGAGTTAAAAATAGAAATTTACACATGTTGGGTGGAGTTCGCACTTTTGAATTGATTGATTCTCAGTGAACATGACCGCTCCGAGACACGCTTACATCACTGGTTAGACCAGCTTGAAATTATTACCCGTCCTGGTCATATTCAAAGAGAATCTCTCGAAACGGTATACTCTACTTAGACAAGTCCTATTCGAGACACGATTACATCACTGGTTAGACCAGCTTAAAATTATTACCCGTCCAGGACAAGTCCTTTTGATTACTGACATTTTAGTTTCGACAATTCGTTGGTCAAATCTGAGTCAAGCTCATATGAGATTCCACATTAGTTACCATATTTTAATCACTTTTGTTTTTCTCCCCCTCAAAAATAGCATATCTTTGTTGTTTTTGAAGAACAATTTGATTAAAATATGCTTTTTGAGGTTTGTGGGAAGAAACGAACAAGAACTTATGGTTATGAACAAAGATTGTTTCAAATACCCCCCCTCAATAACTGAAATAACTTTTTGAATTTTTGATTACGAGAGGGAATACTTGTTCTTTTGAGCAGAATCATGAAAAACTTAAGAAATTTGATTAATTCTACTCAAAAGTAAGAAGCTTTCGATCCTTATATTAGCATTGAGGCACTGAAGCGTACCTCAGGGTCCTTTCTGTACAAAGAACGGGTTGTGCACTGTTATGTGTGCAGAGGCCATTGTCATACATAAGAAATATTTAATGATAAAATACAATCTAATGACAATTATACCAGATGATTACTCAAGACGACGAAATGTAAGAATGTTTGGTTCCGGTGCCCTTCCCCCAACGTATCCTTCTAATCTTCGCATTTGAACCCTGTGCTTCAGCATGTAGTCAATGCGTGCTAAGAACTTAACTGCCTGCTTCATGTCATTTCTCCTCCACGTCATGTGTCACAACCAACCTTGCTTACGGCCTTCGGTGTGGTTCTCAAGAATAGTATCAAGCTCAGCCTTGACATGTATCAACGTTTCATCACTGAACTTGTGAATATCTTCATATCCCATGAACTTTGGTCTTCCGGATTGAACATATACTACACCAAATGGTCTGTTGATGAACTTGTATGGTTTCCTTTCTGCAATGCCTGGCGGTTTGAAATCAGGTTGGATGAGATTGAGTTGTTTCTGGTAGCTTTCAACACCTAAATGAACATCTTCGACTCTGGTCTTGATTACAATTCTGCGTATGTAAAGAAGGACTGAGTTGATGATGTCGTATTGAAGACTTCCGGGGAGATACTTGAGTTTTCCTTGAATCTTTAACAAATACATGTCTTCGATATCATTTAGATTCAATCTTGGATAATCAGCTTCAGTGAACGTGCACTCGTTGTCATCTGCTCTTCATACCTTGATTTGTGTCAGAAAGTTATACCCATATCTTGATTCAGTTTCAGCACTTTTGATGGAGAGAATTTTCTGCTTGTAGTTCACCTTGTGTTTCGAGGTGAATGTCAACTTCCATTTGTAAAACCATTTACGCATCTCTGGCCAATGAAAAATACCTAAGACTGCCTCATCATTGTATTCTGCAATTGAAGTTCTGAACCTGTCACTGATTTGTTCTTCGAACCCTTCTTGAACATATACAACAGCTTTGTATTTGGTAAGAGATGTAACATATCATTTTTCCAGATCCGTGTTGCCATACATCAAATATTCTAAGTCACGATTGAAGAAATACGGCTTGGGTATCTTAGGATTGTGAGCATGACCAATAAGCGGTAAGGGTTGAGAATAGTAACAAAACTTGAATGTATCAGGTGCATGTGGAGATCTTTCGACGTCCCAGTTGACATCTTCAGATAAAGCTCTAGCAACTTGTTCGAGATTGTATTCAAATTCCAGTGAAGAAGTGAGAGAAGTCTTGAACTTTGAGATCCCTGCTTTTCGAACATTGATGATATCGGACAGTTGTAGTTTCTGAATCTTCATTACTTGCTTCAATTTCTTCGTGAAATCTACTATGGAGCCCTCAGCAGGCACTTCTTCTTCTGGAATGTCAGGATGCGCATCAACCATTTCTTCGAACCAATCAAACTTTTCAGCGGATGGATCAATCCATTCAGAAGCTGGTTGTATTGGTGCATCTGCAGGTGGTTTAGGAATTGCTTCAGCTACTTTGTGATGTGAGATGTCATCATGGGGTTCAGCATCATCATATGTTCCAGTATCATGTGGTTGAAGTTCTTCTTCGACAATATGTTGAATGTGTGATGATTGTAGTTTTTCATTAGGTCCAGTCGTTCTTGTACGTTTGTCTCTTGGCTTAGCGTTGTCATCTTTATCAGAATCATCATGACGACGCTTGCTTGACTTGACCTTTTTGCATGGATCATCTTTCTTTTCTGCTTTTTTCATTGACTTGATCAATGCCTTGCGAAGTTCACTTTCCTCTAGATCATTTACAAAGGCTTCAAGCAATTGACCTTTGAGATCTGCAGCAGATGGCTTTGACGATTTAGTCTGAATGGTAAGAGGTGTTGTCTGAATGTGATGAGCAACTACTCCTTCAAGTTTTTTCTTGACGTACTGCTTCACAACAAATCGAAGTGTTTCTTGGAGGTGTTTGCCGACCTCTCTTGGTAAGTTGTTGTTGAAGAGATCTTCCATTGCTCAAGAAACATCGTATGTCTTGAACTCATCAATGTCTTGTTGCTGTGCCTGGACTTGAGTTGTAACTTGTTGAGCTGTTCCTGAAGAGATTGTAATTGACTAGGTTCAGTATGTTTAGTTGTTGGTTTAGGTAAGGGAGGCTTAGTATTGGAGTGTTGATCATGAGATGACGGCACAGGAGTTGGTGGTTTGGGTGGGGTAGGGATTCGATTACCTCCTCCAGAGTTGTCATCATCTTGATCATCATCGTCTTGTTGATCGTCATCTTGATCATTATCATTGTCTTCGTCAGATTCATCATTTTTCTCTTCATCTTCTTCATCATGTTTCTTTTCTTCATCAGTTTCATCTTCATCAGATCATGAGGGCATGTGAATGTATTTGTCTGATTCTTCTGATTCACCTTCAGATTCACCCTCTGATTCACCTTCAGAATTAGATAAAGTGGCTTCCGTTTCATCTTCAATATCAGTCTAAGTCATGACTTCATCATCACCAACCTTTGACCCAGACCCTTCACCCTTTTTCTTCATCTTCAACTTTTCAACATCAGCCAAGTATTTTGCTTTGTTTTCCTGTAAGGCTTTCCTGAGTTGTGATATTTCTTCTTTCTTTGTCTTTGGAGGTTGTAAGGTGTCATAGGGTGTGTCTTGGTTCATTGGTGATTTACCTTTATTCAGATCATCATCGTGTTTTTCTTTCTTGATTTTCATGATGCGTTTTCTTTCTTCCCTTACGTTTGTTTAATCTTCTTCATTTTCAGACGGTTCATCTCGGAGCGTTGGTTTCTTTTTAGGTGCTCAAGTTACTTTCATAGTCCTTGTTGTGCCTGATTTCTTACCTCTTCCAGTACCAGTGTTTCCTTTAACAGTTATTCCTACCAATCCTGCTTTTTGTGCTTCATCATATCTTACATAAGCCTCTGTTGCCCTCACCGTCTCTGTAAGTAAGAAATTTGGAATTCGGAGACCTTGTTTGGTGGTGTTTGTGGCATGAATTCTTACTCGTGAAAGAACATGATCCATTTGTTCTGAATGAGATTTTTCATTAGGACGTTTGTCAATCTCTTGATCTAGGGCCATGATGTGAGAAATGAGAAGCTTAGTGAATCGAGGGAATGGAATCTTGTAGCCTTTCTTTTGCACAAATTGACGAGCTTGGTATACCATGTCAGTCCATATATACTTTGCGTAGTCAAGATGCACTAAGTTGATGACTCCCTAGAAGAATTGCAAATGTTCAAGTCTGGGGTGCTCGTGGCCTATTTCTTTTCCCGTGACACAGTGACTGAGGATGGTGTAGATAGTCAACCACGGCTGAGGAATAAATCTTCTGTCAACTTTGGAATGAGATGTGATTTCTTCAGATTATTCGTCAGAGCCGAGGTGCTTTAGGGATTTGACTATTTGTTCAAAGGTTGGATATTCCAAAAACTTTGTGTATTTTCTTGAGACTGTTGAAAGAAGCCCAAGAACATTACAAAGAAGATGAACATCGAACTTGATGACTTTGCTGTCAAGGGTGATTGTCATTGTTTTTGTGTCGCGACTGATGATTAAGGAATACCTGAATATGAACTGGTTAAGATAAATTTCCGGAACCTTAGCGGATCTGATTAGAACATGTCTGCAGAATTGTTTCTTGAGTATCTCCACCATGATTTGACAAGTAGGGTGGCATGGTAAGGTGTCCAAATCTACCTGGTAATTGGATTCTCCTATTTTCCTTTCATCCCCCTCGGGTATTAACTCATTCCTTGTTTTTGATGCTTGAGACATTGTGAACCTGAGAAGCACAAACACCAACAAAAACACAATAACAATTGCATATGAATGTTAGTGTAAGCATTTCAATACTTGACCTATGCTTAAATGATCTGGTACACCACATTGAGGAACAAGTATGAAGGTCATTAATTATAAGTGCACAAGAAACAAGCAATCATATTTAAGCAAACAAAATTTTCAACTTAACAAATTTTTGAGTTCAGAAAAAAAATTTACAAGTCTGGGAAAACTTGCTTACTCGAAGATTATATGAAAAAATTCCTTACTCGAAGGATTTAAGAAAATTTTTGAGAAGGACATCCCTTAATCGGAGAATGCCATTTTCCTTACTCGGAAATATTTGAAACCCTCCTAACTCGGAGAAACTTTGATAATGTTCTTACTCGACAAATCATACTTACTTGAAGAGTTTATAAAAAATCTTCTAAGTCGGAATTTTTTTCCTTACTCGAATAATTTAAGAAGAAATTTCTAAGTCGAAGAAAGTTTTTCTTACTCGAAGAATTTTATAAAAAATTCTCTAAGTAGGAGAACTTAATCTCTTACTCGAAGAAAAAATCATAAAATTTTCCAAGTGATAAAAACTTTCTTCTAACTCGAAGAACTTCATCCCAAATATTTCTAAGTAGAAGAAAAATATCCTTACTCGAAGATACTTATACAAAATTGAAATCAATTAAGGACAGATTTAAAGACCATGTAAGCATCAAACACCTTCCTAAACATATCCTAAACAAAGCCTATTGCCCAGAAATCAAAGATAACACACACATTGGCAACAAATGATAATTATGCAACTCGAATTTCTTCAACTAAGAGCATACGTTTGAACTATGTTATAAGACTTTAGACGCATGATTTGGGGACCTAATATAGCATATCTAAACACTCAAAACACATACACAATACTCCTAGTAGTGGCAGCAATTTATACGACTACTAAAACCCTAAAACACTCAATCTTCACACACAGATGTTGATTAACACAATTAAGTAGCAAAAGAGACATCCTAGACATGACATTAAGCTAAAGAACTAGTTTAATTAGACTGAAACCTAATACATGTGAAACACCAAAATCTACTACTTAAACCCTAATCATTCGAATCAAGATTTTTTAAACCCTAATCGTTCGAATCAAGATTTTTAGCCACATAAATGTTTCAAGAATTTGGGCGAGTGATTAGTGAGTATGAAGGAGTGATTATAACACTTACAATCGTGAAATAGTGAGAATAAAAAATTCTTAGTCGAATGAGAAATTGGCAGCAGTTATGAGTGGTTGTGAGTAATGAGAGTTAGAAAAAATTTAAAGGTTTGCTTATATAGGGTATACTTAGGAGTTTTGATAGATTTGGCCCCTTAACCCGTTTTTCCCTTCAAGCGTAGTCCCAAAGTCCCTAACTTTAGCAATTGGCAACAACAATCCCTTAGAATTGTTGTTGTTTCATTTTTAGCCCAAATATATGTTAACTTTTGAAATTCACATTTCTCCCCCTTAATCTAACAAATACTTTTGAAATTTTACTCAAACAATTAGTTCAAGAGATCACGGAAATGTTGCACGAAGAAATTTAATATTTATGATGAAGATTTTGAGAAGAGTGTGCAAAAGTCATGAAAAATAAAAAATTCTCCCCCTCAAAATATGTTCGAGTTCAGAAATTAATTAAATATGTATATCAAGAACATATTTTGATTTGTTTTGAATTTTTGCACACTGAAAAGAGATGAAGATGATGATTAATAGAAAATAGAAAATAAAAAATAAACTATTTTTTTAAAGAGAGATATGTACAAAGTGTTTTGGTGTTTGACATCCTTAATTGTGTTTAAGAAAGTTTTTCAAATCATCTGGAGTCAAACACCGCATGCCAATTTGGTGAACTAATTCCACAAATCTTGCATGGGGCAAGGCTTTGGTGAATAAGTCAGCTAATTGGTATTCGGTAGCCACAAAGTATAATTCAATTATACCCTTTTCAACATGCTCTTTGATGAAATGATATCGGAGTGCGATATGTTTTGACTTTGAATGTTGAACCGTGTTGCATGAGATGGCAATGGCACTCTTGGAGTCGCAGTACATGGGAATCTTATTGTAAATGTAACCGTAGTCCATCAGCTGTGATCGCATCCAAATGACTTGAGCACATCATGCTGACATGGCTAGATATTCCGATTATGTTGATAACAATGAAGTGCAATCCAGCTTCTTTGACTGCCAAGATACAAGTTTGTCTCCTAGAAACTGCACTCCACCAGATATACTTTTGCGTGTGTCTAAACATCCTGCATGATCAACATCTGAAAAAGCTATTAGTTCAAAACTAGAATCCTTCATATACCAGATCCCCAAATGGATGGTTCCCTTTATGTATCGAAGGATTCTTTTAGCCTCTGAGAGGTGTCTTTCAGTTGGGCGCGACTGATAACGAGAGCATAGATATACAGCAAATACTATATCTGGTCTACTGGCTGTTAGATACATGAGGGACCCAATCACACTTTGGTATTTGGTAGGGTCAACAGGGGTCCCATGTAAATCAGCGTCCAGCATTGGTGATGATGCAGACATAGGAGTGTTATAAGTATCACAACTTGTCATGCCATGTTTCTTTAAAATCTCAAGATCATATTTGGATTGACTTAGAAAAATTCCACAGGGTGATTGATGAACTTGGAGTCGTAAGAAGAACGTAAGTTCACCCATCATGAACATTTCAAAATTTTGTTTCATTAATCTTGCAAAAGCATTTAAGTATTTTTTGTTTGTAGAGGCAAAAATAATGTCATCGACATAAATTTGAACAATTAAAATGTCCTCCCCATGTTTTTGAATAAACAATGTTGGATCCACAGAACCTTTAGTAAAATGATTGGTCAGCAAGAAAGCAGTAAGTTTATCGTACCATGCCCTTGGGGCTTGTTTAAGTCCGTAAAGGGCCTTCCTGAGTCTGTACACATGATTGGGATGCTCTGGATCAACGAATCCCTCTGGTTGAATAACATAAACCTCCTCACGTAATTGACCGTTCATAAATTCCGTTTTTACATCCATTTGATAAACAACCATATTCTTGTGTGCAGTGTATGCCAGAAAAATACGGACAACCTCAAGCCTAGCCACTGGAGCAAAGGACTCTTCAAAATCAATTCCTTCTTGCTGAGTGAATCCTTTAGCTACCAGACGCGATTTGTTACGAATCACTATGCCTTCTGCATCTAACTTGTTTTTCCAAATCCACTTCAGTCGGATGACAAAGACCCCATCGGGTCTTTCAACTAATTCCCACACTTCTAATCGTTTGAATTGATTGAGATCTACTTGAATTGACTCAATCCAGTTGTCGTATGTCATTGCTTCTTTAATGTTTTTGGGTTCTTCTTGACAAACTGTGAGTGTGTAGATGCAATTTTCCGCATCGGTGTAAAGTTTTCGTCTTGTCATAACTGGAGCTGAGGGTTTGCCAATGATATTTACTAAGGGGTGATCTTTAGTCCAATGATGTGTTGAAGGGTGGTGTTTTTGATAGAACGTATGCAGATTAGACGGGTCCAAATTACGTGTGGACGACTCTGCAATATCAGGAACGGTTAGAGTCGGTGCAAATAGATTAAAGAAGGCATTTGGGTCATAAATCTGCAGGTTCGGGTATTGGTTGTTGGTGTAGATATTCAGCTGTATTTTCAGTGTTAGAAGCGGTTTGTTCTGCTGTTGATGGAGATTCAATTGAGGGTGCATCAGTTGCAACGGTTGTTGTTGTTGGTACCGGTGTATCGGGTATTGGAATATTTTAAGGTTGTGCAACGAAAATTGGTGATACATCTGGTGCACGACAAGCAAAGGAATCATCAAACAGTGGAGCAAACAAGGTTTCCAATTCTTTACGGTTAAGTGAAAGAGGTGCAGCTGATTGATCTGGAAAGTTTAGATGGTTTGTTGTGTGTCCTTAGCAGTTGTGCTCAGAAGCCATTTCAGTAAGCTCAACGAAATTAGCATGAATAGTCTCCTGAATTTCTCTAGTATGACGATTCCAAATACGAAAACCTTTTGAGTTCTCGCAATGTCCAATGAATATACCAATGTCTGCTTTTCCTTTGAGCTTTCCAAGGTCATCACGATCATTATTTGGGTAGCAAAGAGCACCAAATACATGAAAGTGTTTTATACTCGGTTTGCAATTATGAACAATCTCATAAGGAGTTTTGTGATGGCGTTTGGTGATCATACAACGGTTTTGGGTATAACACACAGTTGAAATTGTAACATCCCAACCCGACAAGGGTCAAAATGCCATATTATGGTGTCAACAGAACAAACGCAAGCGGAAGACTTTTATAAATACTAAGGTTACAAAAGTTCAAAATGAAACTAAAGACATAATAAGTCTAAATCATACTGACTATCAAACTAGAATACAAATCTGAATCAAATCTAAATGGTAGATAACTCCAAAGTCTAATCCAAATGCAAATGGGATCTATCATCAGGGTGGTCCACTAAGAGCTCCTATTGCATACTTCACTCAATCCCCAGCTTCCAACCTAAAACCTGTCGCAGGAAAAGAAATGCGGCTGACCTTAAAAAGCCCAGTGAACAGATATAACGAAACAAATAACTGAAAATACGATAATCAGGCGAATAACGAATCAAATGATGCCAAAAAGAGCCTGCTGAGAAAAATGTCAGATGAAACAGAATACGAAACGAATATGAATCAGATACTGAATCAGAGTGCATAACAAATATCAATCAAAATAGGATCGGAGTGCATTGCCCAACTGCCTAAGCATGATACATGAATAGGCCAAATAATCATATCACAAATCATATACCGTCAATTCCAAAGTTGTACAAGGAGCTGCAGACTCCAATGTACCAAAATGTGATGGGGTGTAGGAACACACACCAACCAATCACCAGATACAAATACAGATTCCCTAGGATGCATCCATACGCCCCCTGCAAAACAAATCATATATATACACCTGCTCATGATAGGTATATACACATATCATAATGGCCAATGTGCCCAAATATCATAACAGAACAGAAGGGGACATCGTGGATCAATCACACCTCCACAGAAAGTGTCATGCCACCAGTTCCTCAATGACATGGCCATGGTACCTCCATGGCTAGGAATACAGATACAGAAGCTGGGCATTACAAGAGCAATCATAATCATAATCATAATCATATCAAATACTGAACTGAATCATATCAAACGGATAACCAATGAATATCAGAATGAGATAGTAAATCAAATATCAAAACAAATATCAAAACGGATATCAATCAGATAACAGAACGGATATCAATAGCAATAACGGATAACCATACCAATGGATGCCCTTACTGAAAAAGGACGGAATATCTGTACCTTAGCAAATGAAATGAGAGCAAACGGAAAAGTGATCACAAGGAAACAACGTCATGCCTTCTTCAACGAATCTACACGGATTAGGGTTCATATAATACTTATTAGCTCATTTATTGTCATAACGGATTCTTAATTACTCATTACCATTCATTAATGTGATTAGGGTTTCATATGTAAAATTAGGTTAACATATGTTCAATAGTATCCGGATTAATGTTTCAAATGAAATTAGGGTCAAAACATATTTAATGGGATTAGGTTACACCAAAACCGTAACTTATACTTATTTCATATTTTATCGCGTTGAAGCCCCTTTATTTATGAATTTAAAACCATACTTATATACTTACTGAGGTGCTCAAATAATTATCATAGATACTTATACATGTTAGGTAATTACTGTAAATTTTCCAGATTTTATTTCAAAATTAAAGTATCCAAACAAAAATCATTTTCCCCGACCTGTTTAGAAAGTGCACTGCAGGTATACCCCGAAAGTTTGTATTCAATTAACCCATTTGAACCTCTCAGAAAATTTTTCAGGAAGTCACAAATAACTTAAATATCACCCCTGTAAAAGGAGAGCTCTTAACTACCTGTGGTTTGAAAGTGAAAAATCAAAAACATCGACTGATTTTCAAACTCAGATTCACAGTTTTGACAACTTATGTTCCAAAAATCAAAAAGCTTACTTACCGACCTCTAATTGCTATAAATCTTGTATTTCCATAAAGTAGACAAGTAGTACTAGTGTTTAGACTAAAAAATCACTTAAAAACATGTTGGCATCCTCAGTTTAGACCCTGTTCAATATGACTCAAATCTGGACAGCTTGGAAAGCAAGACATAAATGACTTAAGTTTAACCAAATCATCACCATGACTCATAAACCATTGAGATCAGTTCTTAACACCTTTGAAAGACATAATATGACCACTTAGATAACACATGCAAGCACACATACACGGCACGAACCCTAAAGAGACACTAAGTGTTGTACCGAGACTAATCCAGCCCTACGTCTAGTTCCTTTTTAGATCTGATTGTAATGCAAGTTTCATATGTTTATTAGTCCATATTTTACACACTTAAACAGCCTACATGTCGATATACTCACACCATCCGCATATTTTTGAAATAACACCACAACAATCCACATAAAATCACACATAAGGCCCTAATTCGTATCATTAATTAAGTGTACGCCCCACCTTTATTTTCTAGGGTTTGTTCCAGATTAGAAAGCATGTATTAAAGACCAGATTAGGTTGTATTATCATATTAGATCGAACAACTATGGGTCAAATCAGATCAGAACTAAGGTCGATTAGAACAGAAAGCAAGGATCGAATACAAGCAGAAAATATCATATCGAATACACCATGTTAACATGTTTTAGGTTATGATATCATGTGGCCCTTTTAATAGGTTAAAGATTAACGAATATCAACAAATAAACGGATTAATACGCGTATTTAAACATGTTACAGATTAGGTTTTCATGTTGATAATATTCAGATTCATATATGTTTTAGGTGAGTCGAATAAATGGAAAACAAAAGTGAGGTGATACCTTGCTGATGTACGAGACAAAGAAAAGAGAACAAGGAAACGAATATAACCCCTCACGCATCACGAACACCCAATCTTCTACTCTAACACCCATGAACCAACAACAACAACCCTCGAACACTTGGTCTTGAAAGAGAGAAAAGTGACAGGAATTATGAGTGTGTTTTTGGTTGTCGCATGAAGAGAAGTGGGGGGAGAAAACATATTATAGTAAAGGGATAAGGGGAGCGTGTGTTAGGTTTTTAGGAAGGTAGTAATTGCAAATTTAATTTGCATCGATTTGGTGTTTTAATTTGTCTGATATTATGGCGTGAAGAAAGGGCTAACAAGGTGGACTTCTTATCTCTTAATTATTGTGAGTCGAATGGGAATGGGCCAAGAAAAAAAAAAGTGTGATATGATTTGTAGAGAATTAGGAAATATTTAGTTTGTGACAATTTTATTTTACTTAGATATCATAGGTTAATTTTATATAATGTATTAATATTTATAACCTATAGTTTTAGGCTTATATCAAAACTTAGGTAAAATTCAAATTAGACGTAAATTTTGGAATTCAAAATTCAGGGTTTTACAGAAACAGCTTATGCCCATAAGTAATCTGGTAACTAAGCATTGATTAGCATCGTTCTTGCCGCTTCCACTAACGTCCTGTTGCATCTTTCGACAACCCCATTCTGTTATGGACTTCTTGCAATAGACATTTGATGTTCAATTCCCACTTTCTCAAAATAAGATCAAAGAATCTGATTCTTGAATTCAGTTCCATTGTCTGTTCTAACTTTTCTGACCGTATTACGAAGCTGAACTTGAATTTTTGTGAGAAAGGTGATGATCATTGAAGGAGCTTGATCTTTGCTTCAGAGAAAATAGACCCAAGTCCATCGGGAGTAGTCATCAACAATTACTAGAATGTAGCATTTACTGTTGATTGTTTGAACACGCATTGGGCCACACAAATCCATATGAAGTAGGTGAAGAACGTGATTAGTACTGTGTTCTATTTTTGAAGGGAAATGTGCACGAGTACTCTTTCCTTGTTCACAAGCTGGACATAAGTGATCCTTGGAGTAGCGAAATCTTGGAAGACCGTCGACTAGTTTATGTCGTGCTAGTTCAGTCATGGTTTTGAAATTCAGATGAGAAAGTCGTTTATGCCATAGCCATGATGTTGTTGATGTTTCTTTGGAGAGTAGACATATTAGAGAAGAAGCAATCATGTCAGACATAGAGATAGTGTAAAGACTGGTTCCACGAGTGCCCGACATAAGATCATTTCCTTGTAAGTCACGAACGAAACAAGTTTTTTCCCGAAAAGCTACTTCCAAATCCCCATCATAGAATTGACCGACGGAGAAAAGGTTGTGACCAAATCCTTCAATATAATATACACGACTAATTTCGATGTTTCCATTTATATAATCACCATAGCCCATGATAGAAGCGAAATGATCATTCCCAAATCTGACAGTGCCGATGAACTTTGAAACAAAGTTTACTAACAATTTAAGATTGCCTGTCATGTTGTCACACCTCGCCAATGGCGGAAACGCGAGTGCAACATCATGGATATCATCACAACACTTGGTGTCTAAATAGAGAAATACTACATGCAAATAAATAGAGTAGAGTACAAACACAAAGTGTTGTAACGATACCCCAATATAAATAATCCAAATAAAATCTCCAAGGAATCTCCATTAAAACAAAGAGTAATTAAAAAGAAAGAAAATCAAGTATCTCAAACAAAAATCCATTTTAATTCAACTAAACTCAAAGATATGCCATCCCCAATGCAATCTAGGTCTCTTCTAACCGCGCCCTTCTATCTTAGCCTTAGAATGCTCACCTGAAAATGATGCTTAAAACGTCAACATAATGTTGGTGAGATTCATAGGTTTAAGACACATAAAACACCTCGATTATCGATTTACTGTGATTATAAAACATAGTATAGCATTTCAGGACAGTACAAGATATATATAGTTATTATACACTAACATGCAATCATAGCTTACGGGACGGAACGTGCCCACCGATCCAAATATAAATTGGGACGGAACGTGCCCACCGATCCAAACACCACATCAATTGGGACGGAACGTGCCCACCGATCCAAATACCAACACAATTGGGACGGAACGCGCCCACCGATCCAATATAATTCCCCTTCCGGCCGGACATAATAATAACGAGTAGAGCCACTAGGGCATCTTCCCACTCGTATAATCACCACAAATAAACACCATAATAACATGTAGTATAAGTATAATAACAATTACACGTCCATGCATTTTATAACCACATAATCACAGTAACCCAAAACAATTTAAACAAGCATCATCTCCATCCCAAGTTTAAAACAAAGTAAAAATATGGGACTATGAACTCACTTCAAATCCGCAGCTTCCAAGTTATCAACACACAAATCTATATCACAAAAATAACAATCACGTTACACGCGACCAAGCTAAAAGCCATAGTCCATGTAACACACATATGATAAATGTCTAAGGTTCATATAACCCACTATGGATTACCTAGACACCATACTAATCACCACCCAATACTTGACACTCACTAAATCCCTTAATTAACACTTTCAGAAACGTAGATTTCTAAAGTACTTTCACCCACATAAAATCACAGCGAATAAAGCTTCGCAACTCACACCAAAAATTCACCATGATATTTCATAAGCATACAAGCTTTTCCTAGAATATAATGCATTAAAAACACACACAAGTACCCAATGAAAAATCAAATATGTAATCTATCCAGATTCGGATCTGATCGGACATCAAAAAGTTTTGACCTCATAGACCCACTCACACAACTTATTATCGTCTAATTTTCGTGTGGAAGTCAAATATAATATAGAACTTGATTCCCACAGAAGGCCTTATCCAAATTCCACATTCAAAGCCACCTTTGAGCTCAATACTTTTACCCTAATTCTGTCCCGGTTTAACAGTTTTGACACCTTAACTCATAAAATTCGTTTGACTGACTTCCCGACCTCGAAAACACTTTTGGTTGGACTTTTTGGAAAGCTCTTTCACTGAACTATAATTTAGACATAAATTTTTGATCTAACTCATTTTCATCTATTAATTACAATCGTATCTTTACAGACCTTTAAATCTACCAGATTCATGACTCTTTAATTAACAACTTTTAAACCCTAATTACTTCACCAATTATCACAAGATTATTAATTATTGATTCCTACATGTTTAATATCATAAATTTACAGATCTTAATATAAACCCTAGATCCACCATAATTTGTTACATGCATAATAAAAATTAATTACACAATTAGGGTTTACTAAACATACCTTAAGTTGGATTATCAAACCCTAAAAAAAAATCTTCTTCTTCTTCTTCTTGTGGTTCGACCGAAATTCAACAAGGGAGGGAATGAGGGTTTTTGGGTTATATTTATAGACTTAGGGAAAACCCTAAAGGGATAACTTTTCTACCAAGAATCCTAATTAGAATAAAATTTGTTTTTTTTCTTTTCCTATATTCGGCCGAAATATATTAATATATATATTTTTTATGTTTTTTATTAAATTTATTTATTACACTTAAAACCTTGTATTTTTGATATTTTATAAAAACCCCATATCAAAACCTAATGTCTTACGCGATAAACTCAAATTTTACGACAACCGGAAAAATGTCATTTTCACCCAAAGTTTCCAAAAATAGATTTTTCATACTTAATATTAACATAACCCATGATAAACAACTCCACGTAACTTACTTACGCTCAAAACACTTGAACGAAGAATCGTTACACAAAACCACAAAACTCCAACAAAATACACATGTCATTTCTACACCACAAAGGCGATCAAAATGAACTTATCCCGACATCCGACACTACTCAACAATGACAAAATCTCACACCAAGGGATTTAGTGGTCCACACACGCACTTATACCACTTATATACCACATACAATACACATATCACATATAAGCAAGTAATACACACCAAGCAAAAGTTAAATGAGTTGAGACTATAGGTCAAACTAACCTGCTAAAAATCACGGTTGTGACATTATCCCCCACTTAGGAAAATCGCATCCCGAGATTTATTAGCTCGCCTCATCACTCCTCTCAGCAAATAATTCAGGATACTTGGACCTCATCTGATCTTCACGTTCCCAAGTAAACTCAGGACCACGCTTTGAATTCCAACGTACCTTTACCAACGCTATCTTACCACGTTTCATACTCTTGACTTCTCGATCCATAACCTCAACAGGTTCCTCAACAAAGTGAAGAGTCTTATTAATCTTAATCTCCTCCAATGGCACATGCAAACTAGCATCCGCCAAACACTTCTTCAGATTAGATACGTGAAACGTATCATGCACACTACTTAATTCCTCAGGCAATCTTATCCGATATGCCACCAGCCCAATTCTTTCCGTAATTTCAAACGGTCCCACATACCTAGGTGCTAACTTGCCTTTCTTACCGAAACATACAACACCTTTCCAAGGAGACACCTTCAGCATTACAAGGTCACCAACACTAAACTCCAAGGGCATATGGCGATTATCCGCATAGCTCTTTTGGCGATCTCTTGCTGCCTTAAGTCTTTCCTTAATCTGAAACACCTTATCTGTAGTCTCTTGCACTATTTCAGGACCAATTAGTTGGCTCGTCCCAACTTCTTCCCATAAAATAGGCGATCTATACTTCCTCCTATACAACATCTCAAATGGTGCACATCTAATACTGGAATGATAACTGTTGTTATAGGAAAACTTAGCCAAAGGCAAATGAGTATCCCAGCTTCATCCAAAATCAATAGCACACACTCTAAGTAAATCCTCCAAAGTCTGAATCGTTCACTCACTTTGCCCATCAGTCTGTGGATGATAAGCAGTGCTCATATCCAACTGTGTATTCAACGCCTTTTGCAATGATTGCCAAAACCGCGAAGTAAACCTACTATCACGATCTGAAATAATCGACACAGGCACACCATGTCTCACCACAATCTCATTAATATAAATCCTCGCCAGCTTTTCCATCTTATAATCTTCACGAATGGCCAGAAAATGTGCAGACTTCATCAGCCTGTCCACTATGACCCATATCGTGTCATGTCCACTACTCGTCCTAGGAAACTTTGTAATAAAATCCATTGTTATTCTCTCCCATTTCCATTTCTGAATCGGCGGCTGTTGTAACAATCCTGAGGGTTTCTGATGCTCAGCCTTAACTTTCAAACAAGTCAAACATTGGCTAACATATTCAGCTATTTCCCTCTTCATTCCCGGCCACCAGTAAGCATCTTTAAGATCATAATACATCTTATCCGATCCTGGATGAATCGAATATCTCGATTTATGAGCCTCATCATTGATCAACTTTCTTACGCCTCCTACCGATGGAACCCATATTCTATCTAAGAAATATAGTCCACCATCCCCCTTTTTCTCCATTTGTTGACCTAATCCACGCAGCATTTCAGCAGTCGCATTCTCATCTTTGAGAGCTTCTTCTTGCGCCGCCAATATCTTACCCTTAATTCCCGACTGTAGAGTCATACACATCGCTCGCACACGCTTAGGCTTAATCCGCTCCTTCCTACTTAAAGCATCAGCTACCACATTCGCCTTTCCAGGATGATAGCGAATCTCACAATCATAATCACTAAATAGTTCAATCCACCTCCTTTGCCGCATATTCAGCTCCTTCTGATTGAAGATATGCTGAAGACTTTTATGATCCGTATAAACAACACTCCTTGTGCCATACAAATAGTGTCTCCAATTCTTGAGAGCAAATACCACCGCACCAAGCTCCAAATCATGAGTCGTATAATTCTTCTCATGAATCTTTAGCTGTCGAGATGCGTAAGCTATCACCTTACCTCTTTGCATTAGCACACAACCAAATCCTTGATCCGATGCATCACAATACACAACAAAGTCATCTGGCCCATCGGGTAACGTCAGAATAGGTGCATTACACAAACTATCCTTTAGTGACTGAAAAGCCACCTCCTGCTCTTCTCCCCAAACATACTTCTTGTTCTTCTGAGTCAACAAAGTAAGGGGTTTAGCAATCTTTAAAAAAATTCACTATAAATCTTCGATAATAACCCGCCAATCCTAAGAACGAGAGTATCTCGGACGGCGTCGTAGGAGCCTTCCAGTTCTTGACCGCTTCTATCTTACTAGGATCTACATGAATTCCTTCACTATTCACCACATGTCCAAGAAAATGTACCTCCTCTAGCCAAAACTCACATTTTGAGAACTTGGCGTACAATTTCTCCTTCTCCAGCAATCCAAGGATCAACTTCAAATGTTCTCCATGCTCCTCCTTCGACTTAGAGTAAATTAGAATGTCGTCTATGAACACAATCACGAATTTATCCAAGTAAGGCTTGCAAACGCGATTCATTAAATCCATGAATACCGCAGGTGCATTTGTCAACCCGAATGGCATAACCGTCAACTCAAAGTGACCATAACGAGTTCTAAAGGCGGTCTTCGGAATATCCTCCTCATGCACTCTTAGCTGATGATACCCCGAACGTAGATCTATCTTCGAGAAAAATCGAGAACCTTACAATTGATCAAAAAGATCATCAATTCTCGGAAGAGGATACCGATTCTTAATGGTTAACTTGTTCAACTCCCGATAGTCAATACACATCCGGAATGAGCCATCCTTCTTCTTCACGAAAAACACAGGTGCTCCCCACGGAGAATGACTAGGTCGGATAAACCCCTTATCCTGAAGTTCTTGCAGCTGTTCGGACAACTCCTGCATTTCTGAGGGTGCCAATCGATATGGAGATTTCGCCACAGGCGCCGCTCCAGGAATTAATTCAATACGAAACTCAACTTGACGGATTGGAGGCAATCCTGACAAGTCTTCAGGAAAAACACCAGGAAACTTACATACTACAGGGATTTCTTCTAACTTAACTTCTTTGGCTTTCGCACTCTTAAGGGATTTCAAATCACTCCCTACACTCTCTCCTTGAATCCGAAGTATAATGCCACTCTCCAAAGGAATTCGAACAACCTTTTCGTGACATACGACCTCAGCCCTATGCTTAGACAACCAGCTCATCCCTATCACCACATCAAAACTCCCATGCCCAAAAGGTATCAAATCAATCATAAACGGAATGCCCTCTAACACTATAGTACACCCACGAATAACCTTGTCAACCTCTACCTCCTTACCACTAGCTATTTCAATCACAATACTAGGTTTAAGTTCACTAGGCTCATCATTCAATAGTCTAGCAAACGAACCAACTTAAATATCACAACATTAGTACCAACGGAAAATCGAGGTATCAGTATATGATAGGTAGAATGGAATCCTACCACCCACACACTCCCACATACAACGATTTCCCAAATGGTTAAGAGAATACATCTCTAACCATACAACCATCATCAACATGATATCACATAACACCTACCACAACATATAACAACAAACATCAATCAATGTAATCATGGTCACAAGTCCACGTGTGTGATACCCTTATAATTATGTTCGCGACCATAGTTATAAGGCCTATTCCACACGCATACTTGCTTCCAAAACCACACATCTCAATGATAACGCACATACAACACATAGCACCTAATACACAACACAATCCATGCTATCATACTTGCAAGTCCACTTGTGTTGTGACGCATGTATAATTATGTTGGCCACCATAATTATCTATGCCCCCTTTCACAAGTGTACTTCCGCCTATGACCACACTTCATGCAAACAATCATCTCACATGGAACAATTCCAACGATCATGGAACAATTCCAATGACCACTTAACTCTATAGTCAAAATCACATAGATAAAACTGATCCAATATTCAGGAGTAATCGTGCTCCAACATGGCTCCAGACGGCAAAAGACAATATAAGGATTCCAAAACATGACACAAAACAAAAGACGTCGCACAATGGCTCAAACTCCACTCTCGCACTTGCATCCCCACTCAGATCGGTTAAACTTACTACTTGCTGCGGATTCCAGATCCGATACCACGTCATTCCATCCTAACTCCCCTTCATTTTTGCTCAACCACCCATTCCTGTTTCTCTCTTCCAACTCTGCATGATCCACAAGTACATACAACTCACGAGGTTTAGACAGAACCACCTTTCCTTCATATGAGAAGTGAGGACACTTCCTAGAGTACTTGGTATCGGCTCCATCTCCAACTGTCACCGTAGTTGCAAACCTCTCCACTTCTTCTCCATCAATGTTTTCCATATACATCCCATCCTTGTCCGAACATAGATTTATGCTAGCGGGAACTCGGATTCTGCGGTTAGTCCGCTTCATCCTACCACTTCCCTTACAACCGGTAGCAAAATGATAGCCCAACGAAACTTCTTACGCGAGGGAGGTCGACGTATACAATACTAAGTATGAGGGTCCAATCGGCGTCCGAAACTCGACGAAACTACTCATAAACTCAAGAAAAATAGACACATAAAATACCATACTTACACATAAACCCTAAATGCAACTATATGAGGGACTCCTAGGTTATAGTCTAGGTTCAACCACCTACTTCTCTATAACCAAGTCTCTGATACCAATCTGTCACACCTCGCCAATGGCGGAAACGCGAGTGCAACATCATGGATATCATCACAACACTTGGTGTCTAAATAGAGAAAATACTACATGCAAATAAATAGAGCAGAGTACAAACACAAAGTGTCGTAACGATACCCCAATATAAATAATCCAAATAAAATCTCCAAGGAATCTCCATTAAAACAAAGAGTTAAAAAGAAAGAAAATCAAGTACCTCAAACAAAAATCCATTTTTAATTCAACTAAACTCAAAGATAAGCCATCCCCAATGCAATCTAGGTCTCTTCTAACCGCGCCCTTCTATCTTAGCCTTAGAATGCTCACCTGAAAATGATGCTTAAAACGTCAACATAATGTTGGTGAGATTCATAGGTTTAAGACACATAAAACACCTCGATTATCGATTTACTGTGATTATAAAACATAGTATAGCATTTCAGGACAGTAATAGATATATATAGTTATTATACACTAACATGCAATCATAGCTTACGGGACGGAACGTGCCCACCGATCCAAATATAAATTGGGACGGAACGTGCCCACCGATCCAAACACCACATCAATTGGGACGGAACGTGCCCACCGATCCAAATACCACCACAATTGGGACGGAACGCGCCCACCGATCCAATATAATTCCCCTTCCGGCCGGACATAATAATAACGAGTAGAGCCACTAGGGCATCTTCCAACTCGTATAATCACCACAAGTAAACACCATAATACCATGTAGTATAAGTATAATAACAATTACACGTCCATGCATTTTATAACCACATAATCACAGTAACCCAAAACAATTTAAACAAGCATCATCTCCATCTCAAGTTTAAAACAAAGTAAAAATATAGGACTATGAACTCACCTCAAATCCGCAGCTTCCAAGTTATCAACACACAAATCTATATCACAAAAATAACAATCACGTTACACGCGACCAAGCTTAAAGCCATAGTCCATGTAACACACATATGATGGATGTATAAGGTTCATATAACCCACTATGGATTACCTAGACACCATACTAATCACCACCCAATACTTGACACTCACTAAATCCCTTAATTAACACTTTCAGAAACGCAGATTTCTAAAGTACTTTCACCCACATAAAATCACAGCGATTAAAGCTTCGCAACTCACACCAAAAATTCACCATGATCTTTCATAAGCATAAAAGCTTGTCCTAGAAGATTATGCACTAAAAACACACATAAGTACCCAATGAAAAATCAAACATGTCATCTATCCAGATTCAGATCTAATCGGACATCAAAAAGTTTTGACCTCATAGACCCACTCACACAACTTATTATCGTCTAATTTTCGTGTGGAAGTCAAATATAATATAGAACTTGATTCCCACAAAAGGCCTTATCCAAATTTCACTTTCAAAGCCACCTTTGACCTTAATACTTTTACCCTAATTCTGTCCCGGTTTAACAGTTTTGACACCTTAACTCATAAAATTCGTTTGACTGATTTCCCTACCTCGAAAACACTTGTGGTTGGACTTTTTGGAAAGATATTTCACTGAACTATAATTTAGACATAACCTGCTAAAAATCACGGTTGTGACACATGTGTCGGGAACAACCGCTATCAACAATCCATAGAACAATTTGTACCACCTGCATCACACGAAGACGAAAAAGATGGAGAGATGGTAAAGGTGGAACCCGAAGAAATTGTGGGTTCCGTTGGGTTAGAAACACAGATACTAATGACTTTAGGTATCCATTTAAAACTAGGTTTCCTTTGTAACCAACGTTGCCATGTCCAACTAGTTCTTGCTTTCTTCTTAGTGAATTCGCTAGGTGATAGCACTGTCTTAGGAGGTGTATTCGCAACTATGGGAGTGTCTAAGGCATTTTGAGAAACTACACTTGGCGGTTTTCCTAGCACAGACTTAGAAGCAATAGTGGGCCTAGAGGGAATGCCATATGTACATTTCTTGTTACGAGTTAAAAGGGACTTAGCTACACATTTTGTATGATCACCAGATAACATACTATTACGACAAAACACAGAAGATGCATTAACATTCAAAACATTCAAAGGTTCATCATTCGTTACACTGATAGTACAATTACAATTTGCCAAATTAGAATCTAAATCAGATGCAACATGAGTTTTATTCAAATTCCTAAGTTGATCTTCTACTTCTGGGGCTTCTATTTTTCCGCTTCTATGTTGCAAGATCCTATTCTTCCATTTGTTGCTCTTACGCTTTGATCTACTAACGCTAGTAGTGGGGACTATTCCTGTAGAAGTGGTAGGATTCAAATTAGTAGTCTGAGTGGATATTTGCCTAGATGTTGTGTCCATTATGTACATTCCAGGTGCAATTATATTTGTGCTAACAAACTTTCCTTTTTTCTAGTAACTGAATTTTCTCTTTAAGTTCAATGATGATGTGATCTTTTTGTTGAATTTTTGAATCAAGTTCTCTATTTAAGCGAACGGTGTCATTACGATTTTGACGAAATTCATCATTTTCCTTCAAAAGCTGAGATCGAGTCATTTTCAATGAGTCATAAATGGTTTTGTACTCAGTTTTTAAATGCTCGATTTCCTTTTCATATTTGAAAATTTGACATTTTAAAACAACATTTTCATCATCAAGATTCTCAACTTTGGATGTGTGACTGTTTTGAAAGGACATCGTTTCATTTTGACTTTGAAATTTTAATTCAAAATCAAGACCCTGAGTTTGACACCATTGAAGCTTCTGATTAAGATGAAAAATTTCTGTTGAAAGTTTACTTTCCACATCATCATTGTGTTTAATGATTCTCTCATTTTCTCTTTTTAAAGTCTCAATTTCATGTCTCAACATTTCAGTGTCAGCAGTGTGATCATGAACAAGCATAGAATTGCAGGACTCATAAATATAATTCATAATTACAGAGATAATATCAGAACTTAGAACATCTTCCAAGAGTCGATCAGCTTCATTTTGTAAAACTTTGTTTCGACATTTTTGTTTTGAGATCGAGTTTTCTGTTGCATTGAAAATGTTCATTATGGATGTTACTTCTTTTTGGAGTTCCTGTTCCCAGTGTGTAGCACAAAGACGCAAATGTTGAACATGTGGTAAGAATTGTGTTTGAAAATTTTCTCTCTTTTCTTTTTCGTAAGCAGATTGAAAAGTGGAAACTTTTATCTCTGAGTTACGTTCAATTGCATGTTCTAAAAATTTGATGTCTTACATAAACGTATCAAAATACCTAAGTACAGACAACGTTTAGGTAATGGTGTAATTTCACCAGAGGTTGGTAAAGGGCCATTTATTTGTGCCACTGGTTTAACAGGACCAACATCAGAAGAAGATTCATGAATTTGCATTACAAACCATGGTTGTTCTGTTTTATCTCTTTGAGGAACGAAGGTGTCAGAAATATGAGGCACGTTTGAGTAATCAAAAGGTATTGCATATGGTTTAAAGCTCATTTTTGATCGACTCTCTTCTTCATGTTCATGTTCATGTTCTTCCTCACAATCATGTACAACAACACGCACTATTGAATCATCAAGTAACTGGTCTGCACTATACAACTTTGGATTTTCTTTGAGTGCTGTGTGTAGAAAACGTGGTTGATCATCACCAAGAGCAAAAACATGACCTTTGGGACTTGGTTTAAAAGTGAACTTTTGTATTGTTGTAATAGACTCACCAGTTTTGTAAACAACATTTTGAAACTCTTTTAATTTGCATTCCAATTCGACAATTTCATCAAGATAAGAATCAATTTGTTTCCTTGACTTTTGTTTGTGTTCAGAAAAACTAGCTTGGCAAGTGGACATCTCGGTTGTAGTTTTCAAAAGTTTTGAATTGAGATGTTCAACTTGTTGTTTGATCTCACTTTTTTCTTGTTCCAATTTAGAAACCAATTAACTTTTAGAAACAATTAATTCTTGTCTTTGATGTTGTAAGTCTTCTTCTTTGACATAAGCCTTTTGAAATGCAACTTCAAAACTTTGTCCTCGTTTTTCTTGTGTTTCAAAATTTGTGAGTTGTATTTTACAGCACTCAAGGTCCGCAGTTAATGATGCAACTTTTGCTTTTAATGTTCTATTCATTTCATCATCTGAATATGAATTTGCCATGAAGCTATTTTCTTTGTCTGTGAGAGTGCCCCCTGATTCATCCTTAAGAGCTAGAAGTAATGCTTGCTTCTGAAATTCATTGCCTCTAACCCTAGGTTTAAGACATGGATTATCCAGATGACCTTTCCCATTGCAGTTATAGCACCTAACCATATTATTCCCAGTCTCTGTATTCCCAATTTCAACAATTTCAACCCTTCTATGAGGATCACCTATATTGTTCCTATTTCCACTAGTTGCATTAAACCGTTGTCCATTTCCTGAATTTCCCATTTAACCTCCTGAGCCCGTTCTTCCATAATTATGATTCTGTATTTCAACCCGTCCATCTTGTACAACAGCTTGATTCCTTGTGTTAGATGAGGTGCGGAGACGATTGTTGGATTTGTTTGAAAATTTGCTGAAGGCACGAGCAATGAGTGCAAATCCTTCATTCAAAGAGTTGAATGCATCGTCTTTGTCATTGTTTGTATTTGTGTAGAACATGGTGTCAGTGTTGTCATAGGGGACTAGTTGATTGCTGTGTCGAATCATATGGAATAAGTTGGGTTGATGGGGTTTGTTTAGGGTAGGAAAGGTGATGTTAATGTTGGACAAATGTATGATTCGCCTGTGGAGGTGGAGCAAAGTGAGATTGTGCAATCTGTGCCAATGAATTTTGAGGTGTAGGAGGTGAATACGTTCCACGGAGAGCTTGATCTTTGTCAACTTCAGATTGATGGTGCTTTAGATAATCAAACAACAACCCATATGATGCATTATGAAGATTTTTGGCCTGGCGAACAAACGTGACATATTTTTGCCAATCTGGACCAAGACAACTTAGAAACTTAGTGTTGATTGCAATCCTTGGTAAAACAATGTTGTGTCTGTCCAAATCATTGATGATGTTTGTGAACCGATGGTAATAAGACTCGAGTGATTCCCCTGGTTCAATCATGAACATTGTATATTCGAGGTAAATTTTAGATTCCATGTCTTCTTTGTTCAGTTTGGTGCCTTCCATTAAGAGATGAACATGTTCCCACATATCCTTAGCTGTTTTTCTGAGCATCAATGCTTCAGAAAATTGGATTAGGTATACCAAGACAAATATATTCCTTTGCAAGTTCATCTGCTTCTCGGGGAAGTATTTGTTCTGCTGTAAGTTGATTCTCAGGAAGAGTGGTCACGGTTTCAGGTCTTGGAGGAACAACAGTCAGATCTCCTGGAACCATTGTAGTTGGCATTTGGAAAGGACCTTCAAGTATAACCTTTTTCAAGTATTTGCCATGAGGTTTCGTGAGTTCCAAGAACCGTAAGAATCGACTTGCCCATTGGACATAATTTCCAGGAGTGAGCATTGGAGGTGTTTCAAGTGATCTAGCTTCATGTCGAGATTGTTGACTACTTATGGCCTCACACATTTGATCAAACCAATGTGGTTGTTTTACAAGAAATAGGAAGGATTGCATTGGTTGTTGTTAAGGGTATAGTTGTTGTTGAGGGAATTGTTGTTGTGGATAGAATTGATGTTGTTGCATGAATAGTTGTTGTTGAGGATACTGCTGTTGTTGAGGATAAAAGTAATTGTAGTACGGTGGTTGAGACATTATGTAGATGTAAAGTAACTTGTGTGGATGATGGATCTTTAAGATAGAGAAGGTTGTTGTTGTAGTTTAGATGATTTGGTAAAGGACTAAGTAGAGGATGTAGCTAAAAGTCCTTATAAGAATGATTACTCGAAGAATTTAGTTCCTTACTCGAAGACTTAATGACAAGGAAGTATATAGCCCCTTACTTGAAGAAATTAAATTCTTATAAGTTCTGATTTCCTAACTCGGAAAATATAAACAGAACTTGCATACTCGTAGAATCCCTTACTCAAAGAAAATACTCTTGCTCAAAGAAAACCTTACACGAAGAATCTCTTACTCGAAGAGTATAATGTCACGAAGTATATAATCCCTTAGTAGAAGGATGAGAAGTGAGAAGTTCTGATTTCCTAACTCGGAAAGTATAAACAGAACTATATAAATAACTGTTACTCGAAGGAACTTTCTTGCTCGAAGAATTAAAGTACTTGCTCGAAGATGGATAAGCTTACTCAAAGAACTTTAAGCAAAGTTGAAGAAATTCATAAGCTAACTCGAAGAACGCCGAAAGTAAACTTAAGAAATCTCTAAAATTTTACTCAAAACAAGTTTTGAAGCCGCAACTTCTACTAGATCTGACCTAAAACAACCTAAACTATTAAAAAGTAACAAACTTTAAGGTTTTAAAACGAGTTTTGAAAAAAAATTAAAAAAAAAACCTAAGTCGAAGGAATTAAAAAAACTAAACAAATTTAAACCTGACGATTTGAAAACTTTTTTAAAACACAACCTAAACTTAAGAAATCTCTAAAATTTTACTCAAAACAAGTTTTGAAGCCGCAACTTCTACTAGATCTGACCTAAAACAACCTAAACTATTAAAAAGTAACAAACTTTATGGTTTTAAAACGAGTTTTGAATATAAATTAAAAAAAAAACCTAAGTCGAAGGAATTAAAAAAACTAAACAAATTTAAACCTAACGATTTGAAATTTTTTTTAAAACACAACCTAAGCTATCCTTTGGCTCTGATACAACTTGTTAGGTCACCATATTAATCACACATAACATATATCTTAGAGAGAGAAAGTAAGTAGAGAGAGAAAGTGGAAGGAACTTGAACAAGAGAAATGAACTTTGTTAAGACAAGAACCAACACCCTCCTAAAAGGGTTACATACGTATATATAGTGTAAGATTAGGGCAACGCCCCACATGGGTTTTCTATCACTCATTCATAGGCGCATGGGCTTACTACATAAGCCTAGAATTAATTACAAACATATAAGCCTAACATATTAAGCAACCTATTACAAAACTTAATGACCGATCGACACTTTATATTAATTAGACGTATTCCCAACAGTATCATTTTTCTTATTTTCATTAAATGAATCTACTGGTTAAATGCTTCTTGATTATTTGAGCATGTTGATGTGATTATGAATTGCTTTAATGGTCTTTCATGTTTTATATTCTTTAAAACTGCTGCTAACAAGATGCAGGTACCCGGATCCTTTGCTTTTAACCTGGCGAATCCCTTCTGAGATGGGTCCGGCGGACCCGGGCACTCAGAAACCAAATTAAGCATTAATTCAACTCATTTTCAGGAAAAGTCATAATATATACTTGCATACTAACCTTTGTTTTGTAGATTTTCAAAACACACTAGGAGTACTTGACGCCCTCAATAAGGGGGAGCTTCCGTCAAAGCAAAATCATTGCAAATCTTACAATACTCTCGTCTAGGCCTTCCCAAATACTTGACGCCCTCACCAAGGGGGAGCAATCGTCAAGGGGGAGCTAATATGCATGTCTCTACCTTACTCTTCTTCTACTCATTTTCTTCTAAATCTTTTTCTCTTTAAAGATCCTTTCATATATTCTTGCATTCGGGTTAGTTTCTTTTCGACGCTCTTTTTGTTTCGACAAAAAAAGGGAGAAAGAGTAAAAACTTAAATTCAAAATTTTACGAATTTTACTTTTTACTTAAAATAATTTTATGTTTTTTCATCAACAAAAAGGGGGAGATTGTTAATACAAATAAACCATAAAAACGTTTACTTATATTTTATGATCTTCTAATGTTTTGTCGATAACAAACGTAAAATCATTTTAATGAAATAAATAAAATACGTAAAGCTTTGAGCCAAAAGTTTACTAACTCATTTTACTGAACAAATAAACCATTAAACATGTTTAGTTAAATAGTTTACATAAAAACAAAACCATTTTTATAAAACAATTAAGTAACTTTAGTTACTTACATTTTATAAAAATACATAACTTGTAATATAAAAGACTTGGATTATCCATGACCCAAAACCCATGTCCAAAGCCCATGACCCATGGAGCTTGACCCAAAACCCATGACCCATTGCATGACATCATGCATGACATCAATAATGGGTAATATCCATGTCCCATGACCCAAAGTCCATAACCCATGACCCAAAGTCCATAACCCATGACTCAAGATGTCTTTGACATCATGCATGACATCACATGACCCATGGACCTTAACCCATAACCAAAAACCCAGAATTGTAACCCAAGATCCGGACTGGTACTACCAGATAACTGGATCCTATCCTTTACACTGGCCGGATCCATTTGGGAAGGGATCCGCCAGATCCGGTGAATAGTAACCAGAAATGCCTATAAATAGTGAGCCATTACTTCCTTATTCCTCACCCCTCTTAGACATATTCTCTCTCTATTTTCTAACCTCTCTGATGGATCGTCATAGCTCTAAACTTGTTAGGTCTAATCTACGACAAATAATAACAAAGGCGGAATATTCAACAAAGAATTAATTGTTATTATCAACAAGGTTTTACAATCTCCTACATACTTCAATTCTACTTGATCAAGGTAGAACGTGTTACACACCTTGTAACAGGGATAAAGAATTGACCTTGAAGCGTAAAACAAACACTAAACCTAGTATAGGCGTTTACAAAACTACGCCTAGACACACACACTTTAATTAGACGTCTACATCTTTTCTCTGTGTACACATAAAATGAATGCCCTATGTCTCTTTATATAATAGAGATATTAGGGGTTGCAAAGACTCCTAATTGTATTAGGAAACAAATCTTCCTAACTTTTATTCTTTATCTTTTAAGTCATTGTAGTTTCCTATTTGCTTCATTCTTCTTTGATTGTTTTGTATTTATCAACTCAATATAAATCCCAACAATCTTCCCCTAGTTGATAATTACAAAACATTTTTCTAAATCTTCCCTGAATGAAACAATCTTCCCCTTAAGCTCAACTCGTGTGAACTGATGAAGCGAAAAGTGTACCGCTTTTAGGGGGTCATTTAAGCCTTAAATCGTATTTATTTGATCAAATATTGCCCTAAATCGTTCCTTTTGTCATTTTAGGTACTTTGGAGAAGAAATCTGGAAAAGGAAGCATTTTGGACGTTTTTGGAGCATAAAAGTGAAGAAAACGACAAAGTCTCCAAAGCTGCTGGAAAAGTACACGTGACGGCGTCAAGGATTGCTCCTGACGGCGTCACGGCTTGGCAAAAGAGGTGGATATGACAAATACACGTGACGCGCCAGAAAGTTTTACAAAGGAAGTCTGACGGCGTCACCCTTTAAGGTGATCAAGGCTGTCACGGTTTAAGTTAAAGAGAGACGGCGTCAAGCACAATTGTGACGGCGTCAACCCTTGACGCGCCAGAGTGGATTTTGGAGGATTAAAGAGGGACGGCGTCAGGAAGACCATCCGGGAACCCTAGCCGCGGCGAGGTGACGGCGTCACCTCCTACAACGTGACGTCGTCAGCCCTTAAATTCTATATATAGTTTTGCAATTTTTAGTCATTAGTGTGCAACTTTGTGAGGAGAAACCCTAAGACAAATTTTCTGCCATCTTTAAGGGTTTTATACCCTTGGATCTCCCATGTTTAATTGAAGATAAGTAATCAATTAATCATTCAATATGTCTATGTGTTGTTTGATTATATTTTGTTCTTGTCTTTTAATTAACATGCTAGGCTAGATTTATCTTGTGTTTGCTTAGATCTAATGAAACCTAACTATTGATTATTTGTTGTTGGTGTGTTATTAATTGTATTGGATGATTGTTTATCGATGTTAGGCTTAAGAAAACTGGCTAACCTCCTATACGGTAACTTGCTTGAACGTCTTAAGAAACATGAACCAATGCGTCCTAAGGTTTTTATGGTTGTATTTAATTCATGAGTGAATTCTAGTGATCCCATGTTAGGAGCTTCTTAGCCGGCTCGACATAGGAGTGAAGTAGGAGCTTATAGAGTTGGGGAAGTACGTACGCCACCCCACGATTGGTATTAAGGAATACACCCGTCATCCACGCAATTAATACACACTAATCAACCGGTAAAAGATAGTTAGGGAGTAAGGAAATCTAAGTAAACACATTTCTCTCCATATAAGTTCCACAACCTTTTCATTTTCAGTTATTTTATTTTATTTGCAATTGTAGTTATTTGGGTTAGTTGACTAGCAACTAATTCCGCCCACTCCTTCAAACCTGAGATTTTACTTGCTTTCATAAAAATATAAAAATACCAAAAAGAATCTTCCCTCACCCTTAGACCTATTAGAGTAGTTTTTCAATCCTAACGACACTATTCCCCTAGAGAACGATCAATCCCCCGGTACTTGCCACTTCACTATACTACATCGGTCAGGTACACTGCCTGGTGGGGATTGCAAGCCTCTTGAGATCCCTCGAGAGGTAAAACTTGTTGTAAGGTCGCAAAACCACGCATCAAGTTTTTGGCGCCGCTGCCGGGGAATAGTTATTGTTTAGGTTGAATTTTTATTTTATTAGGTCTACTCACTAGATTCCTTTCTAGTGAGATTTTTATTTTATTTTTCTAGGTTTTCTTTAGTCTATCTATTTTCTTCGTTTCTTTGTTCGTAACCATTACCATCCGACATCATGGAAGGTGGTAATATCCTTGATCCCAACAACCCACCACCACAACAACACCCACCTCCTAGAGCCCGTACCTTAGGAGACTATTCCCGTCCTAGCCACCATGGCTATCGAAACACCATTGAGCTCACTCAAGGAGCCAATGTCACTCCCTTGCGATCCGACACCATCCGGTTGGTGCAAAGCGGATGCGCATTCCATGGACTTCGTTCCGAAGATCCTAATCAACATCTCAAGGACTTTCTCAAAATCGTTGATTCCATAAACCTTGATGTTGCCACTCGAGAGACGACCCGACTACGTCTCTTTCAATTCTCTCGGCGGGACCAAGCTAGTCAATGGCTAGAGCGCCTACCCGCAGGATCCATCACCTCTTGGGATGATCTCACCACTCGTTTCCTCGCTCAGTTTTTCCCACCAGGAAGAACTACCAAGTTAAGGAAGGATATCTTGATGTTCGAACAACGTCGAGGCGAAACCCTGTATGGGGCATGGATTCGATTCAAGGACTTACTCCAAAAAGTCCCTCATCATGGCATAGATCTCTGGCGTCAAATCCAAATCTTCTATGACCATGTTGATTACCACACCAAGCGTGCCATCGATCGGGCCGTCGGAGGCAGATTGCGTGACAGAAACGCCAAGGAATCATGGGAAATCATTGATGAGCTTGCATCCGACGATGATGAATTGTGGCAAGTTTCCCACGACGTACGCTCGGCGGTCAAGACATATTCATCGCCCGATAAAGCCAATCAAATCACCGAGGAAAGCGTTAGTGAACTTGAGAAGAGGGTTGCATATCTTATGGAAAAGAAAAAGAGACCCTTAAGTCCACAAAAAGCAACAGTTAACTCGGTCTCAAGCATTAACCAAATACCATTGTCCGAATCACCCCGGAGGGAAAATACTAAACCCTTCCATAAGCACGCTCAACCCAACTCACCACCTCAGGAACTTAGTCCAACATTCGAAGATCGAATGAGAGAATACATGTCAAAACACTCCGAACGGTTGGCAAAATTTGAGGAAGCTATCTACAAACAAAAGGAGGAGATGGAAGAGAAGATGGCTGAGATGATGGGCCTTTTGAAAGAATACACAAAAACAAAAGCTCCTGAAAATGTGTTAGTGCGAAAAGACGTTGAAGTTCCTAACACTAAATGTGTTAATGCCATCTCCGTCGTCCAAGAGGGCAAAAATGATGGAAGAGGGAAGTTGATAACTATGGAAGTTAACAAAATTGACCTCGTCCCACTTAATGACGGAAACACCAATGCCTACAAATGCGATTCCGACAAGGGAAAGGAGGCGCCCTCTGAGGAGCGCCAATTGGTAGAACCGCCAAAGTCACAACAAGTGAGGCATTACTTGAAGCACGAAATAAACAAGGAGACCATAAATGATTGGGTGAGAAACTACTGACGTACTCATCTACCCAACAAGGAGTCCAAGAGGATGGAACCGGATGATGAATCTGACACATTACCCGGAGGGCAATTGTATGAGAGCCTCATAAGACAAAAGTTAGTGGAAAAGCAGGAATTCTACGGGGTCTTCGAAATACCATGCAGCATTGGAAAACTCAAGTATCTGGATGCGGTAGCTGACCAAGGTTCCGACGTAAATTTGATGCCTTTATCCGTTTATGTCCAGTTAACCGACGAACTGCCATCCATCACCCGTACTAAACTCTCCTTTGCAAAACATTCTTATGAGTACCCGTTAGGAATTGCGGAAGATGTGTTGGTCAACGTTGCCGGATTCCTGTATCCGGTCGACTTCATGATTATTGAAAGAAATGATATGAATATGGCAATAATCCTTGGGGCACCCTTTCTTTTTACCACTAGGGCACAAATCGATTACGAAAATAGTACCATCCAAATGAAGAAGGGGAAGAAAACAATAAACTTCCCAACGATCCCACGACATATACGAGATGTTGCTCTACAAAAGAAGATGGAGGCGAACCCCAATATAATCCGTGGTAATGTTCGAGAGAAAATCCTTGCATGGGAGGCAAGGATTAAGAATTACAATGAAAATGAGATTAGAAAATGTAAGGGTGGAAATAACGATTATATTGAGGCTGATGAGCAGACCAATAACCCTGTTGAATTTACAAAAGGAGACTCAGTGCTCCTAAGGCATTCAGAAACAAAAGAACCTACCGATGAACCAAGTCCCTGGTGGTACGGACCATTCACAATTAAAAGTCTACACCAAGATGGGGTAGTAAGCTTGACCAGCAAGGGAGGAGGTGAAGTGACTGTGAATGTCGAGCGATTGAGACACCACCACCCTGATAACAAGGATTATATCTATCAGGGATACGTCATTATGAATGATGGAATCACGTAATGTACGTAACTTTGAGTCTAGCTACAAGACTCGTTAATAAAGAAAAGCGCTTCTTGGGAGGCAACCCAAGCTTTATTTGCTTTGTGTGTTTATTTATTTGTTTGTTTGATTTTATTTGCTTCCGTATGTATGTTTAATTTTTATTATTATTGATTCATGTTCGAAACTAAATTGTGAAAATGCTTTATCTTGTTTTTAACTTTGTCTTAACTACATATAAAGGTATTTTGCAAAAGATAAGTGTAAGGGAATCCAAATTTGTTTACAAGAACAAGATTGAACATGAATCACAACAATATTAAATGAGCATGCATACTAGTAATTGTTAGAGTCAAATGCTTGTATCGAGTCATAATGATGTTTTGCAGGAATTCCAGGAAGTAAGGTATAGGTTTTTCCAAAAATTTTCCGGAAACTTAACATGAGAATTCTGTCAGATCATTTCTGATGGCGTCAGGCCTTACAACCTGACGGCGTCAGGTTTTAATTTTCTGAAATTTTTGAAAGTTTTGTTTTTCTACCGGAATCATAAAAGGTTTTTATTAAATCTCTAACTTATAAACTCCAGGAATCTGCAAAATAATCATTCCACAAGCATTATATCCTTATATAGATTTATCCCGCCGTTGTTATGCAGGTTTTCGTGTTTGTTTTCTCAGGTTTAACAGGTTATTTTGGACAAGGAGATGTATGTGGAATCTAGCTTTTGGCGATGCTTTAGTCTTGGAGCTTCTACATTCTCTTGGAAGAAGATCTAACCATGTTACCTCTTTATCCACCAAACGAATCAGGGGAGTATTTGATTTCATTCTTTTACCGTTACTTTTACATCTTGTTATTTGAACATTGGGGACAATGTTCATCTTAAGTGTAAGGGGGTAAAGTACGATACCTTAGAGAATGCTATTACGCTTGATTTTTGTTTGTTTAATGGTAGATGTGTAATAAAACTGAGAGAAATACCTGTTAAGGCAATTTTAGTGCCAAATTTAAATTTTTTTACAACGTATAGGAGTGAAACTTTGGTCTTAATGAGCGTCTCATGGATAGGAGTTATATGACTAGCACAAAAAAAAACCGTACCACTAAAAAATTTTCCACCCCCAAATATGTGAGGTTCGCCCCTAGAATTGGTAGGAAAAGCATTTATGCTATGATGTGTGTACCGGTAGCACTTAGATTCTAGAACTTGCGTTAGGACCATTCCGAGGCCACAAGTGAGACTACATTCGTGTAGTTAGATTTACTACATGATAAGAGGCATTAGGATTAACCCATTGTTTTACACCTGTGTTTTTGTTATAATTACATTGGCTACATTGGTCAAGTAATTCTCCCACACCCTTTGCGTTGTACTCATTTTTAGTACACGATACCCTAGTACACCCCTCAGAGCCTATCTTTTCGTTTCTAACTTTAAGCATTTTACTTAAAGGAAGAATTTGTTTACACCTTACTTAAATGTACACCCAAATCGCCTTAGCCTACCTTGTATGCACTCATTTTTAGTGCATTATTGTGACAACATTTGTTTAAACCCTTAGTTAATTATCTAATTGATTACATGGTTGCTAAGTCGAGTCATATCCTTGTACATATTGTTTTGGGACGATTGGGACGATTGAGCAAAGTACTAGTGTAATGGAGTAAGGGGGAAGAACAACATTATTACCCCCATATGTGCTAAATATTTTAAAAGTACTCCAAGTGTTTCGATTATCTTAATTCGAGTCATTAGAATAGTTATTTGTGAAGTTATGTAAAAGTTCAAGTGTAAGGGGAATGCAACGCCCCTACGATGTCTTATTTTGGATGGTAGGGCAAGAGTGTATGAAAAAAAAAATTGAAAAAATCAAGAAAAATACAAAAAAAATGAGAAAAAGAAAAGTAGAAAAAACATACGGACTACCATCCCGTTTCATTTTATGTTTATTTTATGTTTTTGCTATTTTGTTTTTAGCTTAAGTCGAGTCTAGTCTTGGCTTAGCAACGCCATATTGTACGTGTAATTAATCAAGATCTTTAACTCGCCACCAGTAAAATATCCCTTATCCAACAAAACCGTGTTTATCATATCCCCACACCTAACGTTATAACCCATTTAAAAGCCCTCTTTCATAGTTTATCTTAGGTGCTTACGCCTAGTGGAGGAGGTTTTTGACCCTTTCCCAAGCCTATGGTAATCTATTTGCTATGACAGGTAGTGAGAGATATTATCCATTTTCATTTATGAGATATACTTTTATGACACCTGAGAGATGTGAGTATCTAAACACTACTTGTGAGGTGCTAGTCTGTAATCTCCGTGCTTATTATGATTAAAGTGGAACGACTATTTGTTGTAATTGTTGATACAAAAGTTGGGCGTTCCTTGATTCCGTACCAATTCGATCTTAATGCTTGAGACCTGCGCACTAAGAAAACAGAAAAAACACCGTTAGGCTTATCGTGGGATTGTCTCCCACGATTATCCTCCGGCGTGAGAGTAAGTAATCGGTTTTAGGGTTTGTAGAAGAGTTAGGGTTGTGTAAGTCGTACCTTTAATGAGAGTCGAAGGACTCTTTATATACACACGAAACCCTAGTCGGTTTCGTGTCCTTCACTCCTCAGCATATCCCGCATAGGGCGGTATATGATATATATCCATAAATAAAGGATATCTATATCAAAACCATAAATAGCTTTGGGTTTGGGCCATCGTGAGCCCAACCCGCTATTGTGATAGCCCATTCGTGATGGGTATGGGTCCATTCGTGCTGGACTTAAGTATGGGTCGGGTTCGTGACCCGAATACGGACTATACGTCATCATGTCCCCCAGTCTAGTGTGCGCAATGCGTGATTGCGGGTACTAGACTAATAACTTAAAAATATATATTACTCGATGCGTAGCGGGGAAGTTTTAATTATTTCCCGCCAAGAATAGCGAGTGAACCTAGTCCAAGTATCTTCTTCGAAAATCGTGTGTGGTGGGTGAAAAAGTGCTTTACCTTTTGAGTTCCCAACCGTCCGATTAGAGCAAGTGGGGGACACATGTCGTACATCCACGAATATGTGTACCCTATATAAAGTGAAGCCGTCATTTCTCTGTGGCTACCACAGTAAAACCATCATTTGTCCGCCATTGTTAAACCTTCCAATAGCGATCAAGAAATCAACGAAATCCCAGGTAATAGCGCGTGCGCTTCATAACCCTTTAAATTCAAATAATGGTTCTTCAGTTGTCTGAGATTCTTTCCGATATATCGGAGGATGAACTTCGTCAGTTCACCTCCGATTATTACATCCCTCTCTCATTGCATCCGGTAGTTCCGGCTGCGAATGCATCAATAGCAAATTTCCCGCGAGGGAAGGTGGGGGTTTATACGCGCTTCTTTGAATTCGCTAACCAGCGTGCGCCCATCTCCCTCTTTTTGTGTGATATTCTAAATCATTATCGCCTTCATATTTCTCAGCTGCACTGTATAGGTGCAGCAAAAATAACTAACTTCGAAGTAAATTGTCGCCTTTTGGGGATTGAGCCCACAGTCCATCTATTCCGCGCGTTCTACCACACAACGTGGTCGAATGGGTGGGTGTCTTTTGCTAAGCGCGTCGGGACATTGCAATGCTATACAGATAAGTTAGATGCGCTGAGGAATTGGAGGGAAAAGTTCATTTGGGTAGATAGTGCCTTCTTTCCATGGGTTTTCGAGTTTTATACCAAAGAATCATTGCCGAAGGATGAGCGCCCCGACCCCAGGTTGTATAATGAGGCTGATGCGGACATGATAAATACTAATCGTATTCCGATACAAGCGTATCCAGAAGAGTTTTTGGTGCACATGGGCATCAGTCGCAACTACTTCGGTAGGCCAGAAGAGGTGCCATCTTTTTTGGATGAAAATAGCCGGGATGGGTGCTCGTCCTTCATTCCTTTTCGATTATTAGTAGTAAGCGCTCCTCCCTTTGTGAATAATCTAACTTAGTTTGTGTTTGTTTGTTGCTTGTTGCGCAGAAATGGACTTATTGAGCGTTGTTCGCTTAGAGAAGCCAAAACAAGTGATTGTAGGGGTGCGCCCTCTGAGGGATGACGAAGAGCCAATTCTACAGGCTACTGCAGGGCGCACAATGGTCATTGCGCAAGAAGAGCGCGAGGAGACAGGTGATACGGGGGAGATCCCCCCAGGTGTTACTATGGCTACTCCTCTGCGTAGCTTTCCCACTTCTGGGTCGCAGATCCCTGTGGAGGTAGTACATGTTGATTCGTCGGGGAGTGCCATGGATGAATCTGAGGGAGAGGAGGAGGAGAGCCAAAGGTTGAAGCGTAAGAGATCATCTGGGGATGATGGCGCAGGTACATCGAGTAAGCGCCCTGCTACCTTTGTTAGGCAATCATCTGAAGAAACTGCATCGCAGAAGGATGCTTCTGGAACTCCTCCTTTCAAGTAAGCAATTTGAACTTCTATTTTTAGCCTTTTATTCCTTGTTGATATTGTTATCATTGTTTGATTTTTTGTTACTTGCGCGCAGTTTGGAGACTGTTGTTGATGAGGGTGCGCAAGTTGGAAATTCGCCACCCAAGGCTGATGTTGCATATACTGGTGAGTTTGCGCCCAAGAGTCCGGTTAGTGAGGAAAAGTCTGCTGAAGATGCGCCAACAGGTCACCTTATAGAAGAGTTGGCTTCATTGGTTGCGCGGCTACAGACTCAGTATAGTGGTGAGGGTAGCCAAGTTGCGCAGAAGGAAAAGGAGATAGATATTTTGAGGGCGCAGTTGGCTGATGCGCAGGCTGAAGCGAGGGCATCTGATATGTACGCCCAGAAGGTTGCTGATGAGAAACTGTCGCTTATTGCTGAACTGACTCAAGAGCGCAATGGAGCCAAAGGATACAAGGCCTCCTGCCTTTGGGCCTTGAGGTATATGGAACTGAACAAGGGCAAACTCATCTCGAACATGGATGGCTTTCGCAAGTCTGTGGAGAGCTTGCTAGAGAACCAGGAGCGCAAGCTGCGTAAGCTGAGCCTTGAGTATGATGAGGAGCTATACCCTCATTTGGTGTCTACTATTGTTGAACGCAGATGGCTCATTAGCCATGGGTTACGCCTTGCTGCGTTGGGTACTTTGGAGTCCCAAGAGGTGCGAGAGGCCTTTGGGGAGGTTGTTGAGCGCGCACTTGCACGTGGCAAGGCGCAGGCTGTAGAGGAGCTCACTGAGAGCGGTCTGTTGAAGGTTCCTGTCGCACAAGTGCCTGAGTATAATGCGAGTGCTTATGATGAGCTTGTGGCATCAATGGAGAAGATGAAGCTGCTGTAGCTTCCTTATATAGCTCAACTTGAGCGTGACCAGGATTACCCTATAAGTGTTATCATGGAGGGGTTGACCTTGGCAAGGCATTCAGTGGAGAGCGCAGAGGCAGAGGCTGACTATTACCTTAAGCTGGACGTGTCACAACTGCAGGTACCTATTTTTGTCCATCCCCGCAACGTCCAGGATCCATTTGCCCTTGAGACGGAAATCTCTTTGAAGCAATGCTTAGAAGCTCATGCTACGAGGTTGGCAAAGAAGCAGGGTGTTAAGGGAAAGGCGATCCTCTGCGGTGTTGGTGCTGCGCATCTCCCCAGGTCTGATGGTGTGCCTGTCAGCGTACCGACATTGTCGCTCCAAGGTGGTGTTAGCAGTTCTAGGATCAAGCGTACTCGTAGCCTTTAGATATTTTTTGTCTTGGTATCTTTTTGTAATAGATTAACATTTTTGTTGCACGTATGCATGTTAAGTCTATCTTTTTGTATGAATTCGTCATCCATAACAAAGTGTTGGTTTTGAAATATGCGATTGTACACATATTGTACCAAACTTGATTGTGGTTATATTGATTGTGCTTAGTTTATTTTGAAAGATGTCTAAGAATCACACCGTTTATATAAATATACTTAAAGAATTTATAATCACTGGTATCATAATCTTAACATAAGCGTGTGTAAATTTATGACATAGTCGTGTATGACATTATCGTGTATAACATAAATGTATATGAGATGCACAAGCTGTTGTGTATCTATCGTGAGGTGCACAAGTGTATGGATTGCAGCGTACTGCAAATACCATGTTAAGGGGATAATTGTCTTAACTCCTAATTTGTTAAACGCGTATAGTATGCATAATGGCGCACCCGTCGTGAGATGCGCATCGAACTTACTCCAACGTCTTGAGAGTAAGGTGTTTAACAAGGATACGTGATCCGATGTTGATGGGTTTGCAACCCTCTTACTCAACGAGTCATTTATTAGGTTTACTCATCCTTTTACCATCGTGGGTTTTTAATTAGTGCATGCACGCCATGTAGGCAAAAGATAATATGACAAACAATATTGAGACATAAATTATATGTAAGCAATAAAGTAAAGTGTATCACGGAGTTAGCTAGAAACCGCAATCGTTTTATTAATACTTGCAAGTTTTTGTAAAATAGATAAAGAAAACATTTGTCTAAATGAAGCAAAGAATGTAAATACAATGACATTTATTTGGCACTTACTAAAGTGCGTGTGTGTCTCTGCATTGGGTCGTAACCTTTCCTAAAGATAGCATCTCTTGAGATTGCAAACGTTCCATGTGCGTGGTAGCTCGTGGCCATCTGTGTTACGCAGTTTGTACGTACCTTGTCCTAGTGCCTCAATGACTTCATAAGGCCCTTCCCACTTCGGTCCAAGTTTACCTGTATCTTCTGCGTGGCTTGCATCATTAGCGCGGTACACAAAGTCTCCAGGTCTGAATGAGGTGCTTCGAACTTTAGCATCGTAGTATCCCTTCATCTTTGACTTGGTTTTTGCCTCTCGTATGGCTGCGCGCTCGCGTCTTTCTTCCAGCAGGTCCAAATCTATCCGTCGTTCGTCGTTGTTGGTCGCGACATTAATTTCCGCGGTGCGGATAGTTGGCATCCCAATTTCAGCTGGTATAACAGCTTCTGTCCCGTAGACAAGGGAAAAAGGAGTCTCTCCATTACTAACCTTGATGGTTGTGCGGTGCGCCCATAAGACATGTGTCAGTTCGTCCACCCATCTTCCTTTGTGTTTGTCTAGGCGCGCTTTAATCCCTTCGCCTAAACTGCGATTTGCGAGCTCAACTAAGCCATTGGTTTGTGGGTGTTTTACTGATGCGAAGTGTTGTGTGATATGTAACTCTGCGCACCAGTCTTTGAATGGGTTTTCGCGGAATTGTTTTCCATTGTCCGAAACAATCTCCCCAGGTAATCCAAAGCGGCATACAATATTTTCCCAAACAAAGCGTTTTACTTGATTACCTGTGATCGTCGCTACTGCCTTTGCTTCAATCCATTTAGTGAAGTAGTCTATTGCAACGATAAGGAATTTCAGTCCTCCCGCTGCGACAGGGAAGGGACCCGCGATGTCAATGCCCCATTTATAGAATGGCCATGGAGAAGTAATAGGCGTTAGCTCTTGTTGTGGTCTGCGCGGGATGGGTCTATGAACTTGGCAGTCATTGCATTTCCTTATCACATCGCGCGCATCACGGTGCATAGTAGGCCAGTAGTATCCTGAGCGCAATGCGCGTGCTACGACGGATCGTGGTCCTGAATGCATGCTGCATGAACCAGCGTGGATCTCCCGGAGTACGTAATCTGCCTGGAGAGGTCCAACGCACCGAAGCCATGGCTGTAGGAATGAGCGCCGATATAGGATACCATCTCTAAGCTCGAACCTCTGCGCCGTGCGCCGTATCCATCGAGCGTCTTTTAGCTCCTCGGGCAATTTGCCCTTGTTTATAAAATCGATGATAGGGGTCATCCATGTAGGATCCTGTTCTTCTATCACCGTAGATATCTCCATCTCCGAGATGGACTTGTTCTTTAGAATCTCCACCAATACTTGTTTTGATAGGTGCGCAAAGCTTGTAGATGCAATCTTGCTCAGTGCATCTGCTTTTTTGTTTTCCCCTCTAGGAACTTGTTTGATTGTAAACCTATCAAAACTTTGAATTAGTGACTTTGTCTTTTCAAGATATTGGACCATGTTGTCCTCTTTAGCCACATATTCTCCTAACACATGGTTGGCTACTAATCGAGAATCCACGTTTGCTTCTAGGTTGCGTACACCCATTCGAGTTGCAATGCGCAATCCAGCGATTAGGGCATCATATTCTGCCTTGTTGTTTGTGGCTGTGAATTCAAAACGCAGTGCGTAAGTGAACTCCATTCCTTCTGGATTAGTGAGTATAAGGCCAGCGCCCGACCCATCTACGCATGAAGATCCATTCGTGAATAAGATCCATGGTTCTTGTAATTCTACCTTGCTTGGTGGAGGTGCGGCATCGGTGTCTGGCTTTTCGATAATGAAGTCTGCTAATATTTGTCCTTTGACCGCAGTGCGTGGTCTATAGGAGATGTTATACTCGCCTAGCAGTACACTCCATTTTTGTAATCGGCCCGATGCGTCAGGTTTAGAGATAACTTGTTTGATAGGTTGGTCGGTAATTACCGCTATTGGGTGCGCTTGAAAGTATCTGCGCAGTCTTTTGGCAGCAAATACTAATGCCAAAACCAACTTTTCCATTGAGCTGTAGTTGATCTCTGTCTTTTTGAGTGCTTTACTTACAAAATACACTGGTGTTTGCACAGAATTCCTATCCGTCAGTAGCACTGCGCTGATCGCTCCTTGGGTGGCGGATAAGTAGATGATTAACTCCTCCCCTGGTCGGGGTGCGACTAGCTTAGGAAGCGCTGCTATATGTTGCTTGAGCTTGGTGAAGGCTTCTTCCGCTTCCGTTGTCCACCGGAAGTCTCCCTTTTTAGTGCACTTCTTGAGTGTTTTGAATAAAGGAAGTGACTTATCCGCTGATTTGGACAGGAATCTGTTCAAACCGGCTAGCTTTCCGTTTAGAGATTGAACTTCTTTCAACGTGCGTGGTGAAGGAAGTTGGAGGACAGCGTCTGTCTTTTCTGGGCATGGCTTAATGCCATCTGGTTCTATCAGATATCCCAAGAACATGCCTTCTGTAGCACCGAAAGTGCACTTCTTGGGATTTAGCTTCATGTTTATCGCTCGTGGCGTTCTAAATGTTTCTTCTATATCGCGCACCACTTCGTCTCCAGTATGGCTTTTTATGACTAGGTCATCCACATAAACTTCTAAGTTGTGGCCCACTTGCTTTTCAAATGCGTTATCTACCAATCGCTCGTAGGTGGCGCCCGCATTCTTTAGGCCAAAAGGCATCTTTGTGTAACAATAGACACCTTGGCTTGTGTGGAAAGCTGTTTTTTCCTCGTCTTCCTTGGCCATTTGGATTTGGTGGTATCATTTGTATGCGTCTAAGAAACATTTGAATGGGTATCCGCACAGAGATTCTACCTTCCAGTCAATCTCTGGCAGCGGATAGCAGTCCTGTGGACATGCTTTGTTGAGGTCAGTGAAATCAACACACATCCGCCAGCTTCCATCACCCTTCTTGACCATGACTGGATTGGAGAGCCAGTCATGGTAATAGACTTCACGCATGATGCCTGCGTCCACGAGTTTGTGTACTTCCTCCAGGATGGCCTTTGCGCGCTCTGGAGCCTGGCCGCGCTTTTTCTGCCTTACTGGTGAATATCCTTGTCGGATTTGCAACTTGTGTTCTGCTATCGATCGTGGTACGCCGGTCATGTGTTTTGGTTCCCAGGCAAAGATATCCAGATTCCTCTGTAAGAGTGCGCACACGGCTGCTCTGCCTTTGTCAGACAGCGATCCTCCGATTGATACTTCTTGCTCTGGGTAATCAGGGTGAATTGCGACCTTCAAATTTGGAATTTTAGCTGCGCTCTGTTCTGGGACGTGCGTCGTCTCACATGTAATCATGTTACATTCTTCTGGTGGCGCAGCGTTGTTGTAAATGGTGACAATGCCACCTTCTACTGGGAATTTGAGCATCCCATGCGCTGTGGATGGTACCGCGCGCAACGCTGAGATTCCTGACCTTCCAATGATGCCATTGTATGGCGAAGGGGATTTGATCACCATAAAGTTCATCCAGGCTGTCGTGGAGTGTTCCTTGTTACCGACAGCAACTAGTAAGCGCAATTGCCCCATAGGCCATATCTTCTCTCCTATAAAGCCAGTAAGTGCAGTCGTGGCTGGACTTAACTGTCTTTGTATCTCAGGACGCAGTCTCTTGAAGCAATGTTCATACATTATATCCGCTGATGCGCCCCCATCGACATACATGCGGTGGATGTCGTGACCCCCCGCATTTATTTCAATGGTGAGTGGTTCTGCCACTGCGTTGTCCGCAGTCAAGGTGGGGAAGGAGATTTTGCTTCCATGAGAGAATGTCTGGCTCACTTTTTGCCTAATCTTTCGCTGCCATGATTGTATCATGAAGATAGTATCAGCTTTTTCCTTAGGCGCTTCCTTCTTGCCTTCGATTCTCTGCTTGTCTTTCCCCTCCTTAATATTTTTAACGAGATGGTCAACCTTCCCTCTTTCACTAGTTTCTCGATTAGTTGGCGTAACTGGACACACTCATTAGTGGTATGGCCCTTCTGCGCGTGATACTCGCAGTATCCGTTCCCTACGCGCCGATCCTCAGGGGTGCGCATAGGTGGGGGTCTTGGAAAATTCGCACCTTCCGTCGCGAATATCTCCTTTGGAGTTTTTGTTAATGGGGTGTACTTGTCGTTTCCCCTTCCGCCCCCTTGCGTGCGATAACCTTTGTTACGATTGCCACTCTGGTCATTGGATTGTCTCCTTGACTCTTCTTGTAACCTATGGTTCGAGTAGCCTTTCTTGCTATCCGCAGTGGCTGCTTCTCCTTGGACGAAGGACCTCGTGCGCTTCATGAGTTCGTCAAAGGTTAGGGGAACCTTATCGTTTAACTTTTTAATCAAATCTGGGTTATTGATTGCATTCATAAAACCCGATATTTTTAGTATCTCTGGGCACGCCTTGACTTGCATGCATTCGTCCTTAAAGCGTTCCATGAAAGCGCTTGTGGATTCCCTTGTCGCTGTTTAACCCTAGCGAGTTCGACAGGGTTTTTGGCGCACTTCTTCCTTTGAGTAAAGTTTAAACGAAACGCCTTGCGCAACTCTTCAAACCCACCGATGCTTCTACGTGGAAGCTTGCTAAACCAGTTGCGCGCATTCCCTACTAATGTAGAGTTGAACATATGGCACCACACAGGTTGTGGCTAATTTTCGATAGTGGCTGCTGATTCGAAAATTTTTAGGTGATCATCAGGATCACCTGTCCCATCATATGTTTTGACGTTAGCAGGCATGCGCCTTTTCTTATTCTCCGAAAAATCGCTGATGCGCCTAGTAAACGCATCAACCTTTTGGCGACGCCAGGGAAGAGACATGTCTTCATCTTCCTGGTCGCGGTATTTCCCTCTTGATTTCCAGTGTCCAGTTTCTTTGTCCTTGTTGTCCGAGGAATCACTTGAAGATGAGCGAACTCTTTTGTGACGCTTGCGTCGACTATCATCAGAGTCTGAGCTTGCTCCTCTGTGGCGCTTGCGCCGACTATCCTCAGAATCAGAGCTTGAGGGGCTTTCACTTGGGGAGCATCGTCGCCCAAGCCTATCTTGGATCCTGCGACTGCCAAGCCTAGCGTGGACATTGGCGCGCTGTTCCCCATCTTCATGCTCCTCCAGATGCTGAAAGTCGGCTGCTTCATCATCCACAACCTTCCTTCCAATCCTGGTAAACACTGGTTGTTTGCGGCTATCCTTCTCGCGTCTTTCCTTTCGGTAGCGCGGTGGGGATGCCTCATGCTCAGGGTCAAAGTTGAGTCTGGCGTGCAGACTTTGGCTTGACCTCTTCTTTGCCTCCTCTCGCATGAGCGCAGCCAAGGCTTCGTAGTTTTGAGATACGAAGTCACTTGGCGCCAATTCGGGAGTGACTCCTTCTAGTGCGATGGAGTCTGTTTCCAAGACAAGATCCTTGTTTCGGATAGGCGCATTGGGAGGCTCAGTGAAGTTCACTTCTGGCATGGCAAGAGGAGTGCGCTCCAGTTCTATCGCGCTAGTACTTGTTGTAATAGCGGGGGTAGTCCTGGTAAGTGATTCCACTGTAGGAAAGACCAGATCTGAGTGCGCTCCTAAGCTTCTAGGCGTGCTGGTTGTCCCAGAGGCCTGCTTAGAGGCCGCATCAGTTTGATGCTTCTTCCCTAGTGGGTCATCATGCGCTTTCTTCGCATGCGGACTCTTGTGACTTCCGTGTTTCGTCATTCTAGTTCTTGGTAAAATCCTTAGTGTAGGGTCCCACGGATGGCGCCACTTGTTGATACAAAAGTTGGGCGTTCCTTGATTCCGTACCAATTCGATCTTAATGCTTGAGACCTGCGCACTAAGAAAACAGAAAAACACCGTTAGGCTTATCGTGGGATTGTCTCCCACGATTATCCTCCGGCGTGAGAGTAAGTAATCGGTTTTAGGGTTTGTAGAAGAGTTAGGGTTGTGTAAGTCGTACCTTTAATGAGAGTCGAAGGACTCTTTATATACACACGAAACCCTAGTCAGTTTCGTGTCCTTCACTCCTCAGCATATCCCACATAGGGCGGTATATGATATATATCCATAAATAAAAGATATCTATATCAAAACCATAAATAGCTTTGGGTTTGGGCCATCGTGAGCCCAACCCGCTATTGTGATAGCCCATTCGTGATGGGTATGGGTCCATTCGTGCTGGACTTAAGTATAGGTCGGGTTCGTGACCCAAATACGGACTATACGTCATCAGTAATTACTTTTATATTAGCGTTAAATGACTCCTAACTTGTATTTTGATTAGAATAAAAGCGCATTTGCTTGAGGACAAGCAAATCTCAAGTGTAAGGGTATTTGATGAAGCGAAAAGTGTACCGCTTTTAGGGGGTCATTTAAGCACTAAATCGTATTTATTTGATCAAATATTGCCCTAAATCGTTCCTTTTGTCATTTTAGGTACTTTGGAGAAGAAATCTGGAAAAGGAAGCATTTTGGACGTTTTTGGAGCATAAAAGTGAAGAAAACGACAAAGTCTCCAAAGCTGCTGGAAAAGTACACGTGACGGCGTCAAGGATTGCTCCTGACGGCGTCACGGCTTGGCAAAAGAGGTGGATATGACAAATACACGTGACGCGCCAGAAAGTTTTACAAAGGAAGTCTGACGGCGTCACCCTTTAAGGTGATCAAGGCTGTCACGGTTTAAGTTAAAGAGAGACGGCGTCAAGCACAATTGTGACGGCGTCAACCCTTGACGCGCCAGAGTGGATTTTGGAGGATTAAAGAGGGACGATGTCAGGAAGACCATCCGGGAACCCTAGCCGCGGCGAGGTGACGGCGTCACCTCCTACAACGTGACGCCGTCAGCCCCTAAATTCTATATATAGTTTTGCAATTTTTAGTCATTAGTGTGCAACTTTGTGAGGAGAAACCCTAAGACGAATTTTCTGCCATCTTTAAGGGTTTTATACCCTTGGATCTCCCATGTTTAATTGAAGATAAGTAATCAATTAATCATTCAATATGTCTATGTGTTGTTTGATTATATCTTGTTCTTGTCTTTTAATTAACATGCTAGGCTAGATTTATCTTGTGTTTGCTTAGATCTAATGAAACCTAACTATTGATTATTTGTTGTTGGTGTGTTATTAATTGTATTGGATGATTGTTTATCGATGTTAGGCTTAAGAAAACTGGCTAACCTCCTATACGGTAACTTACTTGAACGTCTTAAGAAACATGAACCAATGCGTACTAAGGTTTTTATGGTTGTATTTAATGCATGAGCGAATTCTAGTGATCCCATGTTAGGAGCTTCTTAGCCGGCTCGACATAGGAGTGAAGTAGGAGCTTATAGAGTTGGGGAAGTACGTACGCCACCCCACGATTGGTATTAAGGAATACACCCGTCATCCACGCAATTAATACACACTAATCAACCGGTAAAAGATAGTTAGGGAGTAAGGAAATCTAAGTAAACACATTTCTCTCCATATAAGTTCCACAACCTTTTCATTTTCAGTTATTTTATTTTATTTGCAATTGTAGTTATTTGGGTTAGTTGACTAGCAACTAATTCCGCCCACTCCTTCAAACCCGAGATTTTACTTGCTTTCATAAAATATAAAAATACCAAAAAGAATCTTCCCTCACCCTTAGACCTATTAGAGTAGTTTTTCAATCCTAACGACACTATTCCCCTAGAGAACGATCAATCCCTCGGTACTTGCCACTTCACTATACTACATCGGTCAGGTACACTGCATGGTGGGGATTGCAAGCCTCTTGAGATCCCTCGAGAGGTAAAACCTGTTGTAAGGTCGCAAAACCACGCATCATGAACTTACATAACATGCTATACCACCAAGGATCTACAAGTTGCAAAACTTTTATGTACCTCTTCTTCCCCTTTTTGTTATTATCTACTAGGGGATGCTAAGTAGATGCAACTTTGATCTTCACAACCACAAATCAATATCACACTTCTAATCCAGCCTTCCAATGTCTCGAATTTACCCTCCATGAAGAACACCAAAATTCTTACTAAAAATGAACTCAAGACAATAGAAACTCAAACCAGCAGTAGTAATAACGATATAGAAGTTGTAAGAACCTTCCCCTCAAATGGTGCATGTAAATGATTAAACACCCTATAATATACTTCCCCTGAAATCCAAGTGTTAACCATTTCTTGAATCTCCAATTCTGTAGGCTTCTTGTAATGATCACTGTTGAAGAAAACTAAATATAACAAACTTGAGGATGAAGTAAAACAACTCAAACTTGTGTCTTATTTATTGTACTATGCACGTGACTTTGAACTTATACTAAAAACCAAATATATAAGTAGGCCGCAACCTCTTGACAAAATCCTCATCTTCTATGAGACACTGAGCACTACAATGTAACTCCTTTAAGTGATAACAAATCCCTATTGCTAGATTTTGACAAGTCATTGTCACAACATTAAAGCACGAACAAGTTATCTTTAAATGTTGTAGGCCGATTAAGATATGATAAGAACACGCATCCAAGAAACTCCATTTCAACTTCAAATAAGTGATAATCAACCTTTTTCGTAATCAATTATTCCAATTAAAACAAATACGAGCCTTTTAAGCATTGAAGAACATTTAAACCAAAATCATTCAAACTTCTGTGTGTGTCTGACATCTCCTTACTCAACCGAGAATCAAAACCATGTACTGACCGATATCGAATAATACTAGCAGTACTAATAATATAGTAGCAGTACTAAAATTATAGTAGCATTACTAAAAACATAAGCAGCACTATCCGAGAAGCGTAGTAGTATTAACGTAACAGCAGAAACTTTTCATAACGAGCAGCACTAAAAACCCTTCATCCAAGTAGTACTAAATCAACGAGCGGTATAAACATGAAACACAGCAGTACTAACTCACCTACTACCAGCAGTACTATCAATGCAATAGCAGTATTAAAAGTTTCAACTTAGCTAGTAGCATGAAATACGAAAACAGCAGCAGCTTTAAGAAACTCTCTTGTCGAGCAGCATTAAGTATCAAACACTTTTTAATAGTTACCAATAGCGTTTAAATAAACAAACTAGCCTCACACACCGACCAAGAAAGCAATCAATAGCAGCAGCACATCGATAATCCAGTAACCAACCATGCACAAAACAACAACTCTTGGCTTTGTCCCATAATCAATTAGTACGAGGTTTATATTTGTAAATCATCCAAACCGTAAACGACAACCCCAACAATTTGATGTCTCACCACCGATCACAAATAATAAAAACAATTTACCACTGACCCACGATTAAAGCTTCATCTCGTAAGCTGATGCCAATATATTCCATAATTTAATAATTCACTGATCCATGATCGATCAATAATTAGTAGTACGAGATAAATTAGCCAATCAGAGAAGGAGCGAATATTATACCAATCTTGAATGCGACATATTAAATCTGATCTTGACTATGTTCCACCGACCCATGATAATTAATATTCAATGATTATCAATGATTGAATAAAATCAATTATATTCCGTTTAGTACTTTTTCGCCAGATAAAATTGACCAGTCGATTTAAAACCATAGCGATTTCTTGATAACCCTAAAAATCAACCGTATCATCTTCAAACATCACTTTTCTTCGACAATAAACCTTGTAGATCCCTAGATCACGAGCTCCCCGAGCTCTGATACCACCTGATGGATCATTATAGCTCTAGACTTGTTAGGTCTAATCTAGGACAAATAATAACAAATGCGGAATATTCAACAAAGAATCAATTGTTATTATCAACATTACAATCTCCTACACACTTCAATTCTACTTGATCAAGGTAGAACGTGTTACACACCTTTTAACAGGGATCAAGACTTGAACTTGAAGCGTAAAACAAACACTAAACCTAGTCTAGGCGTTTACAAAACCTACGCCTAGACACACACACTTTAATTAGATGTCTACATCTTTTCTCTGTGTACACATAAAACGAATGCCCTGTGTCTCTTTATATAATAGAGATATTAGGGTTTACAAAGACTCCTAATTGTATTATGTAACACCCCCTAAATTATGAGTTAACAGCGGAAGACTAATCGGGGTATTACGGGGAGGTTCATAGTCATAATCATAGAAAATGGCTCAAAAGAGGCATTTTGAAAGTTATTGCCATTCAAATAATATTAGAGATACAAAAATGAAATATCAGAGTTGTGAAATCCCATAAAAGGGTTTAGTAGTTTGAACTGAATGACATAATTTATTCTACACCACAAGAACCATCAGTTAGTGCCCACTCTGTGTCTTGTCTGCTCCGTTAATTACCTGAGATAAACATGCTTAAAAGTGTCAACACAAAGGTTGGTGAGTTCATAGAGTTTATAAGTAAACAGTTGATTTCAATAATTTTGGGTGTGAGATGATAATTGAAATAAATACCAATATTGATGAAATAAGTAGTGAGTTTCATTGGGTGAAAACCATAAGTGAATTGTATGTAAATCAGTTAAACACAAGTGTAGAATTTGATGTGAATTATAATCATAATTTGAAATGGTGATGGTGCCGATTGCATGAGATTTACAATCGTAATTTGATATAGTGATATTACAGCTGTATATATATATATATATGTATATATATATATATATATATATATATATATATATATATATATATATATATATATATATAGCCTCATGGCACGCAAAGTTAAAGAGTACCAGGATTCGGTAAGGGGGAATAATCCAAATTAATGGCATGAGTTATGGCCCTCAGGGAATAGGGGATTCCTATTTTACTTCGAATATAATGCATTGCGACTAATACGACTAGCAACTAAGGCTATCCGTCAAGTATTATGTAACACCCCCAATAGTGGGTCGCAGAGGAAGATGATGTCCCTGGGGTGCTACTAAATTGGATCACAACACAAAGTAAAGAGAACGGATTTACCTTATACATTTAGAAAAATAGTTACATTATCATAGTAAATAAGTTTACAACATTTAATTTGATGCGGAAATAAGGCCCATATAAGTGAACAAGTGGTCCCAAATATATCAGAGTAGTCTATGACCGTGCCAATGCCAAGCGCCTCCAACAATAGATTCTGATGCAGTAAAGATCAACACCTGAGAATACATGCTAAAAGGGTCAGCATAAAGCTGGTGTGTTCATAGGTTTAAGTAAACAACAAGTTATGTATCGACCACAAGATTTCAACGACAATATATTCCAAATATGTTCATGAAAAGTATTACTGTTGCACTAAGCTCATGACACCGAAGCCTTAACAGTTAGTTCATATTATCACCCCAAACAGGTGTTTTGCCAAACACCTGTACGACATCAAATGAAATGCGTCCGTTTGACAAGTTGGAGCGACCAACCCGTACGGGGGAGTTTACCCCCAATAGATCTATTCACAACATTCGCGCTTACAAAGTAATTAACGGTTCATGATTGTTGGGAATTTATGGCAAACGACAACAGCTTAGGCAGTCAATAAATGTTTAATGCACTTGTGTCCATATGTAAAAACAAGCAATGTATTCCCACCCCAAGTATTTCAAATCGAATAGTAAAACAAGTAAAAGTGGGGCTATGAAACTCACCTGATACAACTGTTATGAAAATGGAAAAAATGGGTACACTGAAATAAGGCTCGGACTCTAACCGCGACCTAATATGAATGATATAATTTAGGTCATGAAATGCTGTCGTGAATGCAATTTGTGAAAGTTATATCACCCGTACATGTTTGCTTGTGAGTTTAGTTATGAAAATAGCGTTACTTCAGTATTCTTGACAATAGTTAAAATATAACATTTTTGGACTTTTAGCAAGTATATATCGTAACTACAATATGAATATTTTGGTAATGTACATTTTGATAAGTTTAAGACTCAACTAAAATAAGGAACCAAAACGCTACAACTTCCGTTTAAGTCTTTTTGTCCAAAACCGCACTTAAAATGTCCAAATTCCATTTCTAAGAATAAAACTGGGTACTATTCACTATATGAAAAAGTTGTCAAAATATATTTCTCGTCGATAACTTCGTTAAGTCATAACTTATTCGTTATAGCTCAGTTTTGAAAGTTCTACCTATCCCCGCGAAGGTATTTAAGTATACTAACACATTTTTCAAGTCTCGGGGACTCGGTTTTTCTTTTAAAGATTGGTTTTACTGATTTGAAAATCCATACAGCAACTATATATTTTCTGAAAATAGTTATCGCTATTAACTTTTAGAAAACTCATATCTCATTCGTTATAAATCCGTTTTTATCCATTCAAACGACCACGTTTTCGTTATAAAATCTATTTTCTATTTCTTTGACCAAATCTTGTAAAAACAACTTGATTTTCTGAAAATTAGAAATTTGGGCAGCGCTTTCGCGTTTATTTTTCAATAATCCATTCTCATATACTAAATCCCTTCAAATCAACTCCAAATATATCATAATCTCTTCCACCAATTTCTTCAATCAATATATAGTTCAAAATAATCATGACAACATATAAAATATAACTTGAGGAAAATGACTAGTAAATGTGCAAGAATAAAAATGAATCTATATTAACACTTATAAGCAATAGTTTTTATAAATCAAACAAAAACGATCCAAGACTCGTTTCTACACATTTTTCTCATCCAAATAATTTTGTAAAGTATGTTTTTACTTGTTTTCATCATGAAAATTTGCAAACATGTATTAAGGTGATATTTGCAATTAAATGAGTTTAAATGAAGATTTAAACTTAATAAATGCATAAACTAGCATAAAAATTGCATAATATACATAATGGAAGGTATAAGAATTTATTTTACACTTACTTAATGATGAAGAGTTTTTGGAAAGATTTAGAACAATACATCCCCAACGGTTACTCCAAATCGATTTTATAGTTATTATAGAACCCGTAACTATCGAAATATACTTGAAACTAATGAAAATCGGATCTCCTCTTCTCTTCCTATTTTTGGCCGAGCACTATAGAGGTGTAGAGAGAGTTTGGTGAATTTTGTAAGTGTAAAAATGAAGAGTATGTGTTAGCTTTCTATTTATAGTGTAAATAAGGGCATTTTGGTAATTTAATGAAAGGGTATGTTATGAATATAAATATTCATGTGAAAGACTCGGTCACCCCGAGTGTCTATTAGCATTAAGTAGCTCGTAGGATTGTTAGTATTAGTTTAGTTATCGTAGTATTCATGGAGTTGGGTCGGGTCTTTACCCACTGTTAGCTCACTCCACAGCTCACATGGGGCGTTTATGCTTGGTGTATAAATACCCTCTCCCACCAAAGGAGAGGGTTGGAGCTTCTAATACTTTTCAACCTAATATACTTTCTTTTCTCTAACTAAAGTTCCTAACTTCTCATCTCACTCTCTCTCTAAATACTAGGCCGAATCTTTTTCATTCTTGTGTGTTATGATTGTGAACATGTTACAATTGGTATCAAGAGCCATAGTTAGGTTCGTTTGATCGTATGTTCTCGGATTTCTTTGATTGGTTTTGTGTTTTTTTGGTTCGACTAGTTATTAGGGAAAACACATTGGTTCGAATTTGTGTGTGGTTTGATTAGTTAAAAGCTTGTACTTTCATGTTTAGGATTGTTGTAATAGCTTATTTTGGTGATTGGTTAGCTTATTTCATAAGCTTGTTGGATATTTTGGGGCATATTCGAATGTTTGAAGGTATTTTCTAGGTTGCGATTTGACTCTCGGTAAGGATTTCTGTGTTGCGATTTGGGTATTGTTTGTCCTGCGATTTGGCATTTTACTTAAAAAGGGAAAGAAGACAAATCACAAGAAAGTGACAGTTTTGTCCGGTTGTGAATTGCGATTTGATACTTGCGATTTGAGCCTGCGATTTGAGTGAGCCTGCGATTTGAGTCTTTGCGATTTGATATTGTGATTTGAGCTCTGCGATTTGAGTCACTGCTATTTGACTAGTTGCGATTTGATTAGTTGCGAATTGACAAGTTGCGATTTGACTAGTTGCGACTTGACTGATTGCGATTTGAACAGTTGCGATTTGACATTGCGAGTTGATACTTGCGATTTGACTTATTGCGATTTGGTTAATTGCGATTTGACTTGCTGCGATTTGACTAATTGTGACTTGACTTGTTGCGATTTAATCAGTTGCGACTTGACTTCTGTGACTTGATTTTTGAAGACCAGTATTGCAATTTACCTTTGATTATTCATTGTGATTTGCAAACATTATCATATCACACTCAAGTAATCAGTATCTTACGGTTTCTTTTGTTGACTTTATAAAATCTCGCAAAAGATTCGATTTCTCGGTTTAAATCATAAGAGTTGTAAAATCCCGTGCAAGTTTACATCATGGCAAGCACTCCTTCTGATGACATTCAAGCTGCCGGGTCCGATACCCGCCCTCCTATGCTAGATAGGACGGATTATGAATCATGGCCACAAAGAATACGACTTTATTGCTTGGGAAAAGAGAATGGTGTTAACATTCTTAAATCTATTGATGAAGGACCTTTTCAAATGGGCACCACTAGAGATGCTGTCACTACTGCTGAGGATGGAACTGTCACTCTTGGAATCGACAGGCCACGTACTTACAACGATCTTAATGAAGAGGAAAAGAAGCGTTATGATGCAGACATTAGAGCTTCTAACATTGTGATTCAAGGACTTCCCAAAGACGTTTACAAGCTTATCAACTTCAACACTGAAGCCAAAGCTGTTTGGGACAATGTCAAAATGCTTCTGGCTGGATCTGAACTGACCAAAGAAGATCGTGAATCTCAGTTGTATGATGAGTTTGAGCACTTCAAGATGAATCCTGGTGAAAACATCACTGACTATTATGTGAGATTTCACAAGCTTGTGAATGACATGAGGATCATCAGGATGACAATGCCAAATATCCAGCTCAACTCTAAGTTTGTGAACAACATGTCACCCGAGTGGGATAGATTTGTTACAGCTGTGAAGCTCAACAAAGGATTGAGACAGACCAATTATGAACAGCTGTATGCTAACTTACAACAACATGAAAAGCATGCTGTCTATGATCGTCAACAGAGGGAAAAACTCAATCCAACAACAACAAATGATCCACTTGCTTTTATCTCAAATGTTTAGCCGATCAATCAATCCTCACATGATCATGTTTATCGCCATCCCTCTTCATCACAGAATCATACATCATTTTTCCAATCATCTTTGCACCCACCATCTGCTGTGAACACCCATCTGGATTCAGGATACTCTCACACTGACAAGATGATTGATAATCTCTCCAACCAAGTTTCTCTGCTTGTCCAATAGTTCAGAGCAACACTCCCTCAAACCAACAACCAACTTCGAACTTCATCAAATCCACGTAATCAAGCAACAGTGGAAGATGGGAGGGTTGTGGTTCAGAATGTTCAGGGAAGGCAGAATGTGAATCAACGGAATGTTGCTCAGGGTAATATACAGAACATAGTTGGGAATGCTAATCAGGGACAGGGAAGGTAAACCAAGTGTTACAACTGTGGTGGACTAGGACACATAGCAAGGAACTGCACTCAACCAAAGCGTCCACAGAACTCTGACTACTTCAAAGATAAGATGCTGTTGATGCAAGCTCAAGAGAATGGAGCAGCTTTGGGCGAAGAAGAGTTATTGTTTCTTGCTGGTAATGAGGGGAACACGTTTGATGCTGATGTGGATGATCAACCAGTTCAGGACTTGGCACTAAATGATCCCAACATCTTCCAAGCTGATGACTACGATGCTTTTGACTCAGATGTTGATGATGAACCCACTGCTCAAACCATCTTCATGGCTAATCTGTCTTCTGTAGTCTCATCACCACAACAAGCTGGTCCTTCCAATGCATCTATCATATCTGAGGTACTAAAGCTTTATGACACATATAACATGGTAGATGAACAGAAGATTCCCAACAAAGTACAACAGACAGATGTTGTTGAATCAGATACTGTCAATATGGGAAATAGTAATGTTATTCCATATGAAGATTATGTGAATCACAATGACGTGTCTGTTGTACCAAGTAGTGCATCTTCTGTTGTTGATGATACTTGTGAGTTACATGAGAACACCGTGTTTATCCCTGATGACACTTTGATCACTAGACTTAATATCTATAAAGATCAGGTGGCCATATATGAACAACGTGCAAAATTTGAGCTAACTAAACGTGAGCAGAAAATGGATAGTCAAATGCGTACATTTATAACAGAACGTAATTTAAGGGAAGAAACATTGAAAAAGGAGTTATATTCTTTACGAAAACAACTGGATCAGACAAGACCAAACCAGACAAACTGCTCAAATGATTCAAAAGCATAAAAAGTTGTGTGATAAACATAGTGAAAAGGATGTAGGTGAACCTAAACCAGCTTTCCTTAGGAGTGCTAAAGTAGCCCAACCTGCCTTATATGATGCAAATGTAATGCTTAAGCCTGGTCATGCCCCTCTCGATGTGTCATCATTTGAAGAGAGTAATGAGATAGAAGTAATAAGTAGAGAAAGAATGGCTGAAAAAATGAAGGATCCCAAATGTATAGCAAATCGAGTCATAATCAAACCCCATGATTACTATGAGGAGAACCGATTAGCTATTTTTGTACCTCAAACTAAGTTGACCCTAGAACAAATATTTTGGTCTTTAGACTTAGAAAAAAGGAAAGCCGCAGAACTTCAAGCCAAAACTCCACCCTTTAGAAAGATAGCGGCAGCAACGGTGTACCCAACTTAGTTCCTTTAACTCTTCCCACTAAATGTAAAACTTTAATTAGCATATATGTTCTTTGTCAACTATTTGCTGATTTTGATAAAACATGCAAGAAGAGAATTATGCCAACGGGAATTACTGAAGGGAAAGGGGTTTTGAACTAACAAAACAGTGCTACCTAACTGAGGTTATTCCATTTTTTAAACTTCTCAAACAACATTTTGAGGGCATGCAAAAAACCCTTGAAACTGAATTAAAAAAAATGAAAGAAGTGTTTAAAGAAATGGAAAACATGGGAAAACAAAATGCTATTGATCTTAAATGTTGTGAGATTGACAGAAAGAACATTCTCATCACCAATGAGAATTTGCTTGCTAGATGTATTGCACAGGATGTATTTTATACTGCTACTGATTCTACATTAACTGCTTGTCAATTTCATGAGTTGTCTATTACATTGAATGTTTCCCAGAATCGTGTTGTTGAGCTTGAAGGGGAGAATTTAAAATTGCATAAGAAAATTCAAAACGATGACCATGAAAACATGGTCAGGCATTTTTCAAAACTAAGGGTTGATAATCTTAATTTGCAATTAAAATATCAACATTTAGAAGAAAGAACCAAAATCTCAAATGCCAAGACATCTTTGGATGCTCCTGAATTTGATGCATATTTTGAATTAAGCAAACGAGATGAAAAAATTCAAGCTCACACTAACACGATTCGAAAATTGAGGGCCCAAATTGCCCAATTAAAATCAAATAAGAGTGATGTGATTGGAACCCATAAACCATCGTCTTTAGATTCTCAGAATTTTCACTATCAAGACACCATCAATAAATTACAATATGAAAATGAGTGTTTTCAAGCTGAAAATTCAAAAATCAAACAACATTACAAAGAGTTATATGACTCGATTAAAGTCACACGTAACAATCACAATGAAAAGATAACTTCTTTGCTAAATGAGATTGAGAATCTAAAGACTCAGGTGAAAGGGAAAATGACAATCATCACTAGTGAAAATGTTGTTCCAAAGGTTTCTGCTTGTAGAAAATATGCAATTGATGCTGTGACTATCCCGCTTCCTCTTAGGAACAATAGGTCAGCTCATCAAGTTTATCTCACTCATCTTAAGGATAGTATTGACATTCTTCGTGAGACCGTAGAAGAGGATAGGATAGAGAAACCACTAGATAGTGCAGTTGTAGATGCCTGCTTCCTCACTAAACAATCTCAGGAACTCTTAGAATACGTCATTGGCACATATCCTAAGATTGATAACAAGCGAGATAGGTTTATTACATCTTCCTCAATGACTAAGAACAAGCATGTTATCTTTGATGTACCACTGAAAACATCTGAACCCAGCACATCAAAACCAGAAAAACAAATGGCAGTAAAACAAACTAATGTTCCCATCATTGCTTCTACAGGAGTAAATAGTGACACTAAAGCTAGCGAGTCAAAGCCTAGTCTCAATACAAAAAAAGATAGGATTGCGCCAGCTAAGAGTGCTCATGAGAAGAAAGTAGAAGTCCACCTTAGGAACAATAAGTTTGATTTGATAAAAAAGAATCGTGTTGATTCTAGTATTAGCTATAAGCGTACTGTAATTAATTCGAATTCTAATGCTGTCTGTAAAACATGTAATGAATGTTTAATTTCTGGTAATCATGATGATTGTGTTGTGTCATTCTTGATGTCTCCTAAACGATCCCCAGTTAAGAATGTTAGGAAACCTGAACTGAGTAAGCAGATTTGGAAAGCAACAGGAAATCTGTTTAATAATGTTGGTTATTAATGGAAGCCCACTGGAAGAAAATTCACTTTAGGAAATAAGTGCCCCTTAACTAGAATGACTAATCATAAAGTAGTGATTGTTAAGGAATGGAAGCCAACTGGTAGAATTTTCCCGTTAGAGAAACAATGCCCTGTAACTAGGTCCATTGCATCTACTAGTGAAGTTTCCACTGTGAATACCATGGCATCTATGATTCCTGTAGTTCCATAATTTGTTTATGCTAACCAAACGGACCCCAGTTGCACGTGGGGATCCACCTTTTTCAGTTATCCATCGTTGTCTGTTTTCAAATGCAGGTCGTACAAATCGTCCTTTGGTATTTGGACTCAGGCTGCTAAAAACATATGACTGGGGATCGCTCACGGCTCAAGAATTTTGTGAAAAAGTTTATCGGGACAGTTAGATTCGGGAACGACCATTTTGGGGCGATTATGTGTTATGGATATTATGTGTTTGGTGACAGTGTAATTTCCAGGGTATACTACGTGGAAGGACTTGGGCACAATTTGTTCTCTGTTGGTCAATTCTGTGATTCCGAACTTGAAGTTGCTTTTAGAAAACATACATGTTTCGTCAGAGAATTGGATGGTATTGATCTCCTTAAAGGTAGTCGTGGCACTAATCTATACACCATCTCTATTGAAGACATGATGCGGTCCTCTCCCATTTGCTTGCTGTCAAAGGCCTCAAAGAACAAATCATGGCTTTGGCACCGTTGTTTAAATCACTTAAACTTCGGCACCATAAATGAACTTACTCGCAAGGATCTTGTTCGAAGTATGCCCATATTGAAGTTTGAAAAGGATCATCTTTGTTCTTCTTGTCAACTGGGCAAAAGCAAGAAGCATACTCACAAACCAAAAACCGTCAACACCATCATGGAAGTTCTTCACACCCTTCACATAGATCTATGCGGACCAATGAGAGTGCAGAGTATAAATGGGAAGAAATATGTTCTTGTGGTGGTCGACGACTACTCTCAGTTTACATGGGTGAAGTTTTTGAGAACCAAGGACGAAACTCCAGAGGTTATCATCAAACTTATGAAACAGCTACAAGTGAGACTCAACAAAACCGTTAGAATCATCCGTATAGACAATGAAACTGAGTTTGTTAACAAATAACTCATTCAATTTTATGAAAGTGTTGGCATAACTCACCAGAAAAGTGTTCCACGCACTCCTCAGCAGAACGGCGTTGTTGAAAGACGAAACCGTACTCTTGTGGAAGCTGCACGAACCATGCTGATATTTTCCAAGGCACCGATGTTTCTTTGGGCGGAAGCAATTGCTACAGCCTGTTACACCCAAAACCAATCCTTGATACATACTCTTCACAACAAAACTCCCTATGAGCTGATACATGGCAAGAAACCAGATCTTTCTTTTCTGCGAGTGTTCGGTGCTCTATGTTACCCGACAAATGAAAGTCAGGATCTGGGAAAACTAAAGGCTAAAGCAGACATTGGATTCTTCGTTGGGTATGCACCAGACCGCAAGGGATACCGAATCTACAACAAACAAACCCGAAAAATTATAGAAACCATTCATGTGACATTCTATGAGCTGACTGAGCAAACGACTCCTGGACACACAAGTTTTGTACCCGTACCTAATCTTTTGTCTCCTGGACCAATTAGTTCGGGTCTTGTACAACATCCCACTCCTGCAGTTCCTTATGTACCCCCTAGAGTGATGAGTTGAAGAATTTGTTTGATCTGATGTTTGATGAATACTTTGAGCCATCAACTGTTGATACTACAACAGAAGCTTCACCTGTACCTCCAGTTGCTGATGCTCCAATTCCACACAACTCAGATGGTCCATCGGTATCTGTCTCAATTAGTCAAGAAGCACCATCTGCTAGTCACTCACCATCATCATCGAATATTCAATCTCCTTCGGTACAGCAAGGCTCTGCAATTGACCATTCTTTTGAAGTGAATCCTTTTGCTCCTGCTGATGATGCTCTATTCGAGAATATATTTGCTCCTGAATCTTCTACTGAGACGTCTTCTTCAGGGGATCCTAACACGACAACATCAGTTCCCTACCCTCAACCACATGACCATCTCAGGAAATGGACCAATGATCATCCGATTGACAACATCATTGGAAATCCTTCTCGTCCGGTATCCACACGAAAGCAACTTGCCACCGATGCATTGTGGTGCTTATTTAATTCTGTACTATCCAAAGTTGAACCCAAAGATTTCAAAGATGCCTTGTCTAAAGACTGCTGGTTTACTGCAATGCAAGAAGAAATTCATGAGTTTGATCGACTTGAAGTATGGGAATTAGTGCCTCCTCCAGATTGTGCAATGATTATCGCTCTAAAGTGAATCTTCAAAGTGAAACTTGATGAGCATGGTGATGTTCTGAAAAATAAGGCACGGCTTGTTGCAAAAGGGTATCGTCAAGAAGAGGGCATAGACTTTGAAGAATCATTTGCACCGGTTGCTCGAATTGAGGCCATCAGAATCTTTCTCGCTAATGCTGCCAGTCAGAATATGATAGTCTACCAAATGGATGTAAAGACAGCATTCTTAAATGGTTATTTGAAAGAGGAAGTCTATGTAAGTCAACCTGAAGGATTTGTGGACCCTGATCGTCCTACTCACGTCTATCGTTTGAAGAAGGCTCTCTATGGCCTAAAGCAGGCACCTAGGGCGTGGTATGACACTTTGTCTAAGTTCCTTCTGGCAAACAAATTCTCCAAAGGTGTTGTTGATCCTACTCTATTCACTAGGAAAACGGGCAAACATCTACTTCACGTTCAGATCTACGTAGATGACATTATCTTTGCCTCCTCTGATCCTATGGAATGTGATCGTTTCTCTAACGAGATGAGTTCCAAGTTCCAAATGTCGTTCTTCTTGGGTTTACAAATTTCTCAAAGTCCCGGAGGCATATTCATTAATCAATCCAAGTATGCAAATGAAATATTGAAGAAATTTGGATTTGATTCAAGTGATCCTGTTGACACTCCTATGGTTGAGAGATCGAAGTTGGATGAAGATCTCTCTAGGATCCCTGTTGATCAAACCAAGTTTCGAAGCATGATTGGATCCCTAATGTATCTCACCGCTAGTAGGCCAGATCTCTTGTTCGCAGTATGCATGTGTGCTAGGTACCAGTCTAATCCCACCAAAAAGCATCTGGAAGCGGTAAAGCGGGTCTTTAGATACCTTCAAGGGACTATTCACATGGGTCTCTGGTATCCTAAGGACACCGCCATGGCACTCACGGCCTATGCAGATGCAGACCATGCGGGGTGTCAAGATACTCGTCGAAGTACGTCGGGAGGTGCTCAGTTTCTAGGAGAAAAGTTAGTAAGCTGGTCATCTAAGAGGCAAATGAGTACATCCATATCTTCCACAGAGGCTGAATACATTGTCATGTCTGCGTGCTGTGCTCAAATCCTATGGATGAGATCTCAACTATCGGACTATGGCTTTGCATACAACAAGATTCCTCTATATTGTGATAACAAAAGTGCTATAGCTCTTTGCTGCAACAATGTCCAACACTCCCGATCAAAACACATCGACATCCGGCATCACTTTATAAGGGAACAGGTTGAGAAAGGGGTGGTTGAACTTTACTTCGTGAGGACTGAATTTCAGTTGGCTGATATCTTCACTAAGGCACTCCCGAGAGAACGGTTCCAATTTATTCTCCCGCGACTTGGCATGAAGAGTTTGACGCCAGAAACCCTCAAGCGTCTTCAGGAAGACAATGAGGAGTAATGGATTTACTTCACATATCCTTGTATATATTTTAAACCAAAAAGAAAATAGAAAAATATAAAACCTATAAAAACCATAAAATCAGAAAAACACAAAAATACCAAAAATAGTTCCTCTAGGCATGTCTTCTGTTTATCGATAACATTTACGGTCCTAGAAATGTCATTCAATAATGACACGGGACTTTAAATGAAGCTCGAGCAGAAGTTAAAATAAATTGTTAAAACATGTCATGTCGGCTTGCAGTTACTTTAGACTGTAACCCGTTCTTCATTATGGGGAAAGCACGTCGCCAAAAAGATAGTTGTTCCTCCCACTGGGTGAAGTTCACCCAGGCCTGGATTACTTTATATCCATGTTTCTTCGATTTGATGTACGTTTCAATGCATCATTTCTTGTATAAGAAGAGAAGTCTTCTTTACATCGCAAATACTTTTCAATCTATGATTCTTCAGGAAAGTATTTGTGCTAAACTTGGTGGTACCATGAATTTTTTTGGAAATCAATCAGAATTGAACTTTTCATAAAAATCTATCACTCAATCAATGACTACAACTCTTTAAATAGAAAACGGGTCATCGATTGAGGGGGAGAGTGATTTCAAAATTTCATATCATCAAAACATGTCACTCTGTACATAATAAGCAGTGAATAAAATGTGGTTGTTATGTGTCAGTGTATGATTTTTTTTAAATTCAAATCTTCCAAACCTATCATACCTGACACTAACATTCTCCCTCATAGATTGAGGGGGAGCATCGTAATGTTCCATTATCAGCATATATTAAACCTGACCACATTTTCTCCCATATTTTCTAAACTTATTTAAATCAATTGGGATCACAAATCTCAAAAGATTTGAAATTTTTGATCGGGGGAGAGAATGTGATTTAAATATGCAATCTGATAAAAATGTGATGTTTTGGTCTTAAATGTAAGCTCTCTCATATGTGCTAAACTCTTTTATATATCAATGCACATATTGAGGGAGAGCAAATAGTTTATGGTGACAAAAAGGATATGGCATCTCATGTGAGCGCGACTCAGACTTCACAAATGAATTGACGAAACAAAAACTGTCATTAATCGAAAGGACTTGTCCGGGCCGGGTAATAATTTCAAGCTGGTCTAACCAGTGATGTAAGTGTGTCTCGAAGAGGACTTGTCTGAGTAGAGTGTACCATTTCGAGAAACTTTCTGTGGACTTGACCAGGCCGGGTAATAATTTCAAGCTAGTCTAATTAGTGATGTAAGCGTGTCTCGAATCGGTCATGTTCAATGAAAGTGGATCAATTCAAAAAGTGCAAGCTCTACCCAACATATGCAAATTTATAATAAAAACATCTGAGCACATGTTAAGGGGGAGCATTTGAAAAGTTCAAAACTCTTAAAGTGTTGGCAAAATGTGTTTCTTAATTATAAACACTTTGAGAGATTTTTCAAATAAATGGTTTACGGCAACATAGGATAGTCATGGTGTTATAAGGTGGCTAAGGTTCGGAAAACCGTCCTATGATCCGCCAGAGCCGGAGGGATCTACCCAAGGACAATACCGAATAGCTAGTATTAGAAAGTCCTTAGGTATGATTATGAAAAAAGGAGTAATATGAGAAAGGAGAAAGAAGGGGTTGAAGAATTAAAAAGAAATATAATGAGAAAGGTTGAAAGAAATAGTCCTCCATTTATTCAACCTTAGGGCAGAAACTGGGTTCAACTCATATGCTACTGGTTGTTACTAAGGTGACGCCGGTATTGAAGACAAGACGTCATGGACCCAGTGACGCACTGCACTAAACCTTCTAAGCCACTCAAGTTCTCTTAAAAGGACTTGTTTCATTCTCACGGGGAACCCTGCATAATCTATCGACTGCTCATTACGAGTTATGTTGATATTGAAACAGAAGACACCGCTCCAGTCTCCGACTACCAAAATTGCACTTATCGAGTCTAGAGCCACGAGATGCATCATAAGATCTCATAGGAAGACATGTTACTTCTACACTGGTTGTTCAACATTAAGGACACCCGTTGTAAACTTATGAGTCCTACGCAGATCTTAGCAATCTGCCAGAACATTTATGAGGGAATTTACAAATGTAATTCTCAGTGATTGAATGGAAATTCCTGCCAGGGTCAACATCAAACAACCCTGAAAGCAGGTCACTTCGGTAATTCCTTGTGGATTACGCTTAGTGGTCGCGGCGGTTTCAAATGGTCTACAGTCGTGGAGTGAACTCCAGTGACTCACCTAATCGTTGATGTACTTCGGTAGATCTTGTAAGCCCTCTCAGGGGTATCCGATTTAGGAACGGCCTTGGTAAGGATTAGAGAAAGTTTTCACACTATGCTGTTAACGATCTCGAAGTCCGAACCTGTAAGTACCGGACGTTTTATTGCTAACTGTCGTATGCAGGAATCCCTGGCGGTAGCAGCTGATTGCCGAAAGGATGCCGATCCATCACCCCATGCTCACACTTCACCTTCATAATCAAAGAAATCATGATAATTGAAAGACTGTCAACACTGCTTCCGCAACTCTGATGCTGAAAATCATGATCCAGAAGAGTGTGAGCATGTCGGTCCAAAGTTCACAACATCACATGGAGACGATACTGCAAAATGATGACTTGGAGACGTACGTTGGATGATGACCTCAAAGAATCCTCAAAGATCATCCAAGACGAAAGAACAATCATCAAAAGTTCACTGCTGAAAGTACAAAGATTAAAGACTTAGAAGAATCAAAGTCTACGAGCTAGGAACTCTAATCTATGTAATAGAATGCTAGAATTCGAAGTGTAATTTCCGGGGTGACCTCCCTTAGGGGGAGATTGTTAGGAATATAAATATTCTTGTGAAAGACTCGGTCACCCCGAATGTCTATTAGCATTAAGTAGCTCATAGGATTATTAGTATTAGTTTAGTTAAATAATTATTGTTTCGCAAATACTTAAGTTATCGTAAATATATATATTTAAGAATATATATATACTAAATGAATTTAAAATACCGGGTAAAATAATATTATAATTTTTATAACATTGTAATGAGTATAAAAATATATTAGAACCATTGTTGGGAGTATCGGGGATATTGTTCATGCATGAAAATCGTGTAAAAGCGTTTATTTAAATAAATAAATGTGAATAAAAAACAATGCAAACACATGCAAGACCTAAAATGAATATGATGACACTGACAATATGTAGACTAACTCTAGTCTATATTTTGTGCACCAAATGATGTTTCTAGGTTATGCGATTAAATTCTGAAAGTTTCTTGAAATTAATACTCGAAAAATCAAATTTTCGGAAAATAATGAATAGTAAAAACTACGATAATGAATAGTAACTTTTTCGGGAATGAATAGTAAAATTTTAAAGTTAAAATTTTGACCTGAAAATACGGTTTGTCACAGTCTTCCACCCTTAAAGGAATTCAGTTCATGTTGGTTTCTGAGGTGATGTCGGTAAAAAGGTGTGGATACTTGTGTCGAATTTGATTTTCTACGTTTTGGGTTTTAACGAAACTCTATAATCAGAATTCTTACTTCGTCTAAGTTGCTATATCTCTCTTAATGATGATAACTTGATAGTGCGGACCTTTCTTAATTTCCTCGATCTTAGTCAAATCCGCGGTCTAGGTTCTATTGATACAAGACCCTAACTGCTTTGGAGTAAAATAACATAAGAAAATGGTTTTTTTTCTATCTTTCTTTTTTTTTTTTTTTTTTTCAGAGTTGCTTTCAGGATTGTGCATTTTGCTCACACTCTTTATTTGAGTAGATGTGTATACAATTTTAACCAAAATGATTTAAAATGATCAAGTATATTAAGGAATTAAGACCATACAGCTTTTGGTCCCAAATACAGCTCAAAAGACTTAGTACTTTAAAAGGAAATTAGTTTAAAAGGTTTAAATAATTCCAGAATTTAAGCGGTTTACATAGTTCCAAAGGTTCAAGTACCTTAAATGTTTCAAGTATAAATTTTTACCAAAAGTTTTAAAACAAGTCAAAAGAGTTCATCATATAGCAAAACGTTCAAGTATCAAAAGGTTCAAGGAGTTCAAAACAGGAGGAAATGGTTTTAACCTCAAGATCGTAAAAATGGTATAAAGAGAATTTATGAAAATCCAAACATGTTTTAAGATGTGTTATGACTTAAATTGTTGTTCTAGTGGCTTGAAATAAATCAACTGGATCCTATGTTTTCTGATTTACGAGTGGAAACTGTGTATCAATGGTCGTTCGGTATGTTAAGATTTCTTTGCATCTCGGTGTAGAAGTGAGGTCACATAAAATGGATTTCTGATGACGAGTTATTTAGAACTTCTAAAAAAAAGCACAATGTTGTGAAGGAAATGGTGTATCAATAATCTAGCTTAGTGCATTTACTACGAACAAGGGAATCTTATTGTATAAAACGAATGAGGTAACTTATACACTGGTGATACAGTGTCAAGGCATGGTATGTCGTTAGCTATGGTCTCCAACAATGTTGCTTGATTCTCTTCTATGGTTTTGCTTAGTGAGTAATGGTATTTCAATAAATCTTATGCCCTAAACAATCTAGTACTTCCGAAGAAATAGTAAGGGTTTAGGTGATTATTCGAAAGATAGTGGTTCGAATTACCCCGTAGGGTCTTAAGGCTTCTGTTGAGTTGTAATTCAACTTTATGGTAAGATTCTAGACCTTTAAAAGTTTAGTGGTTCTATCGTCGTTTACTTATATCGAGTGATCTTCCCAGTATATGCTATGGAGGGTCATTCTTAGAAAGACTAGTCGACTCATCGATCGAGTACTAGGTTTGGGGTGGGGGTGACTGTGACATAATAAGACTGTGATGAAAGAAATAATGTGATGCAAGTGTATTATGCATAGATGTGAATGTTTATGTTATGCAATGCTTCTTTACTCACACAAAAGTATTTGCGCTTATTGGATTTTTGAGTAGGAAATCATCCTGAACATAATTCTAATATAACTACTCCCAGTATCGCAAAATTCATCTCTTAGTCGAACATAGGTGATCAGGCTATGTCCCACTGTCCCTAAGTTAAACATAGTTGATCAGATATATTTAACCAATGTTCAATGAATTTTGAAATACTCAGCTTAGTTATACTTGTAATATGTCCAAAAATTCTTGAGAAAATATCCACAAAGCAAACGCGATGTCAAACCATTCAGTTGCAAGTCCCGCCCATACAAGACTTGTAACCTATGTTTTCACAACCCATTGCATAGAAGGTAGTACGGTTAGATACGTGATTGGAAAATACAGGTACTGACATAACGTCTACAAAGAGGTATATGATGTCAAAATAAATCAAGTGTTTATATAAAGTGATTAAAAAATGCCAAGTGTGTATATATCAATATACTGATATGTTCGTGTAGTATAAAATGCCTAGATGTCACATAAATGTTTGAAAAGTGTAAGGCAACAGGCTTGGCAGGCAGGCACGTGGTGTTCATAGGGTTAAGTTTTCGTAAAAGTAGTTATAGTCTAGGTTTTAAAAATACCCAGTTCTCTATACCCAAGGCTCTGGTACCAATCTGTAACACCCCCAATAGTGGGTCGCAGCGGAAGATGATGTCGCTGGGGTGCAACTAAATTGGATCACAACACAAAGTAAAGAGAACGGATTTACCTTATACATTTAGAAAAATAGTTACATTATCATAGTAAATAAGTTTACAACATTTAATTTGATGCGGAAATAAGGCCCATATAAGTGAACAAGTGGTCCCAAATATATCAGAGTAGTCTATGACCATGCCAATGTCAAGCGCCTCCAACAATAGATTGTGATGTAGTAAAGATCAACACCTGAGAATACATTCTAAAAGGGTCAGCATAAAGCTGGTGAGTTCATAGGTTTAAGTAAACAGCAAGTTATGTATTGACCACAAGATTTCAACGACAATGTATTCCAAATATGTTCATGAAAAGTATTACTGTTGCACTAAGCTCATGACACCGAAGCCTTAACAGTTAGTTCATATTATCACCCCAAACAGGTGCTTTGCCAAACACCTGTACGACATCAAATGAAATGCGTCCGTTTGACAAGTTAGAGCGACCAACCCGGACGGGGGAGTTTACCCCCAATAGATTTATTCACAACATTCGCACTTACAAAGTAATTAACGGTTCATGATTGTGGGGAATTTATGGCAAACGACAACAACTTAGGCAGTCAATAAATGTTTAATGCACTTGTGTCCATATGTAAAAACAAGCAATGTATTCCCACCCCAAGTATTTCAAATCGAATAGTAAAACAAGTAAAGTGGGGCTATGAAACTCACCTGATACAACTGTTATGAAAATGGCAAAAATGGGTACACTGAAATAAGGCTCGGACTCTAACCGCGACCTAATATGAATGATATGATTTAGGTCATGAAATGATGTCGTGAATGCAATTTGTGAAAGTTATATCACCCGTACATGTTTGCTTGTGAGTTTAGTTATGAAAATAGCGTTACTTCGGTATTCTTGACAATAGTTAAAATATAACATTTTTGGACTTTTAGCAAGTATATATCGTAACTACGATATGAATATTTTGGTAATGTACATTTTGATAAGTTTAAGACTCAACTAAAATAAGGAACCAAAACGCTACAACTTCCGTTTAAGTCTTTTTGTCCAAAACCGCACTTAAAATGTCCAAATTCCATTTCTAAGAATAAAACTGGGTACTATTCCCTATATGAAAAAGCTGTCAAAATATATTTCTCGTCGATAACTTCGTTAAGTCATAACTTCTTCGTTATAGCTCAGTTTTGAAAGTTCTACCTATCCCCGCGAAGGTATTTAAGTATACTAACACATTTTTCAAGTCTCGGGGACTCGGTTTTTCTTTTAAAGCTTGGTTTTACTGATTTGAAAATCCATACAGCAACTATATATTTTCTGAAAATAGTTATCACTATTAACTTTTAGAAAACTCATATCTCATTCGTTATAAATCCGTTTTTATCCATTCAAACGACCACGTTTTCGTTATAAAATCTATTTTCTATTTCTCTGACCAAATCTTGTAAAAACAACTTGATTTTCTGAAAATTAGAAATTTGGGCAGCGATTCCGCGTTTATTTTTCAATAATCCATTCTCCTATACTAAATCCCTTCAAATCAACTCCAAATCTATCATAATCTCTTCTACCAATTTCTTCAAACAATATATAGTTCAAAATAATCATGACAACATATAAAATATAACTTGAGGAAAATGACTAGTAAATGTGCAAGAATAAATATGAATCTATATTAACACTTATATAGCAATAGTTTTTATAAATCAAACAAAAATGATCCAAGACTCGTTTGTACACATTTTTCTCATCCAAATAATTTTGTAAAGGATGTTTTTACTTGTTTTCATCATGAAAATTTGCAAACATGTATTAAGGTGATATTTGTAATTAAATGAGTTTAAATGAAGATTTAAAATTAATAAATGCATAAACTAGCATAAAAATTGCATAATATACATAATGGAAGGTATAAGAATTTATTTTACACTTACTTAATGATGAAGAGTTTTTGGAAAGATTTAGAACAATACATCCCCAACGGTTACTCCAAATCGATTTTATAGTTATTATAGAACCCGTAACTATCGAAATATACTTGAAACTAATGAAAATCGGATCTCCTCTTCTCTTCCTATTTTTGGCCGAGCACTATAGAGGTGTAGAGAGAGTTTGGTGAATTTTGTAAGTGTAAAAATGAAGAGTATGTGTTAGCTTTCTATTTATAGTGCAAATAAAGGCATTTTGGTAATTTAATGAAAGAGTAAAATGATAATTACACTATTTTGGTCAAAAGTCAAAAAGGAGGAATATGAGGGGCATGTTGGCCGAATTTTGGGGGAAAGGTGTGGGGGGGGGGGGGGGGGGGGCTTGTTGGGTCATAAATGTCCATGTCTTTTTGTCTTTAAAATATCTAATTTAGGATAATTAAAAGTTAGATATTTATTATTCAGGTATTAAGTTAACTAGAAATAAATTTTAGCGGAACTAAATAAATTGTAATAAAGAAAGAAAAATTATGAAAATGCATTTTGTATAAGTATCGGGTGTTTAAATAATTATTGTTTCGCAAATACTTAAGTTATCGTAAATATATATATTTAAGAATATATATACTAAATGAATTTAAAATACCGGGTAAAATAATATAATAATTTTTATAACATTGTAATGAGTATAAAAATATATTAAAACCATTGTTGGGAGTATCGGGGATATTGTTCATGCACGAAAATCGTGTAAAAGCGTTTATTTAAATATACAAATGTGAATAAAAAACAATGCAAACACATGCAAGACATAAAATGAATATGATGACACTGGCAATATGTAGACTAACTGTAGTCTATATTTTGTGCACCAAATGATGTTTCTAGGTTATGCGATTAAATTCTGAAAGTTTCTTGAAATTAATACTCGAAAAATCAAAATTTTCGGAAAATAATGAATAGTAAAAACTACGATAATAAATAGTAACTTTTTCAGGAATGAATAGTAAAATTTCAAAGTTAAAATTTAGACATAAAAATACGGTTTGTCACATATTAGTGGAATAGGCAGTCAACCTCCAATAGATTTCGAGTCTATCCACTATATTCGCGTTCACTCGCAAGTGATTAATGGTTCATTATTTGAGGGGTTTTTGGAATTAAAGTAGCTTAGGCAATATTAATTAGGTGTAGAGTACATAAAATACTTGTGTTCTATTTTGTAGCATGTATTTCCCTAGGAGATTGAAAAACATATAAAAGTGGTGTATAAATTCATGGTAATTCATGAAAGTGCATGTTACTTTGGTGAGTGAAAACAAGAATTATGTTTTAATAAACCAATAGAGTGAATCAACATTTGAGTACAATGTTTAAGCTAAACAATTGAATTTGTAAGTAGAAACAAGCATGTATCTTCCCTAAAGAGTATAAAGATATTAATTGAGTAAAAGTAGGGCTACGACTCACCTTGAGTGTAACTAGTGAGGTGAAATGTGAAATCAAGTGAGTTATATGAACGGCTCCAACACATGACTTGATTAATGGTAAAGTCTGAGAATTTGACTTAATATGAATAGTGATTGTGAAAATGAGTAACGGATAACGATTTGAGGTGATGGGAATGTGAGTGTGTGATATGCTTAAAGTTCAAAAATAATATCATATATAATATTATCTTGTTTTTATGTCTTTAAATCCAATAATATCATTTTCCTCGAAAGTGGTGGAACGAATCATTAAGTTAAATCGTTTAAAACTCGTTATATATAAATATAACGTAAAGTGTTTAAATATATGAACGAAACGTGAAAAATGCACGTGAATGAAATGAGAATTGTAAAATATGAAAGGAAATATGTAAGTGTTAAAGTTTCAGTTTGGGTCCTTGTACTTATACCAATGTTACTCTTTCAATCCTAACGGTGAAATATTTTCACCGTTAGTCCTTGGTTATAAAACATTTACATGTTTAGTCCAAAAAGGTTCAAATTACACTTTGTACCCCAATTTAGTCCTCAGTTTTGTTACAACTTCATATTTTCTGTTTCGAGACACACAATTTCCAGAATTTACACTTTTTACCCTATGTTTCGCAAAATTTGCATTTTTAGTCCGAAGTTCATAAATTATAAAGTTTTATTTTCTTTTTATTTGTTCGATCTAAAGAGCTTATTTTTAAGCTTACAGCAAACTGCTTATTCGAAAAGGGATTTATAAACATCGAATGGGCCTTAAGGCCCAACACAAAATTTTGTGGTTTTTTTATAAAACAAAAAGTTCATTAGGCTTTCAAGCCCAACGTGAGTCCGTTTGGTTTTTAGCAGCAGCGAAGCAAAACAGGGAAGCAAAACAAGAGAAACAAATATTTATACCATGCGACCTTCGCCTGTTTCGAACCTAGGTCAGTTGACTTGGGTACCAAGGACATCACCATTGAGCCAAAGGCTCGATGGTGTCATGTTTGCAACTCGTTCGCATTTAAAAGGGTCCCAACTGGGTTTAGTTTGTATGTTTTCTCTTCGACATATTAAGATAGGCATGGGATTTCTTTTATAGTTTCGACTATAATTTATTTCTCACGTTCAAGTTCTATTGGGTTTGGAAATGTCGTGCTTCATCCCACTTTAGTTAATGAATATACGTTTACATGCATGCATGGGTCGAATAAAATGAATCGAAATAAATAAACTAGAGTTTGTGTATGAACTTGTATGTAATAGAAAGGGTGTGAATAAGTGAAAACATGTAAATATATATAGATATGGGTTCAAATGCTAGCTCTTTCTACATCCATATGATCTACTAAAGTAGATTGGTATTGCCCATATAATAAAAGAAGATCTTGGTCCATGGAATCCCAAGAAGGTAAGAACTCCAACCTGTCTGATGCTTCTTCGGCCAAATACGATATACAAGTGGGACCTGCACTATGCGCAAGCTGCGCGAAAAACCGCTTCTTTTTTCCGGTTCTGAAACAACTTACCACACCAAGAAGGTGGTGAGATTTAATGTGAATATGGACTAAGAATCAAAAGGAACTCGCGTTGCTCTATAGAACTATCATCAAGGCTTTGAAAGGAGGTTTGGAAATGGACTTGCAAAGGATATGGAACTTGCTTCTGCCGTGGATGATTTCGACAGTAAGGAAAACTAAAGAGAATATGTGATATATTCTAAGTGTGAAAAGGAAATATAGTGTTGGTGTTGTATACGTACATGCATGCATTGTACTATATAATGTTTTTAAAAATCGCAAGTTGAAACATATGTGATTTCAGTCGATGTGTAGGGGAGTTGAGGGGACAAAGAGAATGTATATTGGCTAGAAAGTCCATGGTGTGTAAGAACCAATTGGGTTTGAATTTGATTTGAGCAAATATATGTATGCATGTGTCGAATTGCATGCATGTACTCGATATGTATTTTATAAACTCAAGTTGAGATTGTAGAGATCTTTGGCAGTGATATGCAAGGGACAAAGAGAATAATTTGGATTAGTAAGTCAAGAGTGTAAGAGCTGTGTGGTATACATATGTATGTCGATACATATATATATATACATATTCATATGTTTATATTGTAAATATGATACAAGTAGGCATGTAAGATTTGTACAGAGATTTGGTGAGACTTTAAGAAGATTTGCAATCTAGTTCTAGGATTATTTAGGAAGGCTAGTGTGTAGGATTGAGTGTGTCTCGAGTTGGGTATATATATAGGTATGTGTCGACATACAAAAATGTCCACACGACTTCATTAACGTGTCATATTGTAGGAAAGGTGTAGAAATGATTTTGTGAACTCTTTATCAACTAGAAATAATTAAAACGTCTAGATGAAATTTAGCTTAAATCGAGTTGGGTTTAAGTGGTTTAATATTTGTGTGATTGTACACTTGTCGAGAGTGATTTGCTTTAGCCTTCGTTAGGGGGTCATACGTTCGTAATAAAAGGTGAGATTCGACTTACTATTTCTTTGGTGGGTGAGGAGTCGAGTGGTGCAAAATATTGCATAAGATGTGTGTCGAAATTAAAAGAAATCAAGGCCAAGCTAGGGTGAGTTGAGCGAGTGGTAAAATGAAATATTAAAGTTAAATGGATTGGGTTTGTGCCAGATGAATAGTACTAGGCCTAAATGTTGGGCCGTGTATTATTAAGGATCCGTTTGGTTATATATTGAGTATATTAATTTCGTCATGGTCCGCGTGTGAGCTCGTTCCAATATTTGGTGAATCACGCTTCAACATGTTTGAGTTATTAATACATGATAAACAAAAATTCAAAATTTTCCCATAAAAATGGTAAACTGAATAGTGATGATAATTAATATTTGATTAACGTTTATAAATTACAGGGGAAATTTACAGTTTACTACATATTAGGAAACAAATCTTCCTAACTTTTATTATTTATCTTTTAAGTCCTTGTAGTTTCCTATTTGCTTCATTTTTCTTTGATTGTTTTGTATTTATCAACTTAATATAAATCCCAACACTCTTTAAGCTCATACTTAAGGATATTCTATGTAGCTTTTCTCTTAGTGATTATCTAGGTTCCTCTTAAAGACGAGATCACGACCTCTAGAAGATGTGCAAGCTCGAAGACTTGGGTTGCTAGGCTTCGTCATCATCAAGACCACTGAAGTGAATCTTGTTGTTGATTCCTCTCTTTCGTTAGAAGATGTGTTGTGTTAGATAGTGGTGTTGGGTTTAGTTCCTCCATTGTAAAGGAACTGAGTATCTAGCCTTGTACCGGTTAAAGTGTAAGCGACGTAGGTTTGGTTCTACCTTGTGTGAAGAACCCAGTATCTAGCCTTGTACCGGATAAAGTGTAGGCGACATAGGTTTGGTTCTACCTTGTGGAAGAACCCGGTATTTAGCTTTGTACCAGATAAAATCCCATTTTTGTACTAGTGAGTGTAAGCGACGTTGTCAAGGCTTCTCTGCCGGTAAAAGGAGTTTGTGGTATGTAGTGTTTACGAACTCTCGAGTTGGGTACTCGGGGAGTAGAGTAGGGAAAGGAAGGAGTCCTTGCAGCTAAACCACTATAAATACTTGTGTTATGGTTGTGTCTCTCTATCTCTATCTCATAGTATAGTTTATATGCTTATCAAACTATGAATATCCAACACACCAAGCTAGATCGACATAAGTCGATCTAAAAGCTTTAAAACAAAGTTTTAATCGGTAAAACTATTCAACTCCCCCCCCCCTCTAGTTTTCTGCAGAATAGCTCTGAGGGTTTTTCTAGGGGTATCTTAATCTAAAAATGAGAGCAATAAATGGGTTTTATACGGGGATTAACTAACCAATGTAGTTAGTTAATATAACATAACATGTATAGGCTATTTGGGTGTAATCCTAGAAATTTACCAAGTTAGACACGTCACTACAATTATATCAATAATACTCATTATGGTGGTCCTGAATTGTATACCAAGCCAAGTTCTAAATTTACTACAAGTCACCGACACACTCATATTTTTGTGGAATTTGGGTATAATAGTGGAAACGGAATAGGCTTAATTCTCACAATATGGAAATAAGGGTTATGTGTGTGGTTATGCAACTTATGATTTCACAAAAACATGCTAATTTTTTTTAAATTTAGGCATATATTACGCATATTTTTGAAAAATTAAGGACATGTAACGTTCTAATTCTCCATCCCCCACTTAAGATAAACAACGTCCTCGTTGTGTAAATATAAAACTAAAACCAGGAAATAGAAAGAATTAGAACGGAAAACTCCCTTGAGATTTGCTCAGTATGATCCTCCATTATGCATATGTGAGCAACTTTTCCTGTGTCGTGTGGAATGTTGTCTGTGTCGCCATGACTAGAACATCACACAGAAAATACAGGGTATATGTGAACCACTACATCTTCCGTATTCTAAGTACTCAACCTATGTTAAAATGCATGAAAATCACAGCTAGTGTATCTATGATAATTGATGGTTAGTAAAAATAAAATAAAAATAAAACTGAAAATCATCAGGTCAGTCGGTACGTCGTTCCCATGGAATGGGATACGCCGTATCGAGCCTGACATTAAAAACAGAATAAATACGAGTCAGAAATTTCATGCGCCGTATCCTAAAACAAAGATACGTCATATCAAAAGATCTGACAGAAAGTTTCAAATTGCAAAAATTTAAAATGCAAAAATTTAAAAAGATAGATATGACCAGTACGGTCGATACACCGTATCCTTTTTATGGGATACGCCATATCAATGTCCAGGTCTGACAGGCTCGATAACAAAATCAAAAATAGCAATTTCGGGTTGTCTCCTGGTAAGCACTTCTCTTTATTCCAGAGTCTTCAAGTTAGACTCATCTTCAGCTTCTACTCCATCTCGTGCACGCTCACATGTTCACGTGTGAGCCATTCTACCATTTTCTCATCTCAAACATATTCGGGTCCCAAATTCAACACTCCCTTGTAGAATTCCTTTAGCTTTTGATACGGATACTTGATCCCTTTTTGCTCGTCCTTTTTATCTACAATGAATAGGTCACATTTTATTACATACCTTGTTCGAAGCATGCTTAAACCTTGGTTCTGCACGAGGTATCATATAGGTTACACTGTCATCGCCATTATCAAATCTCTTTGCATCAACAGTAGTTTCCCTACAAAATGGCCTTCCAACAATGACATCTCCTATATCTTTTTCGCGATAAGCATCCCATGTTTTTCACGACAGTAAAATCTATAACAATTGAAAATTTTCCAACAAAAATAGGCACATTTATAAAAGCTCCCACCACATTTTTTTCCTTTGTACTCAACTTTTTTTTTCATAATTGAATTATAAAAACTTTTTGACATTACATTGATTGGAAGAATATGGAAAAAGTTGGCATTTATATGTTTGAAACCTATCATGCATGAAAATTACAGATTATAAGCACAATCAATATGGATTTTTCTACCATATTCACAAAAACTGGGATATCCCTCAATCTCATCATTGTTTCTAGCACTAATAACATTGATCCTAGGGACATCCATGATTTCTCCATCCTCAATCTTAGGTTCTAAATCTCCCATCACTTGATCACGAAGCTCTAATGGCACATTTAGATTATTTAATTCAATATAGTCTCCAAAGTTTGGGTCTAGTGATCTATTTTGGATAAGGGTCTCGCCTATTAGTCTGGCTTCTAAGTCAAGTTCAATACGTTCTCTTAATCCTATCACATAAACATACTTAATAATGCTTTTAACAGGATCATCACTCATAAAAACTAATTTGTCATCCCCTACTCTTAAATATATTTTTCTTTTAAACACATCAATCTTAGCATGAGCAGTAGACAAGAATGGTATTTCGAGGATCAATGGGATTTTGATATCCTCGGGCATATCTAAAACAACAAAGTCTACGGGAAAAACAAAATTTTCAATTTTCACTAAAACATTCTCAGCAATACCCTTGGGACGGTTCACAGTTTTATCAGCCAATTCAATGATTAGTTTAGTTGGAGCTAATCTACCTAAACCTAAAGTGGTGAAGGTCGAATAAGGCATGAAACTAACTAAGGCTTTATTGAAAGACATATCATTAATGCTACAAGGTAAAGTAAAACTCCCTGGGTCTTTCTCTTTATGAGGCAAGGCGTTGTGATCAACTGCAGAGCATTCTTCTTTGATGGTAGCTTTGATCTCTTCTTCAATCCTTGACTTCACCTTGAGCAATCTTTCTAGAATAATTTAAGAGTTAAAGAAGAATCTCGGCTTCACGTCCTCACCATTGTCAAACAAATGTCCAGGAAAAGGTATAGTAGATACGGCTTCTTCAGTAGTAGTAATTGCCTTGACATGATCTCATGGGTTGGTCTCAGTTGAGCTAGGTAAACCTACAGATCCCCTTTCTTGAAGTACCTTGCTTATTTGTCCAATTTGAATCTCCAATGACTTGATCAAAGCTCTTTGATTTCTGATGGAAGCATCTATAGAAGAATGAATTTATTTGATCAAATCAGAATTCTCTTCATGTCTTTTTGCAGATTCACCCATGAATTGTTTCAGAGATTCTTCCAAAGTCTATCTTCTCTCTTGATATGATGAATTCCCATTTTCCCTTTGGTAGAACCTTAGAGCAGCTGCTCTATACCTTTCAGATGGCTGAAACGGCACTCCAAATTGAGTGTAGTATGCTTCTTCAAGTGTCTCTCCTTCTTTCTTAGATGGACAGTCCTTAGTGTAATGAGGTCCATTGCATAATTCACACCCAACCTGAGCCGTATACACCTTTTCATTCACCTTCTTAAGTTCTCTACGAAGATTGTTCAGCTGAGCTTGAATAGCAGCATATCCATCAGAAGTATCGCTGCTTTGAATCCTAGTATAGGTGCCATCATGCCACTTTTGAGAATGATCAGCCATTTCTTAGATGGCCTTCCTAGCATTGACTACACTCATCTGAGGTACAACCCCCTTAGAATCCAGAATCTGTCGAGTAGGCATATCTAAACTTTGATAAAACAAAATCACCTCCTGCATACAAGTCAAATAATGTTGAGGACACTTCAATAAAAGATCCTTGAATCGCTCCCAAGCCTGATAAAGAGTTTCATCAGGCTCTTGCTTGAAGTTATTGATTGCCTTCATCTTCTTAGCAGTACGAGCAGATGGGCAATATTTCTTCAAAAACTTCTGCTTAAGCTCCTCCCATTTAGTAATTGAACCAGCTGGTTTATTCTTTAGCCACATGTTAGCAGCTCTTGTAAGTGAAATAGGGAAAACACGAAGCATTAGTTGGTCAATGTTCACATCAGGAGTTGTGAATAAATAGGATATCTCGAGAATCCATTCGATATGCCCATTTGCATCTTCATGCCCTGAACCACTGAAACTGTTCTCACGTAGCTCCTTGAGAAACTGACTCTTCAACTCGAATTTGGCCTTATCATCAAACTTAGGCCTAGAAACACCCGAACCATAGTCCTCTTAGGTCTTAGTCATGTACTCCTCCATAGTTGGGTCCTTCATTGTTTTTGTTGATTTCTTCTTCAAACTGAGTTTCTTGATCAGAAAAGTAATCGAATCATATCGAGCTTGAAGAATCAATGCTCGTGGTCTTGAACAGCTTTCTTAGCGAGTGAAAAGCTTTTTCTGGTTCACTGTAAGGTTCAACGAGGTCTTTAGTTGAGCTCCTGGTCATGCACTACCTGAAATCAAGATAATAATATCAGTAGGATAGGTTTAAGGAAATGAAATTACAGAAAACTAAGAGCGAAAACAAAATATGAAAAGTTAAGATTTGCTGATATCTGATAGACGATACACCATATCAAGTTATCTAGATACGTCGTATATGCGAATAAAAGTTTAAGTCAGCTTTTTAATCAGATAATAATAGACGCCATATTGACAGTAATCAATGCGCCGTATGCTAGATTTAAAAATTTGAATATGTTTTAAAAATTAAATACGCCGTATACGCAAAAGCATATACACCGTATGACTTATAGGGTTTTAAAATTATGATTAAAAACAGAATATGCCGTATGTAAGAAATTAAATACGTCGTATCCAAATAATTAAATTTGATACGCTGTATGTAAAGTAAAAACCCAATACGCCGTATGCAGAAATTGTGTAGGCCTTATCGTTTAGTTCAACAAAATATAGCAGGACAAAAACAATGCAAAAAAACACAAATCACACAAAATAAAAGCAAACAAACAATCAAACAAAGCAAGAACAAATAAATGCAAGAAAAAAACTGCAGAAATATACAATGCAATAATACAACAAAGTTAGTCAAATTAAAACTGATCAGATTAAACTGAGTTAAAACCTAAATCAAATACTAACAAATACAAGTGTTAAACAATTCACTCCCCTGCAGCGGCGCCAAAAACTTGATGTGTCTTTTGTAGTATAGGTTTTTATTATCAAGTTTTACTATTTATATTTTGCGGACTTTACCTATAACAAACACAAACTGGAAGTTACCCGATCGATGGTGAGCTAGTTGGTAAGTAGGGTGTCGATCACTAAGAGTGGAACGTTAACACCTAATATCTATTAGTATTTTAATTCTATTAGTGAGTCTAATTAAACCTAATCTAACGCAGCAAAGGGGTTCAGCCTGAGAGACTGGCACGTGGTTCAGATTTAATAAAACAGTAAATTCAATGAGACAAATAACACACACAAGCAGAAACACAGATAATAAAGAAGAGGTCAAGCCGATAGTAAGGAAAACGTATTAACCATTATTTAGTCATATAAGATGTTTGATAAGTCTAAGACCTATAGCGACGGTACTCACAACTTGGCGTATCTCATTCCTTGGTCTGGGTACCCCTAGACTCCTAGATTTACGTATTAAGTTTCTCAACAGATCTAATCCTGTCACGATTAGTCAAAATCCGCATAAACCTCACCTTAATGATTATCAGTTTATTATTTATCCACCTAGGGCTTACATTAACATGCAAAACAGTATTAATGAAGTAATAAATGTAATCAAGCCACAAGCTTAAGCTGCCTATCGAATGAGTAACAAATCAAAACATCATATAATCATTAAACATGGCTAATACCTATAGGTATTTAGCCCATAATCTCAGTCATAATACAAAATAACATGTTCTGAAAGATTCAAGTATAAATCAAAAGAGAAAAATAAGCTAACCGAACGATTATAGAGTACTAAAACGAATTAAGTGAATTCTCCTATGTAATTATGCACTAGCAGGACCTTCTTGGTCTTCTTTATGTCTCTGGTTTCGTACTTGGTGGTTATCTCCTCTTTGAAAACCGGACTTAGGGTTTTCTATTTATACTTTCGAATACGGTCGATACGGCGTATCAGATTAGTCTGATACGGCGTATCAAGGTAATTTCGCTTAGGGTCCAAGATTATTATATTCTGGAATATTCGTACACCGCCAAAGTGATACTACATATCATTATTCTTCATACGGTGTATCATATCTTCAATATCTTGGAATTCTGGTGAAGTCTTTGAAGGAGATACGACGTATGCTGTTGATGTCATACGGCGTATCAAGACTGAAGGAAGCTTGTTCTTCTCGTTGATCAAAGTTTCATATACGGCGTATCATTTAATTAGATACGGTGTATTCTTCAAAGTCAGGAAATGATCTTCTTAATCGTCCAAGTCTTGTTATACGGCGTATCTATCTAGAATGATACGACGTATTCTTTGTCTGTTTTGTGGACATTCTCGGACTTGATCCGTTTAGCTCCATCCAAAATAGTAAACTTTCACCAATTGCTTGTAAACAACTGAATATAAACATTTAAGCGATTATGTATCAATTCTTATACATAATGATATAAAACAAACAATATACATAGGATAAATGATGCTAATAATATGCACTTATTTGATGTTATCAGTGGACATGCCACTTTGTGTATTAGCTATTTATAACTTTTTATCCCTTTCATGACGGGACGATATCTTGGTCCGAACCTTTTTTCTTTGTTTTATATCAAGCTTTTCGTATTAGCTATTTATAGCTTTTTATCCCTTTTCATGGTGGGATGATGCCTTGATCCGGACCTTTTCACTTTGCTTTAAATTAAGCTTTGCGTATTTAGCTATTTATAGCTTTTCATCCCTTTAATAACGGGAGATTGTCATTGAAACAAGATGGACTATTATACTGAATAATCCACTTTGCGCGATGATCTCTCCCGTGCTTTTTGGACTCATCGTGTTGCTTCGTGCGAGTATTTCTTTCTAGTTCAACCACATGATCTTGCGAGTATATCTTGAAAGAATATAAATTTATTTTGTCTTTTCCCGGCAGAGTTGCAATCATTCATAAAAAGAGAAATTTTCATTAGAAACATTTAGTAACTTATGCTCAGGCATTGAAAATAAAAAAGAGTTAAACAGGGGTACCTTCGGTCATGGCCGGCTATAATTTATACCATAATTATTTTTCTTACTAGAAGTAGACTAAATCTACTTTATTTATTCGAAATGTCATTTTTTTGAGAGTCATACGTGAGTTGTTTCCCATAATATCGTGAAGTCGATTTTCATTGTTTGCATCCTCAACCCTTATGAAACTGGTGATTTGTAAATACATGTCTTCGAGTGAGGTAGGTGGTCGAGCGATTAAGTCTTTGAAAAGTGTACCTGGGCGAAGTCCACTAATAAATGCTCCAGTCATCATCAGTCATGTAGTGTTTCTTTAACAAACCTTGCCAAGTAGTCTGATGACGTATAATCCGCATTCGGGCACTTGTGTGGACCAATGGACGCTACTAACACTCAAGCCCATCACGAATGGGCTATCACGATAACGGTTTGGGCTTACGATGGCCCAAACCCAAAGTTATTTATGGTCTTGATATAGGATATCTCTTATTTATGGGATATGTATCAAACGACCGACTTAGGCGGGATACGCCGAGGAGTGAGGAACACGAAACCAACAAGGATTTCGTGTGTATATAAAAGGTCTCTCGACTCTCATTAAAGGTATGATCTAATAACCATAACTCTTCAACTAAACCCTAAAACCGATTACTTACTCTCACGCCGGAGGATAATCGTGGGAGACAATCCCACGATAAGCCTAACGGTGTCTTTTTGTTTTCTTAGTGCGCAGGTCTCAAGCATTAAGATCTAATTGATACGGAAACAAGGAACGCCCAACTTTTGTATCAAAAAGTGGCGCCATCCGTGGGACCAAACACTAAGAACTCTACGAAGAACTAGAATGACGAAGCACGGAAACCCAAATCAGCGGACTCCGCAGGCAAAGAAAACGCATGACGACCTACAGGAGAAGAAGCAGCAAACTGATGCAGCCCCTAAGCAGGCCTCTGGAACAACCAGTGCACCCAAAAACCTAGGATCATACTCAGATCTGGTCTTTACTGCAGTAGAACCGCTCACAAGGACTACTCACGCTACTACAACAACCACTAGCGCGGTAGATCTACAGCGCACTCCTCTCACCATGCCAGAATTAAACTTCACTGAGCCGCCAAATGCGCCTACCCGAAACAAGGGTCCTGATTTAGAAACAGACATCCTCGCGCTAGAAGGAGTCGCGCCTGAACTAGCGCCAAGTGATTTCGTGTCCCAAAACTATGAAACCTTAGTTGCGCTGATGCGAGAGGAAGCGAAAAAGAGGTCAAGTCAGAGTCTGCAAGCCAGGCTCAACTTTGACCCTGAGCATGAAGCATCCCCACCGCGTTACCAAAAGGAAAGGCGCGAAAAGGATAGCCACCGACACCCAGTGTTTACTAGGATCGGAAGGAAAGTTGCGGATGATGAAGCAGCCAACTTACAGCATATGGAGGAGCATGAAGACGATGGACGGCGCACCAATGTCCACACTAGGCTTGGCAGCCGCAGGATTCATGATAGGCTTGGGCGACGATGCTCCCCAAGCGAAAGCCCTTCAAGCTCGGATTTCGAGGATAGTCGGCGCAAGCGTCGCAAAAGAGTAAGCTCATCCTCAAGTGACTCCTCGGACAACGAGGACAAAGAAACAGGACACTGGAAGTCCAGGAGAAGATACCGCGACCAGGAGGACGAAGACATGTCTCGTCCCTGGCGTCGCCAAAAGGTTGACGCATTCACTCGGCGCATCAGTGATTTTTCAGAAGATAAGAGAAGGCGCATGCCCGCTAATGTTAAGACTTATGATGGGACAGGTGATCCTGATGACCACCTAAAAATTTTCCAATCAGCAGCAACTATCGAAAATTGGCCACAACCTGTGTGGTGCCACATGTTTAATTCTACTTTAGTAGGGAATGCGCGAAACTGGTTCAGTAAGCTTCCACGTAGAAGCATCGATGGGTTTGAAGAGTTGCGGAAGGCGTTTCGTTTGAACTTTACTCAGAGGAAGAAGTGCGCCAAAAACCCTGTCGAACTCGCTAGGGTAAAACAGCGCCAAGGGGAATCCACAAGCGCTTTTATGGAGCGCTATAAAGACGAATGCATACATGTCAAGGCATGCCCCGAAATACTAAAGATCTCAGGGTTTATGAACGGAATCAATAACCCAGAACTTATCAAAAAGTTAAATGATAGGGTTCCCCAAACCTTTGACGAACTCATGAAGCGCACGAGGTCCTTCATCCAAGGAGAAGCCGCCGCTGCGGATAGCAAGAAAGGCTACTCAAACTATAGGTCACAAGAACAGCCAAGGAGACAATCCAATGACCAGAGTAGCAATCGTAACAAAAGCTACCGCAGTCAGGGGGGCGGACGAGAGAATGACAAGTATACCCCACTAACGAAGACTCCAAAGGAGATATTTGCGACGGAAGGCGCGAACTTTCCGAGACCCCCACCGATGCGCACCCCAGAAGATCGGCGCGTAGGGAACGGATACTGCGAGTATCATGGACAATCGAGAAGCTAGTAAAAGAAGGCAGATTGGACCATCTAGTTAAGAACATTAAGGATGGGAAAGACAAACAGAAAACCGGGGGCAAGAAAGAAGCACCTAAGGACAAGGCTGACACAATCTACATGATACAATCATGGCAGCGAAAGACTAGGCAAAAGGTCAGCCAGAAATTTTCTCATGGAAGCGAAATCTCTTTCCCCACCTTGGCTGCGGACAACGCAGTGGCGGAACCACTCACCATCGAGATAAATGCGGGGGGTCACGATATCCACCGCATGTATGTTGATGGAGGGGCATCAGCAGACATAATGTATGAGCATTGTTTCAAAAGGTTGCGACCTGAGATACAAAGACAGTTAAGCCCGGCCACGACGTCGTTGACTGGCTTCACGGGAGAAAAGATATGGCCCATGGGGTAACTACGACTACTAGTTGTTGTTGGTAATAAGGAACACTCCACGGCAACCTGGATGAATTTTATGGTGATCAGGTCTCCTTCGCCATACAATGGCATTATTGGAAGACCAGGAATTTCGGCAATACGCGCAGTACCGTCCACAGCACATGGGATGCTCAAATTCCCGGTAGAAGGCGGCATTGTCACCATCTACAATAATGTCGTGCCACCTAGAGAGTGTAACACGGTTACATGTGAGACGGTGGACACCCCAGAACAGAGCGCAGCTAAAGTATCAAACCTAAAGGTCGCAATTCACCCTGACTACCCGGAGCAAGAAGTATCGATCGGAGGATCGTTGTCTGACAAAGGCAGAGCGGCCGTGTGCGCGCTCTTGCAAAGGAATCTGGATATCTTCGCATGGGAACCAAAACACATGACTGGTGTGCCACGCTCGATTGCAGAACACAAGCTGAAAATCCGACAAGGATATTCCCCAGTACGGCAGAAAAAGCGCGGCCAGGCTCCAGAGCGCGCAAAAGCCATTCTGGAAGAAGTACACAAACTTGTGGACGCAGGCATCATGCGAGAAGTCTATTACCACGACTAGCTCTCCAATCCAGTAATGGTCAAGAAGAGCGATGGTAGTTGGCGGATGTGTGTGGATTTCACTGATCTCAACAAAGCATGTCCACAGGACTGCTACCCACTGCCAGAGATAGACTGGAAGGTAGAATCTTTGTGCGGATATCCCTTTAAATGTTTCTTAGATGCATACAAAGGGTACCACCAAATCCAAATGGCCAAGGAAGACGAGGAAAAAACAGCCTTCCACACAAGCCAAGGTGTCTATTGTTATACAAAGATGCCTTTTGGCCTGAAGAATGCGGGCGCCACCTACCAGCGATTGGTAGATAATGCATTTGAAAAGCAAGTGGGCCGCAACCTAGAGGTCTATGTGGACGACCTTGTCATAAAAAGCCATACTGAAGACGAAGTGGTGCGCGACATTGAAGAAACATTTAGAACACTACGAAAGATCAACATGAAGCTAAATCCTAAGAAATGCACTTTTGGTGCTACAGAAGGCATGTTCCTAGGATACTTGATCGAACCTGATGGCATTAAACCATGCCCAGAAAAAACAGAGGCTGTCATCCAACTCCCTTCACCGCGCACGTTGAAAGAAGTCCAGTCTCTGAATGGAAAACTAGCCGGGTTAAACAGATTCCTGTCTAAATCAGCAGATAAGTCACTCCCCCTCTTTAAAACACTCAAGAAGTGTACAAAAAAGGGAGACTTTCGATGGACTACAGAAGCGGAAGAAGCCTTCACACAGCTTAAGCAACATATAGCAGCGCTTCCCAAGCTAGTCGCACCCCGACCAGGGGAGGAGTTAATTGTGTATTTGTCTGCGACTCATGGAGCAGTCAGCGCGGTGCTATTGACAGATAGGAATTCTGTACAAACACCGGTATACTTTGTAAGTAAAGCGCTCAAGAAGACGGAGATTAACTATAGCCCAATGGAAAAGTTGGTCTTGGCATTAGTATTCGCCGCCAAAAGATTGCGCAGATACTTTCAAGCACATCCAATAGCGGTGATCACGGACCAACCAATCAAGCAAGTAATCTCCAAACCCAACGCATCGGGGCGATTACAAAAGTGGAGTGTATTGCTAGGCGAGTATAACATCTCTTATAGACCACGCATTGCGGTTAAGGGGCAAATACTAGTAGACTTCATCATCGAAAAACCAGACACCGATGCTGCACCTCCACAGAGCGAGGTAGAACTAAAAGAGCCATGGGTCCTGTTCACGGATGGATCTTCATGCGTGGATGGGTCGGGCGCAGGCCTTATCCTCACCAATCCAGAAGGAATGGAATTCACTTACGCACTGCGCTTTGAATTCACAGCTACGAATAACGAGGCAGAATATGAAGCCCTAATTGCTGGATAACGCATTGCAACTCGAATGGGTGTACGCAACCTAGAAGCAAATGTGGATTCCCGATTAGTAGCCAACCATTTGTTGGGCGAATATGTGGCTAAAGAGGATAACATGGTTCAATACCTCGACAAGACAAAGTCCCTAATCCAAGGTTTTGACAGGTTTACCATTAAACAAGTTCCTAGAGGGGAAAACAAAAAAGCGGATGCGCTAAGCAGGATCGCATCTACAAGCTTTGCGCACCTATCAAAACAAGTGTTGGTGGAGATCCTAAAAAATAAATCCATCTCGTAGATGGAGATATCCACGGTAATAGAGGAGGAGAATCCTACGTGGATGACCCCTATTATCGAATTTATAAGCAAAGGCATATTGCCCCATGAGCAGAAGGACGCTCGACGGATACGGCGCACAGCGCAGAGGTTCGAACTTAGATATGGTATCCTATATCGGCGCTCATTCCTACAACCATGGCTTCGGTGCGTTGGACCTCTTCAGGCAGATTACGTACTCCGAGAGATCCACGCCGGTTCATGCAGTATGCATTCAGGACCACGGTCCGTCGTAGCACGAGCATTGCGGTCAGGATACTACTGGCCCACTATGCATCGTGATGCGCGTGATGTGATAAAGAAATGTAGCGACTGCCAAGTTCATAGACCCATCCCGCGCAGACCACAACAAGAGCTAACGCCTATCACTTCTCCATGGCCATTCTATAAGTGGGGTATCGACATTGCGGGTCCCTTCCCTATTGCAACGGGGGGATTAAAATTTCTTATTGTGGCAATAGACTACTTCACTAAGTGGATTGAAGCAAAAGAAGTGGCGACAATCACAGGTAATCAAGTAAAACGATTCGTTTGGGAAAATATTGTATGCCGCTTTGGATTACCTGGGGAGATCGTTTCGGACAACGGAAAACAATTCCGTGATAACCCGTTCAAAGACTGGTGCGCAGAGCTAAATATTACACAACACTTCGCGTCAGTTAAACACCCACAAACCAATGGTTTGGTTGAGCGCGCAAATCGTAGTCTAGGCGAAGGAATTAAAGCGCGCCTGGACAGGCACAAAGGAAGATGGGTGGATGAATTATCGCATGTCTTAAGGGCGCACCGCACGACAATCAAAGTTAGCAATGGAGACACTCCCTTTTCTCTTGTCTATGGGACAGAAGCTGTCATACCAGCTGAAATTGGGATGCCAACTATTCGTACCGCGGAAGTTAATGTTGCAACCAATGACGACGAACGACGTATCGACTTGGACCTATTGGAAGAAAGGCGTGAACGCGTAGCTATACGTGAAGCAAAAGCCAAGTCAAAAATGAAGGGATACTACGATGCTAAAGTTCAAAGCACCTCATTCAGACCAGGCGACTTTGTATATCGCGCTAATGATGCGAGCCACGCAGAAGATACAGGTAAACTCGGACCAAAGTGGGAAGGACCCTATGAGGTCGTTGAAGCACTAGGAAAAGGTGCGTACAAGTTGCGTGACATAGATGGCCGTGAGCTACAACGCACTTGGAATGTTTGCAATCTCAAGAAATGCTATCTTTAGGAAAGGTTACGACCCCGCCCACGGACACCTCCGCACTTTAGTAAGTGCTCAATAAATATCCGTGTATTTACATTTTGTTTCATTTAGGCAAATGTTTTTTTTTTTTTTTTACAAAAACTTGCAAGTATTAATTCAATGTCGCGGTTTCTAGCTAATTCCGCGACACACTTCACTTTATTGTTTACATGTCATTTATGTCTCAATATTATTGTTACTTTACTTTTTGCCTACATGGCGTGCATGCACTTATTAAAACCTACGATGGTAAAAGGATGAGTAAACCTACTAAATAACTCATTGAGTAAGAGGGTTGCAAACCCATCAACATCGGATCACGCATCCTTGTTAAACACCTTACTCTCAAGACGTTGGAGTAAGTTCAATGTGCATCCCACGACGGATACACGACAACGCACACTGTGCACGTTTAACAAATTAGGAGTTAAGACACTTAGCTCCTTGATATGATATTTGCAGTACGCTGCATATCAATCCATACACTTGCAAATTTTATGAACTTCATACACGATTATGGATTCTTATAAATTTTCTTAAGTATGTACACAACAGTTTGCTTCTTAGACATAACATAGACGTCTTTTACGCAAAGACAAAAATAACTAAGTACAAACATTATAACCACAATCACATTTGATACAATATGCGTACAATCGTATTTTTCTAATCAACATTTTATTACGGACTACGAGGTCATACAAGATATAGACTTAACATGCACATGTGCAACAAAATGTTAATCTATTACAAAAAATTACCAAGACAAAAAATCTAAAAGCTATGGGTGCGTCTAAGCCCTGAACCGCCAACATGGTACGCAACACGACCAGTTCCCTCAAGCTCCTTCAGAAGACCACTATCTTGGGGCGACACTGTCGGTACGCTAACGGGCACTCCATCAGACCTAGGAATATGCGCAGCACCGACACCGCAAAGGATGGCCTTCCCCTTCACACCCTGCTTCTTCGCAAGCCTCATAGCATGGGCCTCTAAGGACTCCTTCCGAGAAATTTCCTTTTCAAGGGCAAAAGGATCTAGGATGTTGCGAGGGCGAGCGAAGATAGGTACCTGCAGCTGCGATTCATCTGGCTTGAGAAAATAGTCAGCTTGTGCCTCTGCGCCCTCCGCTGCATGCCTAGCCAAGGTTAACCCCTCCATAATAACACCTATGGGGTAATCTTGGTCGCGCTCCAGTTGAGCAATGTGAGGAAGGTCTAGCAGCTTCATCTTTTCCATAGCAGTGACAAGCTCATCGAAGGAATCAGCATTATAATCGGGCACTTGTGTGGCAGGCACCTTCAACAATCCGCTCTCAGAGAGCTCCTCTATAGCCTGCGCCTTGCCACGTGCAAGCGAACGCTCCACAACTTCCCCAAAAGCCTCTCGCACCTCTTGGAATTCCAAAGTACCCAAGGCAGCAAGGCGTAGCCCATGGCTGATAAGCCACCTGCGCTCAGCGATAGAAGATACCAGATGTGGGTACAGCTCTTCGTCATACTCGATACTGAGCTTGCGCAACTTGATTTCTTGCTTCTCCAGCGACTCCTCCACAGCCTTGCGGAAATCATCTAGTCTGGCGAAGTGAGCGCTCTTATTCTGCTCCATATACTTCAAGGCCCAAAGGCAAGTGGCCTTGTACTCTTTTGCGCCAGCGCGCTCTTGGTTCACTTGAGCAAACAATGATAGCCTCTCATCAGCAAGCTTCTGAGCATACACAGTGGTTGACTCTACCTCAGCCTGAGCATCAGCTAACTGCGCCTTCAGTAGCGCAATTTCCCTATCCTTCTGCGCACTGCTGCTACCTTCACCCGCATGCCTAGCTTTGAGCTGTGCAACCAATGAGGCTTGATGCGCAACAGCCAAGCTTAACTCCTCAATCAACTGGTCCGTAGGCACATCTTCAGAAACCTTTGTCCCAGATCCTTGGCTCCCCTGCGCAAGATGATCAGTAGGCGAGGGACTCGCCTTGGGTGGCTGATGAACTCAAATAAGTACATTTTATTGCCATCATTTATCCTATTTATTTGACTTGTTTTATTATATTATCTGTGAGAATTGATACGTTAATGTTTACTTTTGTAATTCTCAGGTAAAAACAAGTATTATGTGAAACTTGGCGATTTTGGACTAATTATGGAGCAAAACAAGCAAGAAGTTAAGAGTCTACTGAAATGTACAAGATCAAGACCATTCTGCTCCAGATACGCCGCATCCTACTTATTATATACGGCGCATCACTATCAAGATTTCACAAGTTATAATCCAAGACGGCAAAGGACATGCGCCGCATACAAGAATGGAGTTACGCCGCATCTTCTGGCGGTGTACGAATATTCCTGAATATATTAATCTTGGACCCCACGCGAAGTTAAGTCAATGCGCCGCATCTAGCCCTCAGACAGAAACTATAAATACCCCAAGGCCAGACGAATTTCGAGAGCCTAGTTTTAGAAGAAGACCGAAGACAGAAACCCTAGGCCGAATTCAGACGAAGTAGCAGCACAAGACACACCTTGAACGAAGATACAAGAGCTGTAAGAAGGTCCTGCATGTATTCAATTCATTAAGTAGTTTTGTTTTATTGTATTAGTACACTTTAATTCATCAGGATTGATGGGCTTGTGTCATTGATTTAATCATGCACTTCAACTCCCCTTAAAATTGCTTTCCCATTAATTAAAGTTTATATGTTGATGTCTTTGGTGACTTTTATTAGTGCATTGATAACCTCTGTGTCTAGCTGAGCATTGCTTGGGTCGCCATGCCCCTTCCTCGCATGTTTATTTTATCGCCTATGCATTCTATCGTCTGTAGAAAAGTAGGAAGAAAAGGTAAATAGGATAGTCATAAGTGATCATTAAGGGTTTACTCGCCGATAAGATTAGAGCCAACGAGAAAGGTTTACATCTCGGTGCGTTGCATCGAACTATACACTTCATATAAAACTAGCAATAAAACAAGTGGCAAGCTACTTAACTATCAGGACAGGTCTTCTTATTGTCTCAAGTATTTATCTGTGTACGTGTGTGCTAATCGCTGATTCGTGCTTATTAGTTTAGTTTATTATTTAATCACAACCAAACCGTGCCAGTCTCTCAGGTTGAACCCCCTTGCGTTAGATTAGGTTGTATAGCTAACTTAAGATATTAAAATACTGATTAGAATAACTAGATAATACGTTCCACTCTTAGTGATCGACACTCTACTTACCATTATATTCATACTGACCGGGTACACTGCTCGTTAAAGTGTGTGTTATTGATAAGTCAGCTAAATATAAATTTAAAACTTGAATACTGCTAAAACCACAACGACATACCGTGGGTATAAATTAGAGCACAACATACACGCACATCTGTGGCGATTCCCCAGCGTGCGCTGCAGCATCTCCAACACTGCACGCAAAAGGCAAGGGTTAAAGCTATTCTATAAACGCATACTATGCGTTAAAATTTCAAAGACACAAGTCTAAACACTTACTCGGGGGAAGGAGTTTCCATTGTATCCTGCACAGCAACGGTGTGCGACACATCTTCTTCTGATGAGGACCCCTCGCCAAGGACATGGCGCCTTCTTTTTGACGTACCTACGCCATCATCACCAGAAGGCTTCTTACGCTTCACCCCTTGGCCAGCTCCTTCTGAATCACTCACTGCCCTAGAAACCCCCACGCTGTCTGACGAATCAGTCTGCGATAGCTCTTCTACATGGACTTGCACCCCAGGGGTTGGAAAACTGCGAATAGGCTGCGCCTCCAAAATAACTGCGGGGATATCCTCGGGCTCCTCCTCCTGCACTATCTCCATCGTGCGCCCCGCAGTGGCCTCCAAAACTGGCTCCTCGCCATCCTTTAAAGGGCGCACACCCACAGTCACTTGTTTCGGCCTCTCCAAGCGAACAACACCGAATAGATCCATCTCTGCGCAACAAGCAACAAACAAACACAAAACGAGTTAGATAAGCTACAAAGGGAAGAGCGCTTACAACTAATAAGCGAAGAGGAAAGAAGGACAAGCACCCACCCCGGCTATTCTCGTCCAAAAAAGTTGGCACTTCCTCCGGACTACCGAAGTAATTGCGACTGATGCCCATGTGCACCAAAAACTCCTCTGGATACGCTTTGATTGGTATGTGATTGGCATTAATCGTCTCCGCATCATCTGCGCTATACGCTCCGGGGATGGGACGCTCATCCTTCGGCAATGACTCTTGGGTATAGAACTCAAAAATCCATGGAAAAAACGCATCATCAACCCAAAAGAATTTCTCCCTCCAATTCCTAAGTGCGTCTAACTTTTCCGTATAGCACTGCAGCCGCCCTGCGCGCTTGGAAAAGGACACCCACCCGTTTGACCACGACGTTTGGTAAAACGCGCGGAATAGATGGATTGTAGGGTTAATCACCAACAAGCGACAATTTACTTCAAAATTGGTTATTTTTGCTGCACCTATACAGTGCAGTTGGGAAATATGGAGACGATAGTGGTTTAAAATATCGCATAAAAATAGGGAAATGAGCACACGTTGGTTAGCGAATTCGAAGAAACGTGTGTATACCCCTACTTTCCCTTCAGGGAAGTTCGCTATTGACGCAGTCGCCACCGGAACCACCGGGTGCAATGCGATAGGGATGTAATAATCCGAGGTGAACTGACGAAGTTCGTCCCCAGATATATCGGAAGTAAATTCGGATAACTGAAGCACCATGGTAATAATTTAAAGGATTCTGAAGCGCACGCGCTGTTACCTTAGGAGTTGTTGATTTCTTGTTCGTTGTTTAAAGTTTTTAACAGTGGCGGCAATGGATGATTTTACTGTGATAAGCTGATGAGTGTGTAAATACTCATCATTTTTGTCCCATCTGAACTGCAAAAACATTTAAAAACACTCAGAAATGCTTCAAAATACAGAAAATATCATTGAATTGTGGTTTTATCTGTTTCATGTGCAAAAGGATTAAAAACGGGACGAAAACGAACATATTTGGATTGACTTGGCAATAATTGTGCATTTGATCAAGTGAAGACGAAAGTCAAAGACGGAGTCAAAGTCAACCCCCAAAATCCCAAAATGTCACAAATGGTCCCTGAGAATAATTTCTATTTTTGGCAGCAATAGTCCTTGGATTTTCAGCATTGTACAATTTTAGTCCCTAAGGTTTATCTAAAATCCAAATCATATCCTAAATCACTAAACCCAGCAACAAACTTAACCCAACATAACCCAACCCAATCCTAACCCAAGCCCACTTAAAACAAAGCCCATCCCGACATTTTTAGTTAAACAGAAGGTTTGACTTCGGTCAAACCTTCTTCTTCAATACCACCATCCCGCCAATACCAAAACCACCTCAACCCACCGCCTTATCTCTGACAAACCCACCACCCCCTCCTCCTCAACACTCCACCTAACATGCCAAAAGGCATTAAATGCTTCTTCATCATTTCGAGTTATCAGAGATAGTGGATTTTTCCACTATCTCATTTTTCCCGCCAAAATCCATTTCAACGACTCAGATGAGTTCCAAGCTAACCAAGTGTTCAGAGGAAGATAATAAGCAAATCCCATTTCAGTTTTAGTATAAATAGAGCACCAATGTAGCCCTAAGAAGTAAGTAGTTAAATTTAGAGTAATCGTATTTCATATTCAGTCTTTGTAATGTTGTAATTTTCAATCCTAGTTAATTCAAGTCTGTTTGTTGTTAATCTTTGTCCAATTTCCATTAGCTAATGATAATTCCAAGTTTTTAAATTTTCATGTTGTACTGAGAAATCGAACTAGTTTAAATGTTATTAAAAATAGTCTCTTATCTGTTTCCATAAGCTCATATAAGCTTAATATAGCTTAGTGTAAGCTTATTTTAGTTTAATTCAGTATCATTCCAAGATATCCAAGAAAGTCAACAAAAAGTCAAAGAAGCTCACTATAAGCTCATCTGGTGGAAAAGCTGTTCAGGAGAGTTGAAATTGGGTTTCTAGCTTGTTGTTGACAAGCTAAGGTTGTCCTGATCATAAGTTTCACTATTCTATAATCATATTCAGTTGTAAGCTTTTTCCCATATTTTCACTTTATTTTCTATACTACTGTTCTACTGCTTATTTATAGCTTATTTTCAATATTTATTGCTTATTATTAGTTTTTAAACATATTTCATCAGTTTTATAAGTCTTGATTAGCCTTTGTCTTCATTTTACTTAAAAACCTTTAAAAAAGCCAAAAATAGCTTATTTAGGTTAGATCTTATTTCAGTGCTTAATTTTGTTAGATAATTGCTTTTTAGTAATCAGTATAACTAGTTGTTAAGCTTTCTTTCCAAAACCTAGGTTCTATTAGCCTGTTGTAGTTGAAAATCCATCACAGCCCTTTACAAAGGGGTGTTTGGGTTAAGCTTGTTTAGGGTCATTATAGCTCTGTACTGTTCATTTGCTTTTCCCTGAGTCTTGTTTGAGCTTATTGAAAGCTAGATAAGCTATTTTCAGTAGAGGTTAAGTGTATTCAAAGCTTTTTGAGGTTTTGAGTTGTAGGGTGAAAATTGGATGCTCAACTGTCCAAATAAGCCATTAAAAGCAATAAGCTCATTTGGACCTTATCTATGGCTTTTCTGAGGTCTTTTGAATCCACTTAGAGTAAACACAAGAGTTGGTTTAAGATCCTTTGGTTTGTGCACATCTGCACAAATCTGCATAAGCAGACTCAGTATATACTGAGCAGACCAGCAGCCCCAAAAGCTGCTTGATTGTAGCTTATCCAATTGAGCTGAGGACTTGATTTTAGGGTTCCAAGTAGTTCACATAGCTAGCTTTTATTTCATTATCTTGGATCCCATTCATTAGCTTATTTCACAGCTTAAATCTGGTCTGCAAATTTCCCCATTTCACTAATTCACCCCTGCATCAGCTTTTTGTTCCTGGACCATCTGATCTAGGGTTAAATTGAAGTTCAATTGGGTGGTTAGATTTGGGGCTTTTTGGTTTTTAGTATACCCAGTAGTACTAGCAAGGTTTTGCCCCCCATAAGTTCCACTTTCCTGCTTATTTAAGTGCTTAAAATTGCTCTGCAAGTTGGCTGATTTCCCTGATATTTCTGCATAATTTTTGATTCTGTTCAACTGCTTATCTGCTTATTTATTGTGCCTAATTGTGCTTAATCAGTTGTTTTATGCTTTTATAAGTTGTTTGCACTTGTTCTGAGCTTTTGGTAATTTTTAGAGCTTTTTAGCTTATTTTTGTGCTTATTGCCAAACTGCTTTTCTGTCCATTTGCTTATTAGGGTTTCTAAAACTTCTAATTTTATTTTTCCTAGATTAAGAATAATATTTTAGATTTTCCTGCAAAGTTTCATATTTTTCTAAAGTCATTTAGTATTTTTAATAATTTAATTAGTTTTTAATAGTTTTTAATTCATAATAAAAAATATAAAAATCAAAAAAATATAAATCTTTTTTTCTAAAATTTTCTTTTATTATTTAGGATTTTAAAAAAAAATTTACACTTGTAAGATTAGATTTCATAATATTTCACTTTTTATCCCGTTTTTAGATTTCCTGATTCGCGTTTTTAGTTTATTTAATTCGCGTTTAATTTTCTTTTGTATATTTGTTTCTCATTTGTTAATTAGATATAAAAAAAAGGCAAAAAAATCCATATCCTAATCATCAGTCACTCTAATCTAAACCTTCAAACAATTTCTCATTCACTCCTCGTTGGGAAACGACCCGGGTAATCACTTACCTGGTATCACACACACACAAACGTGAGTTTTTGCAAGTATCCTTTTTCACAAAGGGGTGATTTGTATTTATTCACGTGTATCCGTCTGCATATTATTTATATACACTATTTAGCACGGATCAAATTTTGGCGCCGCTGCCGGGGAGGTTGTGTTGCGACAATATTGTTTAAGTTTTAAACGATTAGTGATTTGAGACCCTTCCTTGTGAAGTTCCTATTTCCCATAAACCATATAAAATACAAAAATATTTTCCTTTTCTTTTTTATATATAAATATCATATAAAAAATAAAAACCCAAAAACAATTTCTGTTTTATTGTTAAAATAAAAGATAAAAGCAAAAAATCAATATAATATTCCTCAACTTGGGTATTATCATAATATGTTCCCAAACATCAGATTAAAATTTGCCTTTGTGTCGCTTGCGAATTCGGCTCACCTTTGATTGATAAACAAACTATAACGGAGGTTTAAGGATAGTTTGACATTAAATTGTCGAACTGAAAGAAGCGGGTTTTTAAGGAGCATTAATTGCCCACCTTTGCTTCTCCGCCACTCTGTGCGTTTTTCAGTCAGAGAGCTACCGTACGCTGGTTGATTTAAGGTTTAAGTTCCTTGTGTTTTGCTTCGATCTTGATTTAATTGAAATATTTTATTTAGTGCATGCGCACTCGTTCTTCCACGTCGACAAGTCCTTTACGTGAACTCGTAGATATTCCGAGAAGACGTAATCGTAGACGTGCTGCCCGAATAGTCGAACCCGAGATTCGTACTGTTCCCATTGATAATATGGCAGACAATCGCACAATGGCGGAGATGCTCCAAGCACCCACCGAGGGTTACGGAGATGCCATTGTTTTACCACCAATCGAATCTGATCATTTTGAACTGAAAACGCATTTGATTCAACTCGTCTCTACAAACCAATTCCACGGGTTTGAACGAGAAGATCCGTATGCACACATCCGTTGGTTCAACAAGTTGACCTCTACAATCAATTACAAGGATGTGCCGCAGAAAGTTATCAAATTGATGCTATTTCCGTTTTCACTCGAAGGGGCAGCCCGGATTTGGCTGGATAAAGAACCCCCTCGATCCATTGAAACTTGGGAAGATCTCGTAAAGAAATTTGTCAATTATTTCTTCCCTCCATCAAAGACGACTAATCTGAAAAATGAAATTTCTGGATTTCGTCAAGGTTTTGATGAAAATTTCGGAGAGGCATGGGACAGATTTAAAGATCTCCTAAGAAAATGCCCGCATCATGATTTCACGGAATTACAACAGATCAATACGTTTTATAATGGGTTGAATGGAAACGATCAAGATTCTCTTAACGCTGCCGCCGGTGGCAATATCTTGAATCGTCGACCTAAAGAGGTGATTGAAATTTGTGAAAATAAATCAAAAGTTCCTATTTCTCGAAACAAAGTGAATGTTCCTGTCACTCTTGCTTCTTCATCCGGTAACTCATCAGAGTTAGCCTTTCTAACGGACGCAATGCGTTGCATGATGAAGGAAATGAAAGAAATGAAAGAAATGAATAGTGAAAGCCATAAACCGGAACAAATCAAAGCCCCATAAACAAAGTGTGTGAAACTTGTGGTGGCCCACATGCGTATTATGATTGTCAAGCAACCGATGCTTCTCTTTACCCAGCTCCTGTAGCTGCAGTAAACTACAATCAAAACCGACCGCATGCTGAAACTCATTACCAAGCACCAAATGCTATGGTACCACCTGGTTTTCCACCCGTTCTAAATCAAAATAATCAAAATCGCTTTGTTCAAAATCAAGGACAAAATTTCAATCAAAACCGAGGTCAAAATCAGGGGAATTTCAACCAAAAGCCATGGAATGTCCAAAACCAAAATCAGACGTACTCGGATGAGTTGCTTAAGCAATTCATAAAATCCCAAGAGGAGACAAATAGGACCCAATATGAGACAAACCGGTTATTGGTTACCCAAATAAATGAGATCAAAAAGTCTTTAAATGATCGACCCTCGGGCTCAGGAACTCTTCCTAGCAACACGATCGCTAACCCGAGGGGCGATTTAAAGGCGATCACCACAAGAAGTGGTAAGAAAGTTGATAGACCCTCGACTCCTATGCCCCCTCCACCGAGGGAAGTGACTCGAGATACTTAGGTGACAGCGGACAAGGTGCATTTCTCAAGCCCACAAAGTACCGCACACGTCCAACCTCCGGTCGTCCAATCTCCAATTCCGGAACCCGATGTTCCGAAGACCAATTCTAAGCCTTCAATTCCATATCCTTCGAGGCTTAATGATCAGAAGCTCAAAGACAAAACAAATCAACAGATGGAGAAATTCTTTAAAATCTTCAGTGATTTGCACTTTGACATCAGCTTCGCAGATGCTCTCATTCTCATGCCCAAATTTGCATCTACACTCAAAAGTTTGCTAAGCAACAAGGATAAGTTGTCTGAGATGGCAAAGACCCCTCTAAACGAACAATGCTCTGCGGTGCTCCTCAAAAAGCTTCCCGAAAAGCTCGGAGACCCCGGCAAGTTTTTAATCCCATGTGATTTCTTGGGGATGGTTCAGTGCTCAGCCTTGGCCGATCTTGGCGCAAGCATTAACCTTATGCCACTCTCAGTATGGGAGAAATTATCTCTTCCGAAGCTTACCGATACTTGCATGACACTCGAGCTAGCGGACCGTACTATAAAACGTCCACTTGGAATAGCCGAGAATGTCATTGTGAAAGTAGGAAAGTTCCATTTTCCTACTGATTTCGTTGTGGTAGACTTTGATGCCGATCCTCGAGTTCCACTCATACTGGGGAGAGCCTTCTTAAGAACGAGTCGTGCTAACATTGATGTATATGCCGAAGAATTAACCATTCGGGTTGATAATGAAGAAGTCACGTTTAAAATCAATCAGGACTCTAAACCTCTAACCACCAAATGCAACATTGCTACGGTTAATCATAAATCTGATTTCGTGATTGCTTCCAAAAGAAGTGATTCGATACTTTCAAGATTTGAGGTTAAGAGTCTTTCACAAAAACGTGCTGAGCTCAAAGCAAGGGGAATTACCCCTGGTTCAAACAAATGGTTTGAAAGTTGTACCACAGAAGTTAAAAGTGTCTTTGACTACGATGAACTAGAATCGGAGATCACATCGGAAGTGGTGAAAACTGCTAGCTCTAAGAGCACACCACTTGTCCCACCTCCGGAATCGGTTTATCGTGTTGAAATTATTGATTCTGTGGATGAAACTTCTAAAAAGCCCATTCCTTATTCTGCACCAGTCATTTTCGACTCTTCCTACCCTTCTCTCACGCCGGTTGAGGGAAGTGATCCCTTTTGGGATGAGGTCGATGCTTTCCTTGCAAGTGATGATTCAATTCCGACAAGGATTGATGATACTTACCTTGATTCAGAGGGGGACATCCTTTTTCTTGAAAATTTATTGAACGAAGAACCGTCCCCAACCCTCCATCCCAGAAATTTTGTTGACAATTACCATACAAGCTTCAAGGTTAAGCTAAAAGTTCAAACAAATGGTGATTTTCCTTATACTGATGAAGAATGGATTTCCATTGTGATACACACCTTTTTACCATTCTTCACATATTGCGTGATTTCTCTTTCCCTTTTCTCCTATGGGAATGAGGACACTATCTTTGACCCTGGTATCTTCCCTAATAGTTTCTACTGTTAAAATACCGTGGGTATCTCATCGGTGTGGAACTTTCTTATGTTCAATTGATTATCCAAACACATTGAATGAAAGTCCGATGGAGATGGTTCCTTCCACTTGCTTCCCCATGAACCAATGAATGCGGGGTCGAGTCAAGCTAAGTGACTCGGTGAACAAAAATATTAGCACACCATATGGGTTTTCACCCATATTTCTGTCTTCTTTCTCTTTTCTAACACCTAAGTGTGGGGGAGTTGCCCCTGCTGATACATATATATATATATATATAAAATAATAATAAAAAAAATAAAAAAATAAATAAATAAATAAATAATTGTTGTTTTTCCACTCTTAGCTAGTAGTATTACCTTTTTACGTTCTAAATGTCGGCATAATAGCCGGTGCTTTGAATATTGAGGGCAATATTCAATTCTAAGTGTGGGGGGGGGGAGGGGAGAAATTCTGGCGAATTTGATCAAATGAGTACCTTTTAGTGCCCTAATACCCCCGTTTTGGCCAAAATTTTAAAATTTTTTCATTTGGTGGAAGTGCTTTGCACTAACACAACAAATGGTTATCAGTCCACCATGTCTAACCCACATAAGGACTGGCTAATCCGAGAGCAAACGGCTCTTGGTAAAGATATCTCAAATCCGTTTATGGCTGACAATTTGCCAAAAATTGTATGGTATTCAACTCACCATATCTTTGATAGTGAAGAGTTGGCTAGCCCACAAGCAAACGGCTTTTGGTAAAGACAAAACAAATCCGTTGACAGCTGATGGTTTGCTCAAAATCATTTGGTTATTAATGTACCAAAGTATCATACTAAAACATTGGCTACTCCAGAAGTAATGGCTTTTGGTAAAGAGACATAAAATCCATTAAATTTTCAAAAAGGATTGCTAGGGACTAGCAATAGTTTAGTGTGGGGGATTGATGAGTGTGTAAATACTCATCATTTTTGTCCCATCTGAACTGCAAAAACATTTAAAAACACTCAGAAATGCTTCAAAATACAGAAAATATCCTTGAATTGTGGTTTTATCTGTTTCATGTGCAAAAGGATTGAAAACGGGACGAAAACGAACATATTTGGATTGACTTGGCAATAATTGTGCATTTGATCAAGTGAAGACGAAAGTCAAAGACAGAGTCAAAGTCAACCCCCAAAATCCCTAAATGACACAAATGGTCCCTGGGAATAATTTCTATTTTTGGCAGCAATAGTCCTTGGATTTTCAGCATTGTACAATTTTAGTCCCTAAGGTTTATCTAAAATCCAAATCATATCCTAAATCACTAAACCCAGCAACAAACTTAACCCAACATAACCCAACCCAATCCTAACCCAAGCCCACTTAAAACAAAGCCCATCCCGACATTTTTAGTTAAACAGAAGGTTTGACTTCGGTCAAACCTTCTTCTTCAATACCACCATCCCGCCAATACCAAAACCACCTCAACCCACCGCCTTATCTCTCGACAAACCCACCACCCCCTCCTCCTCAACACTCCACCTAACATGCCAAAAGGCATTTAATGCTTCTTCATCATTTCGAGTTATCAGAGATAGTGGATTTTTCCACTATCTCCTTTTTCCCGCCAAAATCCATTTCAACGACTCAGATGAGTTCCAAGCTAACCAAGTGTTCAGAGGAAGATAATAAGCAAATCCCATTTCAGTTTTAGTATAAATAGAGCACCAATGTAGCCCTAAGAAGTAAGTAGTTAAATTTAGAGTAATCGTATTTCATATTCAGTCTTTGTAATATTGTAATTTTCAATCCTAGTTAATTCAAGTCTGTTTGTTGTTAATCTTTGTCCAATTTCCATTAGCTAATGATAATTCCAAGTTTTTAAATTTTCATGTTGTACTGAGAAATCGAACTAGTTTAAATGTTATTAAAAATAGTCTCTTATCTGTTTCCATAAGCTCATATAAGCTTAATATAGCTTAGTGTAAGCTTATTTTAGTTTAATTCAGTATCATTCCAAGATATCCAAGAAAGTCAACAAAAAGTCAAAGAAGCTCACTATAAGCTCATCTGGTGGAAAAGTTGTTCAGGAGAGTTGAAATTGGGTTTCTAGCTTGTTGTTGACAAGCTAAGGTTGTCCTGATCATAAGTTTCACTATTCTATAATCATATTCAGTTGTAAGCTTTTTCCCATATTTTCACTTTATTTTCTATACTACTGTTCTACTGCTTATTTATAGCTTATTTTCAATATTTATTGCTTATTATTAGTTTTTAAACATATTTCATCAGTTTTATAAGTCTTGATTAGCTTTTTCTTCATTTTACTTAAAAACCTTTAAAAAAGCCAAAAATAGCTTATTTAGGTTAGATCTTATTTCAGTGCTTAATTTTGTTAGATAATTTCTTTTTAGTAATCAGTATAACTAGTTGTTAAGCTTTCTTTCCAAAACCTAGGTTCTATTAGCCTGTTGTAGTTGAAAATCCATCACAGCCCTTTAAAAAGGGGTGTTTGGGTTAAGCTTGTTTAGGGTCATTATAGCTCTGTACTGTTCATTTGCTTTTCCCTGAGTCTTGTTTGAGCTTATTGAAAGCTAGATAAGCTATTTTCAGTAGAGGTTAAGTGTATTCAAAGCTTTTTGAGGTTTTGAGTGTGTAGGGTGAAAATTGGATGCTCAACTGTCCAAATAAGCCATTAAAAGCAATAAGCTCATTTGGACCTTATCTATGGATTTTCTGAGGTCTTTTGAATCCACTTAGAGTAAACACAAGAGTTGGTTTAAGATCCTTTGGTTTGTGCACATCTGCACAAATCTGCATAAGCAGACTCAGTATATACTGAGCAAACCAGCAGCCCCAAAAGCTGCTTGATTGTAGCTTATCTAATTGAGCTGAGGACTTGATTTTTGGGTTGCAAGTAGTTCACATAGCTAGCTTTTATTTCATTATCTTGGATCCCATTCATTAGCTTATTTCACAGCTTAAATCTGGTCTGCAAATTTCCCCATTTCACTGATTCACCCCTGCATCAGCTTTTTGTTCCTGGACCATCTGATCTAGGGTTAAATTGAAGTTCAATTGGGTGGTTAGATTTGGGGCTTTTTGGTTTCTAGTATACCCAGTAGTACTAGCAAGGTTTTGCCCCCCATAAGTTCCACTTTCCTGCTTATTTAAGTGCTTAAAATTGCTCTGCAAGTTGGCTGATTTCCCTGATATTTCTGCATAATTTTTGATTCTGTTCAACTGCTTATCTGCTTATTTATTGTGCCTAATTGTGCTTAATCAGTTATTTTATGCTTTTATAAGTTGTTTGCACTTGTTCTGAGCTTTTGGTAATTTTTAGAGCTTTTTAGCTTATTTTTGTGCTTATTGCCAAACTGCTTTTTTGCCCATTTGCTTATTAGGGTTTCTAAAACTTCTAATTTTATTTTTCCTAGATTAAGAATAATATTTTAGATTTTCCTGCAAAGTTTCATATTTTTCTAAAGTCATTTAGTATTTTTAATAATTTAATTAGTTTTTAATAGTTTTTAATTCATAATAAAAAATATAAAAATCAGAAAAATATAAATATTTTTTTCTAAAATTTTCTTTTATTATTTAGGATTTAAGAAAAATAATTTTACACTTGTAAGATTAGATTTCATAATATTTCAGTTTTTATCCCGTTTTTAGATTTCCCGTTTCGCGTTTTTAGTTTATTTAATTCGCGTTTAATTTTCTTTTGTATATTTGTTTCTCATTTGTTAATTAGATATAAAAAAAAGGCAAAAAAATCCATATCCTAATCATCAGTCACTCTAATCTAAACCTTCAAACAATTGCCCATTCACTCCTCGTTGGGAAACGACCCGGGTAATCACTTACCTGGTATCACACACACACAAACGTGAGTTTTTGCAAGTATCCTTTTTCACAAAGGGGTGATTTGTATTTATTCACGTGTATCCGTCTGCATATTGTTTGTATACACTATTTAGCACGGATCATAAGCACAGTGAAATGGAGATGACACTTTATATAGGGTTACAAGATCTCATGTATGATTGACATGTGTCACCCACTTACTCTAATCGTGTGGCTGGGAGGCCAAAAGGTGAAGCACTTTTTCACCCACCCCTCACGATTTATGAAGGAAATACGGATGTACTTGGACTAGATTAATCATATTGCTTTTTTAGGCGGGAAACACTTGAAACTTCTCCGTTACGCATTCCGGAATACCTTTTTGCTACATTTGTTAGTCTAGCATCCGCAGTCGTTACACTACGCATACTAGACTGGGGGGACATGATGACGTATAGTCCGCATTCGGGCACTTGTGTGGACCAATGGACGCTACTAACACTCAAGCCCATCACGAATGGGCTATCACGATAACGGTTTGGGCTTACGATGGCCCAAACCCAAAGTTATTTATGGTCTTGATATAGGATATCTCTTATTTATGGGATATGTATCAAACGACCGACTTAGGCGGGATACGCCGAGGAGTGAGGAACACGAAACCAACAAGGATTTCGTGTGTATATAAAAGGTCTCTCGACTCTCATTAAAGGTATGATCTAATAACCATAACTCTTCAACTAAACCCTAAAACCGATTACTTACTCTCACGCCGGAGGATAATCGTGGGAGACAATCCCACGATAAGCCTAACGGTGTCTTTTTGTTTTCTTAGTGCGCATGTCTCAAGCATTAAGATCTAATTGATACAGAAACAAGGAACACCCAACTTTTGTATCAACAAACCTTGCCAAGTAGTCTTTTAGTGATTCATCTACATGTTGTCGAATGCTTAGTATTTCTGCTTGGGTTTTCTTGAATCGCCTTTGTCGTATAAAGTTGTTTCGAAACTTGTTTCTAAGTTCACAGAAGTTATCTATACTCCCCGATGGCAAGTTGTCGTACCAAAATCTCGCCACTTCACTTAAGCTGACTTGGAAGAAACGACACCAAGCGGGTTACCATGAACACTGGGAGCTTATGAACGTCCATGGTTACCATGAACATTATGAGATGATAGTCATGATCTGACAAACCATCGTACGTCTTTAGGCTCGTCGGTACTTTAAGTCCGTTGGGCATGTCATAGTTTCTTATCCGTTTAGTGAATAGGGATATCACTATATCTCGCACGTTCTTTTCGGCTTCTTTGAACACAAAAGGCGAGTCATAAAATATATTTTTGCTTGCGTCTTTGTGCTTCATTGAGCCATGAATTGTAGGGACTGCCATTGTAATACCTAAAAATCCAAAATGTGCAAAATGACCAAAATGCCCCTACAATTTTAAATTTTTATTTAAAAGCTTATAAATCACCAAATAAATTCCAAACCTTCGGGAATGAACTAGATATGAAGCCAAATAATTTTTGTGACTACATTTTAACATTTAGAAAAGTACAAAATATACAAAATAATTGTTTTGTCCGATTTATATATAATTCGTGTATTATTAAGTATTATTAGTATAAAATAAATTAAATAAAATACAAGATAAATGCAAATAAAATTAGGAAATTATCACAATCAGTATTTGAGCTTAATTAGACTTTCTTGGGCCGAAATTCATTGATCCTTATCACATATACACATTTTTGTATTTTATTATATATAGAAAATATATACCGAAACCTTAAACCCTTTTCAAAAATCGACCAGCCTTCATTCGACCTAGTAAAATTCGTGGCTTATTTTTCTGGAGTTTTGCATCATCTAAGGAAGCTTAGAAAATTGTTTGGAGGACGTGGGATTCGTTGGTTTGATCGCTTGTGAATTGTTTTGTCGGATTAGCTTTAGCGAGAGGTACAAATTTGTTTTATCCCTTTCACACGTTCGATTGTGCATGTATTATTTTTCTTATGTTCTTAGCATCATATAAGACTCAAATAAAATATATAACACGAATCATGCATGCTAAATAGATCGTAATGAATTTTGAGAGCAAAAACATATATAAAATCTAAAACAAATCATACGATTTATCCAGGAGTGGTAATTAATTATTTTGGACTTTATACGACTTATATGGTCTGGGAAAAATACTAGTTCGAATTTTGGAAGCTTGAATAAGTCGTAGCTAATTATTCTATAAATCGTATATTAAGTATCGAATGGAAGAAAAATAAATAGAAACCCTAGAACCCATTAAGGTTAGGGTTTGGTACCTAAAATATGGTCAATAAATGCAAACTAATGATGAGGTAATGATTGGTTGTTTCTTAGATGAGTTAGGGTTTTGATTTGCTTATTAAAAGTGTTATACGATTTGTAAATAAATAACAAGGGCTTGTTTTGCCAACTTTGAAACTTAAGGGTTATTTTTATAATGTTAATTAGGTCAGTAAAAATGTATAAAAATTATAATATGAGGTCCTTATGTGTAAAATTTGCAAGATAATGATTTAATTGTTAATATATGGTTCGAATTGGAAATCAATTAACTAAAGGGACTAATTATGTAAATATGTAAAACATGGAGGATTAAATCGTATCATGCATAACTATGAGGGTATATTCTGTAATTTAATAAATATAAGGGCTTGTGATGTGATTTTGAATATAGTAAGGGTTAAAGTGTAAATTATGTAACTATAAGGTTTATTTTGTAATTTTAATAACTAAAGGGTGTAAATTGTAAATAATGAAACTTAAAGGACTAAAGTGTGATTCTGAATCCATTATGTGTTTTAAACTAGTAATTTGTAATAGTTTCATTTAAAACCCTTAACTTTGGAATATTTACAATTAAAACCCTAATTTATGGAAACTTGTCATATTTAACCCTGAACTTTTGTAACTTGCTAAAATATACCTTAATCCCGTAATAAGGCTTGATTAATGACTTAACCTAAATTGGTGATATTATAATCTTGCTAATTCGGGAAACCTGCTAATAAGGAAAGTTACCTAACAAGGAAAGTTACTTAAAATGAAAAGATAACTAAAAACCACTTGTCATTCTGTCTTCTACTCCCTTAGGTTCGAGGAAGGAGTAATTTGATCCTTGTCATTTGCTATCCTTGTGTTCTGCTAATAAGGTACAGATATTCTGCCCTTCTTGTAAGGTGCCTTCGTTCTCTTGATCTCTTGTTTTGATTCGTTTAGGATTTCCCTAAGCCATTGCTATGTTCCTATACACTTGGTTCGTTGTTGGATTCATTTGACCTTGATATTCGATATGACCCTTTTGCTTTGAGCTTCTATAATGATCCATTTGATATTCGTTCGTTACCTTGCAATATTAGTATTCGAATCATTTGATACTTCGGGGTTCATTTGATTTTGGTAACTAAGATGTGAAAACCTTTTCAAGTATATTATGGAAATGTTTTGAGGAAAATTATTTTAAAGATGATGTTTATGAAATATGCGATATCACTTTTATTTAGAATTTGACTAAGCTTTTGTGAAAACCACTTTTCAAGACTAAGCTTTTGTGAAAACCGTATTAAAGGTCATTTTTATGAAAATCATGTGATAAAGATTTCTTTAAATGAACCATTTGATTATGAACCTCCGATGATGAACCCTTTGCCATGAACCTTAGATATTTGGACTTTGATTAAGATTCGATGACTTTGACCTTTGACCTTTGACTTTTCAGTTTGAGACCCGAGCCAAGTTCGTTTCCTAGCCATGTAGGTAGCATGGCCATGTCTTTGATGCACCAATGGCATGACTTTAGTGTGGTTGAGTGATGTTCCACACCGTCCCCATATTGTTCGTAACGTGCACATTTATATTTATTTATTGGCCTATATTATTGTTCGGGGGGCGTATGGATGCATCCTAGGTTAGTGTTTGTATTAATGGATATTATATTATATTGTTTCGGTGATTGATGTTGTGTGCAATACACGTCTTTCACAAAGTTCGGGAGCTGATCACTCCAAATTTGATACATGAGGTCACCCCTCATATTATCTGGTTACTTGTGAGGCATCCCCTCTAGATTGCTACAGGGTTAATATATTTGATTTGTTCGGGCTCGTGGAGGATTACTGACCCTTATTACTTTTTATTTCCTTTCTTTTCATTTCATTCTTATTATATTCCTTGCCTATGACTTATATATCCCAATGCACTAAACTATACATGTTCGTTTTCTTTTGCTTTCATTTTCGTTTCTATATATCTGTTCACTGGGCTTTTTAAGCTCAGCCGCGTTTCTTTTCCCGCGGCAGGTTTTAGTTGGAAGCTGGGTATGAGTGAAAAGACTTTTGGACTTAGAAGACCTGGATAGTTATTCTGAAGTAGAGACTCTTAAAAGGATTTGCATTCGCAGACTTAGTATTTAACTTTTGTTTCCTTGTTAGCCTTGTAATTCAGTATTTCATTTGTAACCTTTGAGAACTCTTGTATTACTGTTGATGTATGCTTTGTTTTGATCTGATGTGAAACCATTAATGTGATACTTCTACCCTTGCCGGGTTGGGGTGTTACAATTTATGGTATCAGAGAGACAGGCTGCGATTCGTAATACAATTACCCTTGACCTGTGTAAGTTAGGACCACTAAGTTTTCCCTATAGGCGCTCGTAAGACAACCTTTGAAAATTTGCTTTAAGATTTCCCAATAGGAACGTAAGTTTTGACCGGTGAGGAATGGGTATACTATAAGGTATTTGTTTAAGTATCATTGCTTCCGCATTACTCTGATTCGTGCCTTTGCCTTTAGCTAAGCCTTATAAGAACTTTTGTTTCAGAAGCTAGAAATCTTGCAACCTAAGTTTAGTAACCAAGTAAGTTTGAAATCCCTCGAGAACTACATGGATACCTTGCACCATTTAAGTTTCACTTCCTGATTTTGAATCCCCATTTCCGATTTGTTTGATAAATGGTTTGATACCTTTCCGACCATCCAGATGGTCATTCAACCATAATGTGTTTGACACATTCTACGAATTCATTACTCATGTCGGATATGAAGTGTATCATCTGATACTACTCAGTTCTGAGTGATCCATTACTACTCCTATGAGAATCCTGACAATTATCACTATTGGTTAGATCCTGTTGATATCTGATATCACTTTTGGAAATAGAAAGCTTATACTTTGCACCACCTAAGATTTGAACCTATTTAAATCTAGAAGGCATTGAGAATTGCACAGTAATTGCCTGACACTATTCGATCCTTATCTTCGGATTTTGACTCTGACCTCTGATCCTTTCGTCAATCATTTTGATGCCTCTTCGGTCATTCTGAGAATCTCCATGGCGATGACGTACTTGATGTATTCTCTTTTGTCTCTTGCTTTTGATAAGTATCTATAAATCTTCCGACACTATTTGATTTCGTTTCACCCATCTCTATTCCTATGAGAGGTCTTGTGGTGTGTAACCACAAGTATAAAAATCTTTTCCCCTCACTTTTGAATGATAAAGATTTGCTTTGTTGATCGGTCCTTCTTTGAATAGTTAACTTCAATTTTATTTTGACAAGGGATTGGTCGATTGAGCATTCAAATATTGACAATTTCCCCTCTATGTCTCACCTTTAACGTTTGTCACAATTTTGAACTCTCTACCATGATTACCGATTGTTAAACTCTCTACTATCAGTATCACTCTGGAGACTCGTGTGTTAATTTCGCGGTTATGAAGTTTTCCTATAACCCATTTCGAACACCAATGAATGAACCCCATCTTGAGAGCTCTTTGGCACTTTGAGTCTTCTAAACATGAACCTTATCTTGAACGTTATTTGGCACCCTGAATCATGAATATGATCCCTGGTCGAACCACCAAAATTTTTCCATCGGAGCGTGAAGAAGGATTTGACTTGATAGCGAGAGATTGTCTAGTCACCAAGAGAAGGTGTCTTTCAGAGGTGTCCGGGATCATATAAATTGATTTGAGCAACCGGAAGAGCAGTAACCGAAGACCAGGAAGTAAGTTTACCTAAGTGTATACTTTGGGCGTGTTTTAGTTTCGTTCGCGATAAAGAAGGATGGTGACTGGAGATAGCTGAACCGTATTACTGTTAGGAGCCAATATTCATCCTCCCTGAAACGACTACGTGTTTGTTTAATTTCAGAGCGCGAAGTTCCTTCTGATGAATTAATTTTATTCTTAGAATCGCCTTCTGTATTCGTAAACGACTGCTATGACGATTAGGGACGCTAATAGTATTAGCTAAAGCTCTGACTGTTTTGTGAATTTGATAAATAATGTTTTTCTCGAGAGTACTTGGGCAAATGGTCATTGTATGACTTAATAGTACGTTCGAAAACGAGGAAGAGCATGAAAATCATCTTTGCACTTTGTTAGGAAATTCGTCGATCATTTGTGCCTTCTGAGAGATTGATATTTGTTGAGACAACGATGTTCTAAATTGAGGATATCTCTTAAATCCCGCGAGCTTTGAAAACTATCACCAAGTGGTCAAGACCGATAACAGAAAGGAGAACTGAAACCTTTTGAACTTTGCAGAAGAATTCTGGAAGATGTTTGCAACTTAGGATACCATTGAGAAATTTCGTGAACAGAGAGAAACAGCTTAGTTTGATTTAAAATGGATTTTTGGAAAAGATGAAATAGAAGTTAGCTTCCATACCCTCGGGCGGGACAATCTTTGGGATAAATCAGAAAGAGACTCGATGATACTCCTTTTCAGCACAGAAGGTTTTTGGTATACATTAGGACAACTAGAAACATATCAGAAGAATTATTTCCCTGCCTGACCTGGAGTTGACAACAACGGCGGCTACCCTGAAGAGTGAAGACATTCCTTACAAGGTAGAAGTGTTGGCGATGCAGAAGATGAAATTTAGTCAAGATGGCGAACCTGGAGCTGATGAAGACATGCAGTCTAATTTTCCTATTCATCTTGGTTGTACTAAGATGAATTGAGAGCGAAAGCAGACTGGATGATGAAGAGATTTAAAGACCGTGCCAGAAATCCACATTACTCAATCACACTCCAAGAAGAACTGCAGGAGGCTCGACGAACCAGACACAAATTCCTAATTTTGGTTTCACTTTTCGATTGATGGAAAGACGAAGACAGATTAACCGGACTTGAGGAGATTGGATGTGTTGAATGAACGGATTTTTGAAACTGACCTTTTATGTTTAGAAGAATTGATTCTGTGAAGACCGAAGTTCTTAACGACTAAATTTCACTTCCGTTACTCACTTAGGTTTTGTTATATAGTAATAAGATTCTTTAATGATTCAAGTTCCCTAGTAGCATTTCAGTTTCATGTTTCGTATGTTCGGTGATGGCTTTGTTTTGAGAGATTTTGGCGAATTGTGGAGGGTATGATGCTTGTGACGGCGTACTTCACTTCTACTAAGAAACCTGGAATTCCGATACTCTTGCGAATAGTTTTGTTTTCTCTTTTGACTATGGCATTTGATTTTGTTGACCTCTGAGACTGTAGAAGTACTAGGTGGATTAAGAAAGATGGTTTTGATTACGACTTAAGATAAGTATGACCATCATGAGGGCATAATTATATGATGCCAGTATTATGACGTCTGGCCAACGTGATAATACTTACATCATATAACGTGCACTTGTTGTGGGCATAGGATATCTTGGGAAGTACCTAGGAAGTTTAGAATTTAAATCCCGTTGGATTATTCGTGATTAGTGAGACGTTAGGTTCATTCTACCTATTCGTGGACTCTATTTTCGTTCATTTGATATCTGGGTGAGTTTGGAATCTCGTTTTGCATTCTGTTGACCTCGGCTATAAATCTTAGATTCTTGTAAAGCTCTCTTCTGTTGACACAATCAATTTGATTTGAAATCTTGTTTGTATTCCATATAAGCTTTCCAGGAGATTCACCATATCCTCCATTTTTGTTGCATGGTCTTTTGATCGGAAACAATCTAATTTGTCTCTTTCTGAGGAAATTTGAACCTACTTCGTTTTGATTCGAGTCATGAGAAATAAAGTTATTCCGTTCGTAAAGATTCTTTGGAGGAATCACCCATAGCGTGAGGCTACCTGGGAAACCGAAGAATCGATACGAGCTAGTTATCCGCATTTCGTATTTTGATCCGGTACGTCTTTGTTTGTTTTCCGTTCTATTTCATTTCCGTTTCTTTGCAAATTTCGAGGACGAAATTTTCTTTTAGAGGGGAAGAAGTTGTAATACCTAAAAATCCAAAATGTGCAAAATGACCAAAATGCCCCTACAATTTTAAAATTTTATTTAAAAGCTTATAAATCACCAAATAAATTCCAAACCTTCGGGAATGAACTAGATATGAAGCCAAATAATTTTTGTGACTACATTTTAACATTTAGAAAAGTACAAAATATACAAAATAATTGTTTTGTCCGATTTATATATAATTCGTGTATTATTAAGTATTATTAGTATAAAATAAATTAAATAAAATACAAGATAAATGCAAATAAAATTAGGAAATTATCACAATCAGTATTTGAGCTTAATTAGACTTTCTTGGGCCGAAATTCATTGATCCTTATCACATATACACGTTTTTTTATTTTATTAGATATAGAAAATATATAACGAAACCTTAAACCCTTTTCAAAAATCGACCAGCCTTCATTCGACCTAGTAAAATTCGTGGCTTATTTTTCTGGAGTTCTACATCATCTAAGGAAGCTTAGAAAATTGTTTGGAGGACGTGGGATTCGTTGGTTTGATCGCTTGTGAATTGTTTTGTCGGATTAGCTTTAGCGAGAGGTACAAATTTGTTTTATCCCTTTCACACGTTCGATTGTGCATGTATTATTTTTATTATGTTCTTAGCATCATATAAGACTCAAATAAAATATATAACACGAATCATGCATGCTAAATAGATCGTAATGAATTTTGAGAGCAAAAACGTATATAAAATCTAAAACGAGTCATACGATTTATCCAGGAGTGGTAATTAATTATTTTGGACTCTATACGACTTATATGGTCTGGGAAAAATACTATTTCGAATTGTGGAAGCTTGAATGGATCGTAGCTAATTATTCTATAAATCGTATATTAAGTATCGAATGGAAGAAAAATAAATAGAAACCCTAGAACCCATTAAGGTTAGGGTTTGGTACCTAAAATATGGTCAATAAATGCAAACTAATGATGAGGCAATGATTGGTTGTTGCTTAGATGAGTTAGGGTTTTGATTTGCTTATTAAAAGTGTTATACGATTTGTAAATAAATAACAAGGGCTTGTTTTGCCAACTTTGAAACTTAAGGGTTATTTTTATAATGTTAATTAGATCAGTACAAATGTATAAAAATTATAATATGAGGTCCTTATGTGTAAAATTTGCAAGATAATGATTTAATTGTTAATATATGGTTCGAATTGGAAATCAATTAACTAAAGGGACTAATTATGTAAATATGTAAAACATGGAGGATTAAATCGTATCATGCATAACTATGAGGGTATATTCTGTAATTTAATAAATATAAGGGCTTGTGATGTGATTTTGAATATAGTAAGGGTTAAAGTGTAAATTATGTAACTATAAGGTTTATTTTGTAATTTTAATAACTAAAGGGTGTAAATTGTAAATAATGAAACTTAAAGGACTAAAGTGTGATTCTGAATCCATTATGTGTTTTAAACTAGTAATTTGTAATAGTTTCATTTAAAACCCTTAACTTTGGAATATTTACAATTAAAACCCTAATTTATGGAAACTTGTCATATTTAACCCTGAACTTTTGGAACTTGCTAAAATATACCTTAATCCCGTAATAAGGCTTGATTAATGACTTAACCTAAATTGGTGATATTATAATCTTGCTAATTCGGGAAACCTGCTAATAAGGAAAGTTACCTAACAAGGAAAGTTACTTAAAATGAAAAGATAACTAAAAACCACTTGTCATTCTGTCTTCTACTCCCTTAGGTTCGAGGAAGGAGTAATTTGATCCTTGTCATTTGCTATCCTTGTGTTCTGCTAATAAGGTACAGATATTCTGCCCTTCTTAGTAAGGTGCCTTCGTTCTCTTGATCTCTTGTTTTGATTCGTTTAGGATTTCCCTAAGCCATTGCTATGTTCCTATACACTTGGTTCGTTGTTGGATTCATTTGACCTTGATATTCGATATGACCCTTTTGCTTTGAGCTTCTATAATGATCCATTTGATATTCGTTCGTTACCTTGTAATATTAGTATTCGAATCATTTGATACTTCGGGGTTCATTTGATTTTGGTAATTAGATGTGAAAACCTTTTCAAGTATATTATGGAAATGTTTTGAGGAAAATTATTTTAAAGATGATGTTTATGAAATATGCGATATCACTTTTATTTAGAATTTGACTAAGCTTTTGTGAAAACCACTTTTCAAGACTAAGCTTTTGTGAAAACCGTATTAAAGGTCATTTTTATGAAAATCATGTGATAAAGATTTCTTTAAATGAACCATTTGATTATGAACCTCCGATGATGAACCCTTTGCCATGAACCTTAGATATTTGGACTTTGATTAAGATTCGATGACTTTGACCGTTGACCTTTGACTTTCCAGTTTGAGACCCGAGCCAAGTTCGTTTCCTAGCCATGTAGGTAGCATGGCCATGTCTTTGATGCACCAATGGCATGACTTTAGTGTGGTTGAGTGATGTTCCACACCGTCCCCATATTGTTCGTAACGTGCACATTTATATTTATTTATTGGCCTATATTATTGTTCGGGGGGCGTATGGATGCATCCTAGGTTAGTGTTTGTATTAATGGATATTATATTATATTGTTTCGGTGATTGATGTTGTGTGCAATACACGTCTTTCACAAAGTTCGGGAGCTGATCACTCCAAATTTGATACATGAGGTCACCCCTCATATTATCTGGTTACTTGTGAGGCATCCCCTCTAGATTGCTACAGGGTTAATATATTTGATTTGTTCGGGCTCGTGGAGGATTACTGACCCTTATTACTTTTTATTTCCTTTCTTTTCATTTCATTCTTATTATATTCCTTGCCTATGACTTATATATCCCAATGCACTAAACTATACATGTTCGTTTTCTTTTGCTTTCATTTTCGTTTCTATATATCTGTTCACTGGGCTTTTTAAGCTCAGCCGCGTTTCTTTTCCCGCGGCAGGTTTTAGTTGGAAGCTGGGTATGAGTGAAAAGACTTTTGGACTTAGAAGACCTGGATAGTTATTCTGAAGTAGAGACTCTTAAAAGGATTTGCATTCGCAGACTTAGTATTTAACTTTTGTTTCCTTGTTAGCCTTGTAATTCAGTATTTCATTTGTAACCTTTGAGAACTCTTGTATTACTGTTGATGTATGCTTTGTTTTGATCTGATGTGAAACCATTAATGATACTTCTACCCTTGCCGGGTTGGGGTGTTACTGCCATCTTGAGTCCTTCTTGGTTTTCTACAACATTGGCAACTCGATTCTTTTTAACGGGTAGGTTGGTCGAGTCATTTTTTTTTTCTATTATCATGTTATCTGCTCCACTCGCTACTCTTTTAGAGGTAGATTGCCCTGACGGAATGATAAGTGGATCGTCACGGCTGTTGAGTAGTTTTTGTTAGGCGATTTCCTTTCTTTTTGATGAGAATGCTAAATACATGGCATTGATTTGATCGAAATTGTGAACGATAAATTCGATTATAGGATCAGCAAGATTAGATACTGGTTGAGCTGCGACAGTTTGGTTTTGCACGGTGCTGATACGAGTGTCGACTACGAAAATGTGCTCAGTTTGGAAGCACTTGCTCCTTCCCCCGAACATACGATAGATGTAACGGATTCGTTTTCCCCCGCCATCTATATAATGACTTTCCGTTCTTTATGGATTTTTGATCTGGTCTCACGGATGGCGCCAAATGATGATACCAAAATTAGCAGGTCCGTGAGCGGGGTCCGTGATGTCGAACAAGCGAACCTGGCTATCTATCACTCAAGAAAGAAAGGCACGTTAGAACTTATCCTGAGGTTTTACCTCGGGATTAAGCTCCAACGATCAAGTCAGATGATGATATCCTCGGGATTAAGCTCCAACGATCAAGTCAGATGATGATATCATAATTATAGAAAGCATTTGCTATAGAGAGATAAGCTATGATATTTTTTGTTGCGTCTCGTTTAACTTAACTTACGGACCTCCCCTTTATAAAAGAGGAAACGAATCAATGATCGGATATGAACCGAATATATCTGACACGAATATATTCCTTTTCCTGTAATATTCCTTGCATTATCCGAATATTTACTTGTGTAACTGGCGTATTTATTGCATGCTTCTAGAAAGTATTTTATTTCAGTAGCTTGGCTCATTTTCGTTTCACTTGCAGCCTTTTTGCTTTCTCCTTCTATGCACACGTACATTATATATCTATTTAATTGTGGGTATGGAATGTGCCCCAAAAAAATCTTCAAACGTCATTAGCAAAGTGATTAATGCATGAATGTGTGGCTCATAAGGTGGTTTCACAATTGCTGCTACTGTTCATGGCACTGTAATTCACTATTCATATACTGTAGATTGTCATTAACAAAGTAATTAACTGCTACTATATACTACTCTCTATATCTGTCACACTCTCTAGAACCATCTCACCGCCCTGTAAACAATACATGCTAAATATCTATCTACACATATATACAACAAAATACACTGATATCTCTTCCAGAAAATCCACAAAGTTCATTATCACACTTTTTGATCTAAGCTAATAATCAATTTTAAAGTAAAAAAAAAAAGAAAAAAAAGAAAGAAAGAATCTTGATTCTTCTCATTGCTAAATTTTCTTGACAAAATCATTTCCCAAAGGGAACCATAACCTGAAACCAACGAAAAAACATGTATCAAAAGAATCGAAAGTTGACTCGGTTAGTTGACCGAGCCAACTGCCAAACGAAAGAGGAAGTAAATTAGCAAATCATACAATCGACTAAAAACTAAAAACATAAACTCGACACAGTCGATTAAGAAGCAAACATAAATGATGAAGCAGAACATAAGTTATAAGTGTTTCAAAAAAATATGACTATCATTTTTTTAGCAACAATAAAAGCCTATATACATAAACTCGACACAGTCGATTAAGAAGCAAACATAAATGATGAAGCAGAACATAAGTTATAAGTGTTTCAAAAAAATATGACAATCATTTTTTTAGCAACAATAAAAGCCTATATATATATATATATATATATATATATATATATATATATATATATATATATACACATACATATACGGTTTTGTAAAAGTTTATTAAAAATAAAAATAGAGGCGCGTGGGGTGGGTTTTACCGTCGAGATAATGAAGGGTGAGGTGGCGGTGGCTCGCAGTGGTGGTGGCAGCAAGCGTGGGTGGCGCGTGGTGGAGTTACAAGGCGCGTCGAGAGTTAATAAGCTCCAGAAAGGCTTAGAATAGTTCGATCTATTGACTGGGAGAATAAAAAAGGTGTGGCCGGAAAAGTTGGCCGGAAAAGTTCCGGAAGCCGGACGGTGGTGGTGGGTTGGGGGAGAGAGGATTTAGTGTGTGTAGAATGAATATAAAAAAATAAAGAGCTAATTCCCAAAGTAGGCCAAAACTTTTGGCCTATTTCAAGAAGAAGCCATTTGCAACATCTATTTCTCATTTTGTCCAGTCGAGCGTGCTCGACTGCTCGACCCCATAAAACTAGCGACACGTGTCATTCCTTTTTTATTTTATTAATATATTTTAGGCCCACAATTGACATATAAATTTGTTTTATTTTAGTCCATTAACCAAACAAGCGTTTGCAAAGTTAGTCCTTTTACTAACGGCCATTTTATTTTAGTCCATTAACCAAACAAGCGTTTGCAAAGTTAGTCCTTTTACTAACGGCTGTTTTATTTTAGTCCATTAACCAAATAAGTGTTTGCAAAGTTAGTCCTTTTCATTTTTGGTCCTTGTGATTATTATTATTATTCAAAAAAAATTCAAAAGAATTTATAAAAATTCCAAAAAACTTATAAAAATTCGAAAAAAATTATAAAATTTCGAAAAGTTTCGAAAAAATTTATAAAAAATCGAAAAAGATTTAAAAATTCGAAAAAACTTATAAATTTTTGAAAAATTTATAAAAATTGGAAAATTTTTTAAAAATTCGAAAAATTTATAAAGATTCGAAAAAGTTTTAAAAATTCGAAAAAACTTATAAAAATTTAAAAAGTTTAAAAATTCGAAAAAATTTTAAATCGAAAAAGTTTTAAAATTCTAAAGATTTTTAAAAATTCGAAAAAGTTTTAAAAATTTGAAAAAACTTATAAAAATTCGAAAAAATTTCGAATTTTTTTTAAATATTAGAAAAAATTTATAAAAATTCGACAAAATTTATATAAATTCAAAAAATTTTAAAAAATTCGAAAATTTTTTAAAAATACGAAATTTTTTTAAAAATTCAAAAAAACTTAACAAAATTCAAAAAATTTATAAAAATTCGAAAAAATTTTAAAAATTTGAAAAAAATTATAAAAATTCGAAAAAATTTTAAAAATTAGAAAAAATTTATAAAAATTCGAAAAATTCGAAAAAATTTAAATAAATTCGAAAAAGTTTTAAAAATTTCGAAAAAAAATTTTAATTCGAAAAAACTTATAAAAATTTGAAAATTTTTTAAAAATTAGAAAAAATTTAAAAAAAAATCGAAAAATTCGAAAAAATTTAAATAATTTCGAAAAAATTTATATAAATTCGAAATTTTTTTAAAAATTCAAAAAATTTCGAAAAATTCATATAAATTCAAAAAATTCATATTAATTCGAAAAAACGTATAAAAATTTGAAAAATTCAAAAAATTTTCTGAATTCAAAAAAAATTATAAAGTGGTGGTCAAGCGCTCGACCACCGCTGCTCAACTGCTCAATAATTTTTGAATTTTTATAATTTTTTTCGAATTTTTATTAAAATTCAAAAAAATTTATGAATTCGAAAAAAAATTATAAAGTGGTGGTCGAGCGGTTGAGCAGTTGAGCAGCGGTGGTCGAGCGCTCGACCACCGCTGCTCAACTGCTCAATAATTTTCTAATTCGAAAAGAATTCAAAAAGTGGTGGTCGAGCGCTCGAATTTTTAAAAATTTTTGGAATTTTTAAAATTTTTTCGAATTTTAATAAGTTTTTTCAAATTTTTAAAACTTTTTCGAATTTTTAAAAATTTTTCTAATTTTTCAAACTTTTTCGAATTTTTAAAATTTTTTCGAATTTTTATAAACTTTTCAAATTTTTATAAGTTTTTTCGAATTTTTAAAACTTTTTCGAATTTTTAAAAAAATTTTGAATTTTTATATCTTTTTCGATTTTTTATAAATTTTTTCGAAACTTTTCGAATTTTTATAAATTTTTCAAAATTTTATAAGTTTTTTCGAATTTTTAAATCTTTTTCGATTTTTTATAAATTTTTTCGAAACTTTTTGAAATTTTATAATTTTTTACGAATTTTTATAAGTTTTTTGGAATTTTTATGAATTCTTTTGAATTTTTTTTGAATAATAATAATAATCACAAGGACCAAAAATGAAAAGGACTAACTTTGCAAACGCTTATTTGGTTAATGGACTAAAATAAAACAGCCGTTAGTAAAAGGACTAACTTTGCAAATGCTTGTTTGTTTAATGGACTAAAATAAAATGGCCGTTAGTAAAAGGACTAACTTTGCAAACGCTTGTTTGGTTAATGGACTAAAATAAAACAAATTTATATGTCAATTGTGGGCCTAAAATATATTAATAAAATAAAAAAGGAATGACACGTGTCGCTAGTTTTATGGGGTCGAGCAGTTGAGCACGCTCGACTGGACAAAATGGGAAATAGATGTTGCAAATGGCTTCCTCTTGAAATAGGCCAAAAGTTTTGGCCTACTTTGGGAATTAGCTCAAAAATAAATAAGGAAACACCCTTTTATACCCATGAGGGATCAAACATGGTCAAGTTAAAGTGTAGGGAGCATGGTGTATTATATGAGTCGAGTTATTTTAGAAACCAAACATTCCTCACATACCAAGGGACTCATCCCCACCATCCATCTAAAAAGAAATCAATGGTTGAGATTAAAAGCATTTAATATTTCACCCATTTTTTATAATTTAAATATCTCTTAAACCGTTAATCGTTAAGCGAAAATAATTACACCATCGCGACAAGCATTTAATTATCTTTCTATAGACGGGCATTTTGATATACTTTCGACAAAAAAAAAAAATCATTTTTTTCACGTTTTTTTTCGTAGCCGAAAAAATCATATATGATATATCATATATGATATTACATATCATATATGATATATATGATATATCATATATGATATTACATATAATATCATATATGATATGTAATATCATATATGATATATCATATATGATATATCATATATATCATATATGATATATCATATATATCATATATGATATGTAATATCATATATGATTTTTTCGGCCACGAAAAAAAACGTAAAAAAATGAAAAAAAAAAAAAATTGTCGAAAATATATCAAATTGCCTATCTATAGAAAGATAATTAAATGCTCGTCGTAACGACATATTTTTTTTCGCTTAACGATTAACGGTTTGAAAGATATTAATATTTGAAAAAAAAGGATGAAAGTGGGTTTTTTAAATTGTTGGGATTAATCTCATCCATTAGATCAAATAAAGATGGAGGGTGGAGATTAGTCCCTTGGTATGTAAAAAAAGTTTGGTCCTCAAATGATCTTAAATCGTATTATATTGGGCAGGGGTATAAATTGTCAACTGGGTAAAACTTTTGCTGTAATCACTGTGGGACACATTCGACGTACCAAACGAATTCGAAAAATTATGAAACTTGCGCCATTGCTCACGAAATAATTCTTCCAATCAAAACGAGTATAAACTTGCATAACTTCTTGAAATCAATATTTTTGGCTTATTACCGCGCGGAGGACTCCATTATCGACCTTTTTAAAATTTAATCTTTAATGACTAATTTTCAAACAAGACTTAGCACTACACTCCCGCAGCAACGCGCGGGTTTCCCAGCTCGTTAGTTATAGTAGATATTTAAACTGTATGTTGATTACGTACATGTGCATATATATAAGTTAGTTATTTAGGGTGCATATTATTTTGCATGCTTGCGCATATTATATTTTGTATATTATGTTGGTTACACTATCAAAAACATTGTCCTTAAATACAGCCAAGAGTAGATATATCATTTTATAAATTCTTTGCCGATCTACCATTTCTCTTACTAAAAATTAAGGTTTTATAATTCACATGATACCATGATTTTGATCCATCATATACTTTCCCCAAAAAATTTATAAATCAAAACTATATACATTAAAAAATGTCTCAATAAAACCCATGATTTCTTCATAACTACATATCAATGCATGATCATCGTTGCATGCATGAAGAAAAATTACGTTAAAAAATGTCTTGGGGATTAGGTTGGAAAAGACTATCAGATGTGTTTCATTTATCTTTATATTATGGTACAGACGACACACTCGATGATCACAGCCGATCACATGAATCATTACCACCACCTTTGTCAAAAGATAATAATCGTATATGTAAAGATCATGAATCAGGTTTTCGTATTGATCTAGATTGGAATGCTAATGATGACGAGGCACAAGTTGCACTAAGGCTGCAGTCTCAGGTTATGGTAGCGTTACCTTTGCCACAAGATAAGGTGGTGATCACGTTGAAGGAACGTTATGATAATGGTGATCATTTTGTTAGTATGGGGATGAAGGTTGTGAGGCAAAGGGATCCACTTAAGGTGGTTGCTATGAAACGTGTTGGAGGATCGGGTCAGCACTATGATGGGATGGGCGTGTTTAGTAATTTGATGAAATCTGATTTTGCAGCTGAGTCTGGTTCAGGGTCGGGTATGGGTTTGGGTAATGCTGGTGGGGTGGGTGTCAGAGTTTGTGGTGATCATTGGATGAATGTTACTGTTGTTAGCGTCTGTAGGTGCGGTTTGTCTGTAAGTTTTCGATTTTTCTCGAGAAGTTGTTAATTGCATTTGTTGGCTGTGATCTAGGGGGAAATTAAAAGCATAATAATTTGGATTTCATTCATATGGTATGTATGCAGACAGGTGCTTACTTTGGGATCTAGGCCTTTCATTGGATGTGCGTGTTGTGATTATCTGGTTGTTGCAGCTTTAGTATCTAATGTTTGTGGACTAACTTCTGGAAATTAGTATCTAGAGGTTTAAAAGTCGTTTTTTATCATCAAATGATGCTGCAACATTACTTATATACCCTTATACTATATATTGTAATTGTATACTTAAACATTGCCAAACGCCCTATACATCATTAAGAGAGCATTATTAAAACACTACTCCCTACCTTGTTTTATGTTGTCTTATTTCTGAAGGTCTACGCAATGTAGATTTCATATGCTCTGTATCCTATATGCCTTAAATGAGATCTACTAACGAAGGTCGAAGTAGTGTCCTTCAATCTAAATAGAACCATGTGCTATTACCTCTGTGGTTCTGTATGTTAAATACATATGTATTTAATGGCGTGGACAGGTAACATCTGTAACATCAGTCATGAATGCTATATGTTGGTACAATGGAAAAACTCTAGATTTTGTTGGTTAAAGTGTTTTGCATCATAGCAGAAGTAATCTGTAAAACAAAGATATGTATTAAAAGTGTAAAGATGGTCTAAGTCAAAACTCAAACGTAAGAGTATTGTTGTTTAAGATTAATTGCAGTGTGTTAGTCCGTTTTCTAATTACTGAACCAATGAACAGATGTTTCCCGTTGAGTTGACTAAATTGCCACTTCTTGAGAAGCTATATCTGGATAAAAATAAGTTGTTAACCTTGCCCCCTGAAGTTGGCGATCTGAAAAACCTAAAAGTACTCACGGTGGACTGCAACATATTGGTCTCGGTACCAGGTGAGCTTGTATTATAATTTTCACTAGATTTCGTTTTCCCTGCAACCTCCTGAGATGTTATTTGCATTTTATGTAGGTGTAGGACAGATTTACAGCTTGTGACATCTACCTTTTTTGTTTGAACAACCAACAGTTGAACTAAGGAGTTGCGTTGGACTCGTGGAATTGTCACTTGAACACAATAAGCTGGTCTGTCCTCTTCTTGATTTCAGGTTGTTCATTATACAAGCTAATTTGTCCTATTATATTACTTAATAAAAGGTATACATATTCTCAAGCCGAAATCAAATAGTTATCTCAATGTCTTTATGCAGGGCAATGTCTGAGTTACGTATTCTTAGGCTATCCGGTAATCCACTTGAATTTCTTCCAGACATTCTGCCTTTGCACCAACTTCGCCACCTTTCTCTTGCAAACATTCGGGTTGTCGCTGATGACTATCTAAGATCAGTGAATGTGCAGATAGAGGTAATGAATAGTGACGTGACTTTTCTAGTGCTATATGCGGATATATCAATGCTTTATTTTTGCATGGTCGCTTTCAGTTGTGTTTTATCTCAAATGGGTCGAATAAGAATTTTTAGCTAAAAGTGGAACGGGTCGAATGGTTGAAGCAAGGCATCCAACCTCCCATATCGCTTATCTGAAGATTTTAAATTTTTATTTTAAAAATATTATTTTATAAGTATAATTAACACATCAATCATGTGTAGTTATGCACAACGATGTTTTTGCAGGTCAACCCGACCCGGGTAAAAAATGACCCATTTCAACCTGAAATCATTTTGACTTGTTACCCAAGTCACCCATTTTGCTATCTCTACTTACTGCTATCATGTAACTAAACCTAGCTTCCATTAAGTGGGATGCAGATGGAGAACAGTTCTTACTTCGCTTCACGGCACAAGTTGAATCCATTTTTTGCTCTTATATTTCGTTACTCTTCATGCCACCATCCTTTGCTTGCATCTGCGCTTTCAAAGATGATGCAAGATGAAGTCAACCGTGTTGTTATTGGTAAAGATGAAAACGCAGTTCGACAGCTCATAAGCATGATAAGTAGTGAAAATCATCATGTGGTTAGTTGGCATCTCTATCATACTATTTATGTGTCTGATTCTCATTTAGTTTTGGTTCCAAGTAGTTGTACTTTCTCCCACCCAGGTTGAACAAGCTTGTTCCGCACTTACTTCTCTTGCCTCAGATGTATCCGTGTCACTTCAGTTGATGAAATGTGACATCATGCAATCCATTCAACGAGTTCTGAAATCTAATGGCCCTCAAGAACTGAAATCTGTTTTGCAAGTCGTGTCAACATTGGGGTTTGTTTCTGATACAGTGGCCCAAAAGATGATGAACAGAGATGTGATAAGATTATTGAAATTGCTATGTGTACATAAAGATCCTGAGGTAACTGTAAAGCTTGTCTATTTTCATGTCGAATAGCTTAACAGTTTGTTAAGGGGTGTATGGATTCGTTAATTCTTAACTATATCAGATAGTCAAACTTTTTAGCGTATGGCAACCTTTTATTATTTGTACAATCAATAGATAAATTAACATAAGCAAGTTTATCTTACCCTTGGTTAATATTATTGCAGCGCATACGTAAACTTATTAACCAAAACTGATCATTTGACGTCAAGTATACAAATAACCAGAAGCAAACTGTTTATCCAATCATTCAAAAAGTTGATATTAGACCTTTATGAAACCCTCTAAGCATCTAGTGCTCTTGTAGCGTTCACGTGTGGCCATCTTAATTGATTTTTGAATCATTAGGTACAAAGGTCTGCTTTAATAGCTATTGGAAACTTAGCCTTCTGTTCGGAGAACCGCAAAATTCTTGTTGCTTCTGAAAGTTTGAGGGATCTTCTTTTGCAACGGACAGTCACATCCGAGGGACGTGTGAGGAAAGCAGCAGCTCGTGCTCTAGCAATTCTCGGTTGGTTTTCTTTAATTGTTTCTATAACCATATGTTTTATGCATGACCCATCACGGTTCCCTTTTAGGCTTTTAGCTTATATATTTGTTCATTGTGCCCGTTTGAGCCTTCAGATATCAAAGTATCAAACATAACCCGAATAGACCCATTGATAAATAAATGGATGAAACCTTAAATAACTATAGTTACTTATATCTGACAATAGGAGAGAACGAGAGTCTGCGGCGTTCCATTAAAGGACGCCAGGTGGCACAGCAAGGACTGCGGATACTTACAATGGATGGAGGTGGGATGAAAGGTCTTGCTACTGTGCAAATTCTCAAGGAAATTGAAAAGGGTACAGGAAAGCAGATACATGAGATGTTTGACCTTATATGTGGCACATCAACTGGTGGCATGCTAGCAGTTGCACTGGGAATAAAGCTCATGTCCTTGGAAAAATGTGAAGACATATACAAAAATCTTGGTGAGCCAGATAACAATTATGTAAATGACAATGTTACTAACTTGTTTATCTTGATAGTCATGCCGGATTTTGCTGTAAAAATAAATAGGAAAACTTGTTTTTGCGGAACCTGTTCGAAAGGATAATGAGGCAGCAACTTGGAGAGAGAAGTTTGATCAGCTTTACAAAAGTTCATCGCAAAGTTATAGAGTCGTTGTACATGGATTCAAAGTACGCAATCCTCCATTTTACCACCTTCATTTATGGTCCTTAAAAAATATTTCTGGATTTATTTTCCAGTTAATAAATGTAGGGCTAGATCCTATAAAAAGTTAACCAACTTCATCCAATTTCTATTTCGAGTAAATATCTTTTTTCCCAAACAGTTTCCTTCAAACTTTCTACACTTTCAATTTAAGGTTAACTTGTACAGGATAGTAGGTCAAAACATTGACATAGTAATTGATGTGTCAGTAAGTTGACCAAGTTAACTTTTTTTGACGTGGCACTGAGATGCCGGTTACACAAGGTTGAAGATTACATTAAATCAAAAATTTTTGGCAAAAAAAAGAAAGGGTTACTTGACATAGAAATTGGACCAAATCTGGTTATTCTTTTTTATGCTACTTCCCCATAATTAGATAGGAAAGCTGAAGACAAATTCCACTGTAGTCTGCATGTATAATGATGATTTAGTTGTATAATTTGCTAAATCGAGTTTCATCTATATCCAGCACAGCGCTGACGAGTTTGAGAGATTGTTAAAAGAGATATGTGCCGAAGAGGATGGAGACCTTTTAATAGACTCTGCTGTGAAAAGAATTCCAAAAGTTATCGTCGTATCAACTTTAGTCAATGTGGCACCAGCTCAGCCATTTATATTTCGTAATTATCAGGTTTTTGCCATTGCCCTATTTATTGACTAGCTAGATATAGATAGAATATCATCTAAGATAGAACATTGCTAATTAATATTTCCTCATTTGAACTGTAGTACCCTGCTGGCACCCTTGATGCCCCTTCGGCTATATCAGAAAATTTAGCAGCAGGTGGATCAGTAACATCAACTAATGGTGCTAAAATTGGATTTAAACACGGTGCTTACATGGGAAGCTGTAGACATCATATATGGCAAGCTATACGAGCATCATCTGCGGCTCCATATTACCTTGATGATTACTCTGATGGTATAAGTTTCTGGTCTCTCTTTATGCAGCATTTCTGCTCTTATTTTCTGGAATATGATTCAAAAATTTTCTTGTAAACAAAACATGGTGGGAACTGATAAAGTCCACTTCAACTTGTCAGTTGAAGAGTTTTATTCTTGAATATATGACTTCTGCAGGTGTATATCGGTGGCAAGATGGTGCTATTGTTGCAAATAACCCTACTATGTTTGCGTTACGGGAGGCACAACTCTTATGGCCTGATGCAAAAATTGACACCTTAGTTTCAATTGGTTGCTGTACTGTTCCGACTAAGGTAATTGTTCTTTTAAAGATAATTCATTATCAATTTGGAGAATGTTCAGTTTTGAGAATACACAAAGATAACAAAAGCTCATAGCAAATGTTAATACTTTACACAATATATTGGTATCTATGAATAATTATTTCATGACTAAGGTAATTATTGTTCTTCTAAAGATAACTGAAGTGTTCACATAAAAAAGCTCCAAATGAAAATATTTCTTTCATAGATAGTCTGTTGAATTTAGGGATCACATATATTATCAGACGGAAGAGTGAAAGTGCATTTTGTGAAAATGTTTGGATAACTTTGTTTATTTATAACATTTCTTCACATGTTTTGTCTCTGTGTTTGATTCTAGGTTCGAAAAGGTGGGTGGCGTTATCTGGACACGGGGCAAGTGTTGGTTGAGAGTGCATGCTCAGTTGAGCGCATTGAGGATATGTTAAGCACATTGCTATCCATGATTCCACATATTCAGTATTTCCGGTTCAATCCAGGTGGGACGTTTATCATGAATTTTGTTCATAAATTGTGGTTGCTTGATGTCATGTATTTTCTGTCATTCAGAAATAGTAATAGCGATGAATGTACTGTATGTGTGCTCTATTTCTTTTTGGTAAATGGCACGAAAATGTAACAAACTTGACACTTTTTGCTTTGTTGTGTTGTCATCTTTATTTTTTCCTATTGTATACATCATACATTTGAATTCCGTCTATTGTATGTATTTTATGACCATTTTGACCTTCTCATCTATCAACACTCCGATTAACAAGTAGGGGCAAAATGGGCGGACTGGATAAGTGTTCAAAACAAGTTGGGGCTCAAAATTATATTAACTATGATTGCGAAGCAAATTATCACAATAATGTTGTTCCAAAAAAAAAAAAAAATTACAAGAACGATCTAAATCTTTAAGTAAAATGATTCTTGAGGTTGTTGCATTAGAAATAGGCTTTGGGTATATTTACCCCGTTTACCCATTCCCTTGCTAGCTAACTCTTTTGCTTTTACCCAACTTTGCCCATTCACAATTAAATGCACCACAATGCCACCTCTACTTACATGATAGCATCTGGAGTCCTGATGAATTAAGTGTTGCACATTGTGGTTATAAATGTCTTTTAACTATCCTTTTACAGTTGATGAAAGATGTGATATGGAGTTAGATGAGACTGATCCCACAATTTGGCTTAAGTTGGAGGCAGCCACTAATGACTATATCCGGAAAAATTCTGCTACTTTTAAAAAAGTGTGTGAGAAATTGATGCCGAACCACAATGATGATGAATTACCTGACAATCTACAATCACAACAGTTCTCAAAGGCAAAGCATCCAAATACAGGTATGATGTGTGTATTATTTTGAAGTATTATGGGTTAGGTGCTAATAATTAGTAAAAATGATAAATGTGAAAATAGATACCTTGGCTTAGTTTAGTCATTTATTCTACTTGTTATTCTTCTAACACCATTTTAGTAAATATAAATGATTTTAACTTAAGTGGCAAGATTAGTGGGTCAATAGCGGTACGGGTTAAAGGAGGTCATTTTAGTACGGTCTGTATATGGACGGGTCTGGTTAGCCCGTACCCTTATTTTTTCCATTCACATCTCAAGCTCTGATTCTCATATTTTATAGCAGTAGGTGAAAACGGGCCTTTTTTAGGTTGGAGACGCAATGTACTACTAGTGAAGGCTTACAATTCATTAGATTTAAAGAAAAACTTCAACCATGTTCAATCAATTGAGACATTTTCTTATGACAATGGAATACTAATCTCGCTTGTGGATGTGACATCAGCAACACCTAAGCCACTACAAGAAGCATCATTTCCATCTCCATTACTCACTGGTAGCTTTCATTCGAACCCACTTGATATAGGGCCTCGTAGGACTGGTAGAAGAGACTTAACACCACACTTTAATCTTGGTGGAAACCATACTGCAAAAACTTCGTACCCCCAAGAATCGGCAATAACACCTAGAAACCTTTCAAAGCCTATTCAGTTGTTGCATGAGAAGTTACAAAATTCACCACAGGTTGGAGTTGTTCACTTGGCTCTTGAGAATGATTCAAATGGCTCAATATTAAGGTCAATTATTTCTTCCTTCATTAATCATTCATATTGTGGAAAATTGTGTGATGTTCTATAATAGTTCTTCAAGATAACTTATGCTGTGTTTTTTTTTTTTCCGTTAAATGGTCTTTGATATAGTAGCAAAATGGGTGGTCTGGGTAACTGGTCAAAAGGGTTGGGTGGACCAGGGGCGCAGCTTCATTGGGGCGGGGGGGGGGGGGGGGGGGGGGGGGCGGCCGACCCCCCGAAATTTTTTTTGCGATGTAGGGGTATATAGTTTTCGTGTAGAAAAATTTCGGTATATTCGTTTTCGACCCCCCAAAAAAATAGCGTTAGGAAAAAAATAGCCTTAGGAAAAAAAAAATTTAGATCCCGACCCCCCACTCAAATCATCCAAGCTTCGCCACTGGTCAAAAGGGTTGGGTGGACCTCCAACTATCTTACGTTAGTGTAACTATTTTTTAATGATTAGGAAGTGGTATACATTGAAAATACACTTTAGACTGCTATTTTACCATTTATTGAAATTCCCATTTTAGTCTTGGTTGTGTCCATCATCTCCATGAAGGAGGCGTGCGCTATCAGTTCTTCATCTAAGATACTGTATCTTTAATGTTCCAGTTGGCAAAATGATATTTTCGTGGTTGCTGAACCGGGTGAACTCGCTGAGAAGTTTCTGCAAAATGTCAAATATAGCTTTCATTCAATGTTGAGGGGCAGGCGAAGGAGATACATGTCTGACATTTCAAACATATCTACTGTTGCAGATTTGGTTGCCTCTAAGCCTTTCTTCCAGATTGGAGCTGTTGTGCATCAGTTCATGGGACGTCAAACTCAGGTATGCTCCTTAGTAAAGGAACAAAACGGGCAGGTTTGGAAACGGTCAAAATAGGTTGGGTCAAAATGGGTCAGGTGGGAGTTAGGCTGATCCAAAAATAATTTTTTGAGTATCCTTTTTAGAATTACACGGATCGTCCCTGTGGTTTGTCCAAAATCACTGGTTTAGTCCCTCGAGTTTCAAAGTTGCGTGTATGGTCCCTCTGACAACAAAAGAATAACACCTATGGTCCCTATCGCTAACTGACATTATATATTCCGTTAGCAAGTTTTAACGTTAGTCCATTAACCAAACAAGCGTTTGCAACGTTAGTCCTTTTCCTTAACGGTCGTTTGCAACGTTAGTCCTTTTTTGAAAAATATTCGAAAAATTTATAAAAATTCGAAAAAACTTATAAAAATTCGAAAAATTTATAAAAATTCAAAAAATTTTAAAAATTTAAAAAATTTATAAAAATTCAAAAAAATTTTAAAAATTCGAAAAAAACTTATAAAAATTCGAAAAATTTATAACAATTCGAAAAAACTTATAAAAATTCGAAAAATTTCTAAAAATTCAAAAAATTTTAAAAATTCGAAAAAATTTATAAAAATCCGAAAATTTTTTAAAAATTCGAAAAAACATTATAAAAATTCAAAAAATTTATAAAAATTCAAAAAATTTTAAAAATTCCAAAAATTTATAAAAATTCGAAAAAATCTATAAAAATTCGAAAAATTTATAAAAATTCGAAAAAACTTATAAATATTTTAAAAATTCAAAAAATTTATAAAAATTCGAAAAAATTTATTAAAATTCGAAAATTTTTTTAAAATTCGAAAAAACTTATAAAAATTCGAAAAATTTCTAAAAATTCGAAAAAACTTATAAAAATTCAAAAAATTTATAAAAATTCAAAAAATTTTAAAAGTTCCAAAAATTTATAAAAATTCGAAAAAACTTATAAAAATTCGAAAAATTTATAAAAATTCAAAAAATTTATAAAAATTCGAAAAAACTTATAAAAATTCGAAAAAGTTATAAAAATTCAAAAAATTTATAAAAACTCCAAAAAATTCATAAAAATTCGAAAAATACCGTAGACCGCTTTTGGCCTATGAAAATACCGTTAGGGGACGTGTGAATGTATGGGTTTTTTCTAAGTTTTTTGAATTTTTATAAATTTTTGGTATTTTTAAAAGTTTTTGAGTTTTTAAAAGTTTTTTCGAATTTCTAAAAATTTTTCGGATTTTTATAAATTTTTTCGAATTTTTAAAATTTTTCGAATTTTTATAAATTTTTCGAATTTTTAAAATTTTTTTGAATTTTTATAAATTTTTTCGAATTTTTATAAATTTTTGGAATTTTTAAAATTTTTTGAATTTTTATATATTTTTCGAATTTTTATAAGTTTTTTCGAATTTTTAAAAAATTTTCGAATTTTTATAAATTTTTTCGAATTTTTATAAATTTTTGGAATTTTTATAAATTTTTAAAAAATTTTCGAATTTTTATAAATTTTTAAAAAATTTTCGAATTTTTATAAATTTTTTGAATTTTTATAAATTTTTTCGAATTTTTATAAATTTTTGGAATTTTTAAAATTTTTTGAATTTTTATAAATTTTTTGAATTTTTATAAGTTTTTTCGAATTTTTAAAAAATTTTCGAATTTTTATAAATTTTTTCAAATTTTTAAAATTTTTTGAATTTTTAGAAATTTTTCGAATTTTTACAAGTTTTTTCGAATTTTTATAAATTTTTCAAATTTTTATAAATTTTTCGAATTTTTATAAATTTTATCGAATTTTTATAAATTTTTTGAATTTTTATAAGTTTTTTCGAATTTTTATAAATTTTTCGAATATTTTTCAAAAAAGGACTAACGTTGCAAACGGCCGTTAAGGAAAAGGACTAACGTTGCAAACGCTTGTTTGGTTAATGGACTAACGTTGAAACTAGCTAACGGAATATATAACGTCAGTTAGCGATAGGGACCATAGGTGTTATTCTTTTGCTGTCAGAGGGACCATACACGCAACTTTAAAACTCGAGGGACTAAACCAGTGATTTTGGACAAACCACAGGGACAATCCGTGTAATTTACTCATCCAAAAATAATTTTTTGTTATATCCTTTTTAGAATTTTTTAATAGCTCAGTGTCATATATGACTACAAAATATACAACAATAATATTTCTGGGAGGTATACTTAATTTGAATCCACTTTGGTTTCGCTTGACCCTTTTGACCTGTTTTCGATTATTTATTGAGTTAGGCATAAAACATAACCCCAAATGAACTTAAACCATGTATTATCATCTCTTCTTTTATTGTTTAACTGCAAAGTGGTACTATAATGATGTGCTTAATGGTTAATGAAGGTCAATGATGACGATCAAGAGATTGGGGCTTACATGTTTCGCAGGACAATTCCTTCTATGTACTTGGCTCCTGCCGATGTTCGTTGGATGGTATGCTCTAGAATTATACTCAGATATCTCATTTTATATCATCTAGGAAAAGAAAGTGTCGCAGGTCACCCTAAACCCACCCATTCCAATAACTATCCCTTTTGATCTCTCTTACCCAAGTTGCGCTCCCGGCCCATTTTGACACCTTTAAGCTAATAGAATATAAAGGACGTTAATCAATATTTAAAAAAAAAGACGCGATCAATCAATTTAGTAAATAATGATTGAAATATACAGCTTGGTGCTTGGAAGGACAGAATAATAATATACAGCGGTTTATACGGGCCATTTCCCGCTCTAATAAAGGCATTTCTAGACTCGGGTGCTAAAGCAGTGATATGCCCTTCAACACAACCAGAGCATGAAACTAAGTTAACATCATTCCATGGATCATGCGATTTTACTGAGCATGAAAATGTCAAATTCGAGATCGGATTGGAGGATGTAGAAGAAGAAGAAGATTGCGGGACCACAACTACAAGTCCTAACAGCGACTGGGAAAACATGACTCAAAGAGGTACTCCTGGTAAAGATCAAGGAACACTAATATGGGACGATGATGACGAAGAGGACCTCTCAAACTTTATCTGTCAGATATATGACTCGATTCATCTAAAAGGAGGTAGAGTTGATGTTGCTTTACAACAAGCTGTTGCATCTCATCGAACAATGAGGTATTTGTGTCATCTCCCGCGTATGCTTTGAATTAAATGTTGTAAATTCAAAAACCTCATTACCGGAAAAGTGTATTCAGAATAATGAAAATACTATGAGATGTAAAGACATCGAGAGTATAGAGTATAGGAAACAACGAGATGCAATAATGTTGCATGTTTACATATTACATGTATATGCTGTAATAAGTTTTTCTTGTGTTATGTTGCAGCTGTGTGTGTTGTCGTTATGATTTACCATAACTAGTCGTACTGACAGCAAGTCAAATCTGGTCTTTATATCACAAATTTTACAGCAACAACATAATCATTGTTTGCATATGCTTTAGGGGTAATTCTACAAATAGCCCGGAGCTTAAAATGTTGGGCTTTTTTAGCCTCAAAAAAATCACTTTCTCAAAATAGCCCAAGGAATAAGCGACTAAATGTGAGAGCGACACGTGGCATTTTTTTTTTTTTTTGCCCCCTAGCGAAAGTCGCTTAAAATCTAGCAAAAGTCGCTTAAAAAGTGACTTTTTGGCTGCAAAATGACACAAATAGTAAGTCGCTTAATTGAAAAAAAAGTAGCTTTAAGCGACTTTTTGAAAGTCGCTTATTTTCTGGGTTATTTTGAGAAAGCGACTTTTTTGGGGCCAAAAAAGCCCAACACCTTAAGAGACCGGGCTACTCATATATTTAGCCCTGTGCTTTATTGTCACAATTCCAATCATAAAGAGAATGACAAGTATTCCATTTCCTCACCACTGCAACAACATAAAAAGTATTATTGTGGTATCATTTGGTTTGTTGTTACCTTGAACCATAACCAAGTATCTGAGAGCATTAACGAAATCGCTACTCAATGGACTCCTCTTGTACACCACGCCATGGCTTGATTTATGCCTATGTTAGCAGGTGTTGTGCCTACCACAAACTTATGTACATTTCAAATTAGGTTTATATCAAGAATATTCAAGACACAAAAGTAACTTTAGTCAACAAGCGAATTCAAATAAACTTGCAACATTTTTCATAGCAAAGAAACATATAGACGAAACAAATAACTACATCGACTACTGCATGAGTACGTATTTCAAAATTTTAGAGGTATTTGAAAGTTACTTTTTGTAGTACGAGAATTAAAGATCGAGTGCAATTTTTATAATATACTTCGTATTCGCGTATTATCACGAGACGTACATAATTTATCATATATCTCATTTAGTCAATGGTCGACATTCCCTCTAACACATATCCCGTCATCTTTTTTCTTTTCTTCATGCTTTGCTTCCACCAGTACACACTAGTTTTGTGCATCGATGTCAGTTTGCCGTTTTATCTCTTCCATGTACGATTCTCTTTTAACTTTTGGCCTCAAGGTCCTTTGCCGTAACAACACCAATGGATTGTTCACGAACACATCTTTAGAAGCCCGATTAGTCTTAGATAAACTTGGTAAAATATTGTGTATATTGTATTACTAGCTTATAGACCCGTGGAATCCACGGGATTTTAGAGGGTTTTTTATTAAAAAAAAAATGTAAGTATGTGATAAAGTAGGAAAGAACAACGAACGTAAACGCTATGAAATTTTCTTGTAACGAAATAATAAGTTATAAGTGACTGATAGTATAAAATACAATGCTTGTAAATATCTGTGTAATAGTCATTGCCTCGTGATCTCCAATATGTTTGTCTTCAGAAGCAAATATATGTAGTGATCATTCTAACACTTCAACAAAAGGTACATTACGTGAACACCTAATAAGTTTAAAAAATATGTAAGTAAAAGAAGTTTGGGATTTATAATAAGTGTAAATAAGAAAAATGCCACAAAACATGTAATATGTATACTATACATACCTATTGATCGTTTGATCATAGACTTTGAAGAACTTCTTTATATACCACATTTATAGTAGTTTTTGATAGGTTACCATCCGCATCGGAAACAACAACCTTCAAACCTTTTTTGCTTTTGACACGTGAAAGAGCCACATATAGATGTCCATGTGCGAAAACAGAACGTGGCAGATACAATCCGAATTTTGAAAGCGATTGTCATGGCGAGTGACACCGAAATGGGATATTGTTTCCTCACGATCTTTAGAGGTAAACGTTTATCAGATGGAGTAATTCTCAATTTTGGTGGCATAAAACATGTCATATGTATATTGTACATACCTCTTGAAGGTTGATCATTGACCTTAAAAACCTCTTTATAGACTACATTTGTAGTAGTTTTTTATAGATTACCATCCGCATCAAGAAATTAAGCGTGTGAATAAAGTAAGAAGAAACAATGAATGTAAACAATTTAAATTGTTTTTGAATGAAATAATATGTAATAAGTCAACGATACTATAAACAAATATGGATGTAACTATTAATCTAATAAACGTCCATGCACGTGGCCTCCAATCTTGATGGTCTTGAAAAGCAAATGTATGTAGTGAGAGATAATTAAGTGATAAGCAAATAAACATTTTGTGAGCACCTAATAAGTTTAAACAAAAAAAGTGTAAGTAAAATATGTGGGTGATGGATAATACATGTAAATATAAAAAATGGCATATAACATATCATATGTATATTCGTACATATCTCTTGAAACTTGGTCATAAACCTTGAATAACTTCTTTGTCCAATATTGTCGACACGGTCTCAACCGTTTAGGTTTGAGAAGCAATACTCTTGTATTCTAAGAATATCGTCCTGATATGATATAGAGATAGATAATTATGTTAGGAAAATTAAGTGTACTAAATAAATAGCCAGCTTATATAAGTATACAATAGATGTACCACCAAGCTGTGTCGGAAATGTTGAATTTGATTTTTGCCCCCAATGGATTGGTGTAGTCACAGATTGTGGTCTTATTAAAGTAGAAAGCGCAGCATGAGCTATACATGTACAATTTTTTACATACAACTAACTATTACGAATAAAATTACTTGAAGAAAATAAGTACAAATTTTTACATAAAACTAACTATTTTTTATTTTACCAGATTGTGGAGGCGTTGGTAGATTGTGTTTGGTAGAGATAACACGTCTATTCTGAGAAATGCTTCCTAAATCTATTTATATAAATTGAATAAGAGTGGTCTACGAAGAATTAAACTTGAAGAAAATAAGTAAACAAACAAAGGTACTTATATAAGGAGGGTAAACAAACCTTGAAAAAATGTAAAAAAAGGTGAAGTTGTTGTTGACCGTCCTAAAAGTGAAGATTAAATCGTTGTGGAAGATCTACGTCAAGAAATATTTGCACACTTAAGCATATTTGTTACACATGTACTTGTGTAAGTAGTATCAAACAAAAGTTGTATTGTTGTATAGCTTTAAAAAGCAACTCATTATTGGTAACGTCTGAAAGCGGCAGCCTTTGATGACTTGGTTATAGACCCGTGGAATCATGGGGATTTTTAAAGTAATTATTTATTGAGTTATTTGTATGAATAAAGTAAGAAACAATGACGAACGTAAACAAATTTCATTATGTTTTGAAAGAAATAATAAGTAATAAATCAATGATTCGATAAACGATTCGGTTTGTAAGTATCAAAATAATAAACGTTCATGTATCGTCTTCTCCAACTTTGATAGTATTGAAGAGCAAAGGTATGCAGTGAACGTCGAACACTTGAGTAGTCGATGTTGATTGCGTGAACACCTAAATATGAAAAAAAAAAAAAAAAAAGAAAAAAAAATTGAGTTGTTGATAAGAGTATATAAAAAGTAAAATATACACCTTGAGAATTTCTTTATACCTTGTGACATTTAAGAGGCTAGTGCATTAAAGTAAGATATACGTAAGACAATACTGAAAAAACCCGTAGGACAAAAACATTATACTAACCTTGCCACTAAAATTAATCTTAGGTTCTCAGCTTCTATTCAACATCTTCTTACATCAACCCAATCATTGCACAATATGAGCCATAAGTCCTATTAAGATAAATAATAAAGTTTGGTTTCTTTATATGGACTAAAGCCACATTTGGTATAAGAATAACATTATAACAACAATACACTAATGCTTAAAAACTATATTTAAAGATAACAAATTTATCTTCTAACCCTGCTCCATTTTTTCATATAAGTTGAATGCATATTTAGTTCGTATAAGTTACAAAAAAGTAATTTCATTAAGTACAGCCTTATTGTAACTGTATTTTCCAATTCGCTACATATAAGTTCTAAAAACCCAACATATTCATAAATATATTAACAGGCTATGAAGGTTCACATATAACAGTAACATATTCATAAATCTTAACTTTTACGGAGATTGAAGTACCTGAGAATGTCAAGTATGATTTTAGGGGCAAGGATTTAGTCGTATCGTGATGGACTGGCGGTGATTCTAGAGACTGCCATCGGAAAATCCAACTACTGCATATCATTGTTCTTCAATATATTAGGGATGACATTAATCAAGTATATATTTTGATTATCAGTGACAAAAGTTAAAATTTAGTAACTTAGAATATATATAACCTGGCACATATCTTTGTCTTTGGAATTCAAAGAGGAACATCTAAATGAAAATGAAACTTATTATTATAGTATGACAAAGTATTCTCCTTGTGTTCTTTTGTCGTGAACTTTAGGCACTCCATGCCTGCCCCCAAGGGTACTATTTCACACCCAAAGAAAAAAGTATGTCTCTTGTTTAAATTTAAATAGAAAATTATGTTAACCCGTTTACTTATCATAAAAGAAATGTGCACTTACTTGTGAATTTGCCACTAATACGGAGGACCATAATTGCAGCCTTCACTATTCCTATCCTCGAACTTAAAAGGTGTTAGCCACATCCACGTTTACAGAAAAAGAAAGTGCTAAAATCATACTCCTATTGAATCTTAACTTTAGTGTAGCTTGTGCCCTTGGGGTGATTAAATTAAGGTTAAGGGGGCAGGAAATGGTTTATTCCTTACAAAATACGAAAGTTAATTATTCCCCGTATGTAGAAAAAAACACATTAGTTTCGCATTAAATTGATGTCTTAATCCAAAAACAATAACTCCCTGATTCGAAAATTACCTCATAATCTAATAGATGCACACACAACAACTATAAGAGAAAGACACCAGGTTTGAATAGGATAAAGAAACGAATTCTGCAAAGTAAATAGCCAAACTTTTGTATTCCAGTAAGACTATGATGAATGTTGTTGGAACCGATAGGTTCAAAAACAAATAAGGATTTTTGTAGCATTTAAGGGAATTTTCTCAATTATGCATAACTTAATCCCTATTATGTAAAATCAAGTTTTGGGCGATTTGTAAGTAGTTTGCGGAACGTCAGTTTTCCAAAATACAGTTTGCAAATTGGATGGATAACCTTTATAAGGTCCTTAAGAGTTGGACGTTTTGTATGGCCCATTCAAAGTACTTGTTTTGGGACAACCCAACCTATAGAATAAGTATTTGTTGCACAACTATAAGTTAAAGTTACATACATCAACTCCGTCAGGAAAACAACGCCAAAAGAAATCTCGTCTAGGTCGTCCAGTGACATATTTTATAGCATCAGTCAGGGCGTCGGTTATAAGAAAAGAAAATAAGAGACCTGCAAGTACATCAAGTAATAAGAAATCACTGAACTCGAAGTGGGTCATAAACATTTTAAGCCAATCTTTTGCATAAAAATATAATGAAATGGTTACATAATATTGCATGATGAAGATCATATACATCTCTCCTCCTCATATAGATGAACAGAAAAGCAACTAATAGGCAAGATAACCATGTACTAAGGGGGTGTTTGGGTCAGCTTACTTTTTGCGACTTATGAGCTTATTGATGCAAGGTAATCATCTCTCGACCTTCAAGCTCTCTTGTATGGTCTGTGACCTGCCAGCAGCGATATATATTGTGTTATATCAGTTCCATACATATCATTTGGAATATCGCTTGATATTGATGTAAGTTAAAACTTATTCAGGCCGTCTACAACTCCAAGTCACAGTTAAATCATATCTAATCTATATTATATTAAACATTATCAACTAATTAAATCCGACTCGACGCAAAAAAATTTATATATTCTTCTTCAAATCATGAAAAAAAAAAAAAAAAAAAAAAAAAAAAAAAAAAAAAAAAAAAAAAAGATCCATGATACTTACTAATCAATAAAAGAAAATGTCACTTTACCATGAATGACATAACACGTAAAATAAGAATAATTTGAAATTTACAAAAGAGGTTATAAACCTGTACTTAATACATGTCACAGTCAAAGTGGGCATTTTCAGTAAGAACATATAAGCTGATAAAAATTTATAATCGGACTTTGTATCAGATAAACTACTTCAGTGGTATCCTAATATGCAAATGAGTTGTCGAGTGTGCAATAAAGAACATGATTCTCACCACTACTTGTTCTTTAATTGTGAGAGTTCTAACCAAGCCAGAACTAAATTCGTCGTTATGTCCTAGATGCAATCCTTTATAACACTTTGTTACGGGACATTCATTTGAACTTAAGAACGCAAGCTACAACAAACAATGTTATCCACTTTCTAGCATATAATAACATCTACTCTTCCTTGCTTGCCTACATAATAAAAGCCACTTTCACCAGCAAAATCATAAAGTATTACTTACGCATACAGATTCACGACCTACTTAAATCATGCTATTGAAATAACTAAAAAAGTAAGCATTGTACTTAAATCACATTGAAGATTACAGCACGATGAATAGTAAAACATACCACATGGTGAAATAATATTATCATTGAAACATTTGGATCCAACCACAGCGAATGATCTACATCGCCTGTAACCAAACTTGTTTATGTCATTTCATCGAACACCTACTCTGCATCCAAGATACATACACATTTCAAAGAAGCACACGCATAATCGTTTAATGTAAGGTTCAAGATACATAATCAAAAGTTTAATAGTTTCTAAAATAAAAAAAGCGGCAAAAGAACATCCTGAAGCTAAAAAAGGATTACCAAATAATAAAAACAATTGCATGTGCAGGGATTGAAAGAATATAGGAATAAAAAAAAGTAGCAACAATTTGAAGAAAATGGATAACCTGTTTCTTTATTGAAAGCGAAATCAATTTGCACCAATAGATCCAACTTTTGATGAAAACTCAAGATGAAGATGAAGTGCTCCAATAGATCCACTTTTTTTTTTTTTTTTTTTTTTTTTTTTTTTTTTTTTTTTTTTTTTTTTTTTTGGGTTTTTGCTACAACACAATTGAATTGAACTTAATCAAAGCAAATATATTAAATTGAATAAAAATAAAAATAAAAAGTAAATTGATTATTTATAAGCAAATATACTTAATCAACCAATGGAATTTTTTTTCTTCATCTCCATCCTCCACTGGCATAGATCGGGTTCTTATGGTTGATGAATCTGGCTGAATCAAAGTAATATAGAGCAAACCGTACAACCTTTTTGGATGTTTTTTTGAATCGTTGATATTAATGGATGAATTGAAACTGATATTGATTTGATTTGGAGCATGTTTTGGAGTAGAAGGAAGGTGTTAGGAATCATTTAATGTGTTGGAGAAACCGACTATTATGTGATTCAAAATTCAATCGTATAAAGGAAGAATAGCATACATTAATTGGTTAACAAAAATACAGAGCATTATGAGGAAGCACAAGGAGTAGTGCATACAGTGTTGTACACATCAGAGAATTAATTATTTTTTGATCAATAGGAGAGAATACATGTCAGAGCATTAATTATTTTTGCTGCTTCATATACTTGTAAATTATTCACGTTTATTAGAATAAATAGATGATTGATAGGGTACATAGGATATATATAGAACACATATTTACACTTTGATCCTTCTAATACTAAACTATATTATATTTTTCTAATATTCCCCTGCAAGCTAAGGCCGGGTAACGACCTGCAGCTTGGACCGTAACTCAGCAAACCGTTGAAATGACAAAGGCTTTGTAAAGATGTCTGCAGTCTGATCATGTGTGGAAATAAATTGCACAGAGAGTTTTTGTGCAACAACTTTTTCTCTAACAAAATGAAAGTCAACTTCAACATGTTTCGTGCGAGCATGAAAAACAGGATTTACTAATAAATATTTTGCACCCAAGTTATCACACCACAAAACTGGAACAGACATCATAGGAACTTTAAGTTCTCTAAGAAGAGCTTCTATCCATGTAAGTTCAGCTACGGTGTCAGCTAAAGCTTTGTACTCTAATTCTGTTGATGACCGAGAGACAGTTCGTTGTTTTCTTGCTGACCAAGAGATTAGATTGTTTCAAAGATAGATGGCATATCCCCCTGTGAACCGGCAGTCATCAGGGCAACCAGCGCCAAGTCCGCATCCGAAAAAGCACTCAAATAGGAATCTTGAGAATTAGTGTAAGCATGAATAACAGACCCCGAATCATGTTTGATAAGAAGCCCGTAATCAAATGTACCTCGAAGATAACGAAGAATTCTTTTGACAGCAGACCAATGATTTGTTGTTGGAGAGTGCATGAATTGGCAAACTTTGTTCACGGCATAAGTGATGTCTGGACGAGACAAATTCACGTACTGAAGGGCACCAACAAGTTGGCGATATTTAACCGGATCATCGAACAAGCAGCTGTCACCGAGATGCAAATTGGCAGTGGTAGCAATCGGAGATGGCACTGGCTTCGCTTTTGAAAGATTCGCTCGCTGAAGCAATTCCAAGATATATTTATTTTGTGACAAGATGACATCTGAGTTTCTGTGAACCACTTCAATGCCCAAGAAGTATGAAAGAGTATATTGTGTATATTGTATTATGATTGATAGGGTACATTGTATTATGAATGAAAGAGTATATATTTCTTGTTGTATTAGATGACTTCAAAAGTATTTTTGTCATGTTTTTTGCCCTTTTTTGTGGTCAGAGCATAATGTTGTTTTAGTTCAAGGGGTTTTCGGTTCAGCTCACACAAGTTCCATTTAATTTTAGAGGAGAGTTATTTTGGATACTAAAAATTACTCACATACCAAGGGACACATCCCCACCCTCCATCTAAATTTGATCAATGGCTAAGATTAAAAAGATATTTACTAATTAAAAAATAACTAAATGCAGAAGGGCAGTTTGGTACATTTACAACACACACAAAATAGGGGTCCTCTTAATTTCTCTCATTATTCACCCCCTCACCAACATACACAAAAAACATACACTACTGATCAAAAACCACCATAACTTCCGGTAGCACAACCCTGATCCCAATCCTATTCCAACCGATGAGTATTTCCGTTCATCATCAATCAGCAAACTCGCCACGTCATCATCTCTATTTTTTGCGGCTTATCGTCTCATTCACTCCTCTTTCTTTCCACTCGTTTTTCTTACACACAAACACACAGTAAGTAAAAGTAAAAGTAATCCATCATCGATGGCTGCTGCTTCTTCAACTGATCGTGACACCTTTATCTACGTCGCTAAGCTTGCTGAACAAGTTGAACGTTATGACGGTATTCAATACGTTCTTCTTTTATTAACAGATCTGTTGTTAATTATTCATTATGTTAGTGTAACTTTAGATTCGAATTTCTTCAATCTGGTGTTAATTAATCAATTGACTAAATTATTGTGGATATTATCGGTTTTAGTTGACCGTTTGCGAATTTAGTTAGGTTTAGGTGTGTTTGGCGCGGAGCGTTTAGCGTTTCGAAGTTAGCATTTAGATTCGAATCTGGTGTGTAAGTAAAGATGTATATGAACGATGTGTTGAATCTGTGAAGTGGTGTTGTTTTTAGTTGACGATTTGCGAATTTAATTAGCGTTATGTTTGGCACGGAGTGGTTGAAAAAAGAAGATAGCTAGTTCTGATTATCTTTTTATTTAGGGTCATTTTACGTGCATGTCTTTATATGATCAAAATTTTCCAAACACTCCTCAAGCCCATTTTGTTACCCCGAATTATCTGATTGATTATACCATATCACATAATAAGTTTCCAGACACCACCTAATGGATGTGCTCATTGAAAGTGATTATGTGATATTTTAGTATCGGAATCAGATGATAGTTCGTTAATGCTAGGAATAGGGGTATGTGTGTGTCTGTTATTTTTGCATTTATTTATATTATAGCCAGTTTTCTTGCAACTCCTAACCTATAAATGAAGTCAGCGTCTTAGACCTTGATGTTGGTTAATGGTCCCAATTTTAATTCTAAGGTTGATCATAAGTCTGTGGTGCTATTGCAATGAGATGCTTATTAGGTGTTATATGTGTACTTTTTATCCTCAATTATGTGCATCATATTCATAGGTGACAACTATTGTTGATTTTCGTATACTTTTGTTTTCATTTGTGACTACTGCTCTTAAATATGAGGGGTTGGTATTGTCAATTTACGTCGGAAATATATGAGGTTCTGCTTGTCTTGTGTCACATTATTTTTTGTATTGGCTTCTTGATGAAATCTGCATTACACTCGCATTCTCATGTTGCTGATTTCATGTATTTTTTTTTTCTTTTTTCCACTTGTAATTCAGCAACTTCTGTTCTCAGGTCAGCTTACCACCAAGATTACATGATTGTAGGCGACTGAAAGTCGGAGGTACATCGCTTAGACTTAGATCTTTTATAATTTAAAACCCTTTCTCCTGTAAAATCCATGTGCGTTTTACAAGTGATATAAATTAAAAAAAAGCTAGATAATCAGCTGTGATTAAACGAGTTGTAGTACATAAGTTGTTTACTTATGCAATCCAAACATCCCTCAAGAGTTCAAATATATCTATCTTAGACTAGCATAGTAATCACTTAATATTGCTAATTTTAAGTTATAGCTCAAAAGTTTGGTTCTAAATATATGATTCATAGATAGTGTAATCTGTTTTGGATAATTGGGTTGAAATTTGGTTATTTGATGTCTGTTGTAAGGAATGCTGATTAGGGAAGAGATTGATGAAAACACGACAGCGTATATAGATGCAGACATGAACGGGGAAGAATTGACTTACAGGGTGGAAAGGAATGCTGGACTCGTGAACGCTGCGACGGGTGAGAAGTCTGATATTCTGATTGAAGTTCCTCCTAGTGCAAATGGTGTTCTCAATGATGCTGCAAAAGCTGTGAAGAGGATGAAGATCGAGGAGGTTGAAGATGATGATGAAATGGATGAATAAAAGAAAAGTGGAATAAACTAGTTGTATAGAAGAGTCTTGTTACTTCTGTCAAGTGTTATGTTATTTTTTTAAATGTAAGCTGAAACACGATCAACTTGTTTGTTTAGTATAGGTCAGTGTCTATGTTGTTAAAGTTGCCCGGTGTACTAACTTTTGAATCAATGAAGTGAATTTGCTTATATAATATGGGCAATTCTAAGTTCCAGATTCGTAATTTTTATTCACTCATATTTGGTTATCTTGAATGCAGGGGCTAATAGGTAATTGAACAAGACACCATAGCTGGTGTCACAAATGTAGCTCAAAACACATGGTAGGTCTATTTGCCTAATATCTTATTTTGTATCACAGGTGATACCTAATATCTTATTTTGTATCACAGGTGATACATAATAAGTTATTTTGTATTACTGGTGATAATTAATATCTTATTTTGAATCACAGGTGATACCTAATATTTGGTATGTATCACAGGTGATACCTAATATCTTATTTTGTATCACAAGTGATACCTAATAAGTTATTCTATATCACAGGTGATACCTAATATGTTAACTGTTTGTTTATTTTGCCTTTTCCACCTTAATTCTCAAGTTATAAAAATTTTGTTTTTACAAAAGTTGTTCATTTTTAGCTTATTAATAAGTTTCATGAAAATATTTTGTATCACAGGTGATACCTAATAAGTTATTTTGTATCACTGGTGATACCTAATATCTTATTTTGAATCACATGTGATACCTAATATTTGGAATGTATCACAGGTGATACCTAATATCTTATTTTTATCACATGTGATACCTAATAAGTTATTCTATATCACAGGTGATACCTAATATGTTAACTGTTTGTTGATTTTGCCTTTTCCACCTTAATTCTCAAGTTATAAAAATTTTGTTTTCACAAAAGTTGTTCATTTTTAACTTATTCATGAAAAAAAAATTGCAAAAACAAAAACTAGGAAGTTAGGAAGCCCAGGGTGAGCCTAGGCTCGAACCTCAGACCTCTACCATCCTCAACCAGTTTAACACACCACAACCATCTCTGCCCTTGGGTCTTTTTCGTTATAGCTTGCATCTTTAATTCACTTAACCAATTTTTTCCCTTTTAGATTAACTACCCTTTTTGCTTATTCACAGCTTATTCAAATAAGCTGTTGATTCCTTTTTATTTTTCCTAAGTTCAATATAGCTTAAAGTAGTTTTCCAAAAAATTTCATAATTTTTTCGTATTAATTTAGTATTTTTAATATTATTCTTAGTCCAAAACTGTTTTTAATTCATTATAAATTAAATAAAAAGCAAATTTACACATCTAGAGGTAATTTTTGATTTTTAGGTTTTCTTAGGCTCGTTTAATTCCCGTAAGAACTCGTTTTTCAGTTTAATTTGTGGTTTTGCTTATTTGTTCTTTACTTACTTATTTTATATCACATGTGATACCTAATATGTTATATTGTATCACCTATGATTTTGTATGTTGTTAGGATTGGACAAACGGTTAAGGTGGTTAAACCTTTTGTTATTTGTGTGTATGATATATTGAGTGAATATGATTAAGTATGCGGAATCTACTTAATCACACTTAGAAGGTTATTATGATTATGAAAATGGAACAGTTGTGTTTGTTATTGAACAAGGAACAATGAAAGATTAACACCAAACGATTCAATATTATTAATGATAATAATACGAGTGATCTTGAATTATCACTAAGGTTACAACCTTGAATCTTAAGTTTCTATGTTCTTGATATTGTTGTGTTTGTTCTATGTCTAACAGTTATGAAAGTTCTAAGTGTTTACAATATCAGAAATAACTTATCGACTTATGCACACATAATATCGAGACTAAGATCTTCTTTTATAGTCCAAGAAGATCTTTACAATATTGCTTAAAGTCTAGCCGAACTACTTGCTAACTTATCTTGAGTGTGTCAGTACATAAGATACAACATGTATCTAAGTACACAACTTGATATTGATCACTTTGCTAAAAGATATTATCTACCGTATATTGTTGACCAAAATACAAAAAATATATTTTCATACTTATCCACTTAGCAGCAGAATGTACATTAGCAGCAGCAATGTTAATACTAGCAGCAGAATCCTTCAGCAGCAGAATGTTAAGCCTAGCAGCAGAATCATTTATCGCTAGCAGCAGAATCAAATGTTCTAGCAGCAGGAACAAACATTAACAGCAGGAACCAAATGCACTAGCAGCAGAATCACACTTAACGTTTTTCTTTGAATAGAATCCGATATTAACCTTTTTGAATATTTAATTCCCAGCAATCCTCCCCTAAACATGTGAATCCATTTCAACATGTTTCTGAATTAAATTATGGATTGTGAAGATCTTTCAAACACTTCTGTTCTTCAAGATTGAATATCTTTCTCAATAATTCATCTGCTTTGTTCTTTGACTTTAACAATATCAACACATTGCTCCAATCTTGGACTAAAAGATGGTGCAATTTCCTTGGATGGAGGAATTATAAGAGGCAATGATGCTGTGTATCTTGGATGCTTGTTTCAACAAGTGAAATCATCTATCAGCATGCCTTTGTAAGTGATGAACAAACGTGGTAAACTGAAATTGAAACTTTTCTTCGTTTGACCTAGATAGAACTTTCTCCTTTGGAATGTTCTTGTCATTTTCAACCTCCATGTCATTATCTTGTATGCTCTTGTCTTTTCCTCCCTTACATTGGGATTGTCTTCCTTTCTTGGGCTTTTATTTCCTCCCCTAAAGCAAATAAAAATTTTATCCTCCCCTGTTTGGAGCATCTCTCACCATCATCCCATCATTATCTGATCTACCAATGTGAACTTGTTTTCAGACAATGTTGTACATGAAGCCATCAATTTCTTAAGAGTTTAATTGCTGCCCTCATCACTTCTAGGTGTGTTAACTCCTATGAGAGGTGAATCAGTGGACATTTGACTCATGGTCCATCAATGGATGGTTTTTGTGAGTCTCTTTGAAAATCCTTTTAAGAAACTTTTGCCTTAGCAGTATGTTCATGATTTTAGAATTGAAAAATCATACTGCTTTCAACCATTTTGAAGGGATTAAGTGTATAACAGACACTTAATCAAAATTTCGGTTTAAAGCAACCTCTGGTTGTGTGAGAACCAATGTTTTCAGTTCTAAATAACTGCCTGTGTAAAGATAAACTCATTCAAAGAGTTTTCCTGACAGGGTTTCCAGCTCATAGTAATTGTTACCTCTAACACAAGTGTTAGATTCACTTTTACTAGTTGTTCTTTCTATCAGATGTCCTTAGACTTGCTCATTATACTTGAAAGTATAAAATGATAGAAAGTGAGTTGAGTCAGTTACTATCTGACCAACTAAGTCATCAATTCAATGTGAAATTTCATACTTAGGTTTCAAGAAAGAAGTTTTAAGGAGTTTTAAATTCCCAAACTCAGTCCATCATAAACCTAATATGTAGCAACTAATATAATCATTATGCTGCTTCCATTTCACTTGAAACATCCTTTTGTGTTCACATGATCATACCTGAAATTGTTAGTCTAAAACCAAAAGAACAATGTACAAAGTACTTGTCTTGTATTAGAATAAACATAGGACTAACTGTATGAATAACACAAATTAAATTTGTACTAGTAGCACAAACTTTTGTAATAGCAGTAGTATCTTTTAAAACTAGCAGCACAATCAAAAATTTATTTACAAAAACACAAAGTTTAAAATCATTGAGGATTAAACATTCCAATACTTGCTACCAAGTACTGAAACCTTCCAACATCAAAAGCTTTGGTTAGCAGATCTGCAAAATTAAATTCTGAAGCAATTTTAAGTACTTGAATTAATCTTTTCTCATTGCAGTCTCTTATAAAGTGATGTCTAATTTCAATGTGTTTTGTTTTAGAATGTTGCACTGGATTTTTAATAATACAAATTGTACTACTATTATCAATATGAATAACAGTGTTTAAGAAATTTTACCCATAGTCAAGGAGTTGGTTTTCAAGCCATAGAACCTGACCACAGCAACTTGCAGTAGCCATATATTCAGCTTCAGTTGTTGAATTTGCCACACTTGTTTGCTTCTTACACTGCCATGAGACAAGTCTACACCCAAGGAATTGACATCCTCCAGTTGTTGACTTTCTGTCCAAGCTAGCACCAGCATAATCACTATCCGAAAATGCTACCAAGTCAAAAGGTGATTCCCTTGAATACCATAGACCCAACCTTGGTTGACCCTTGAGATATCTAAAAATTCTCTTGACTGCAGTTAAATGAGAAACCTTTGGAGTAACTTGAAATCTTGCACAAGCACAAACAGAGAACATGATATCAGGTCTTGATGATGTAAGATACATGATACATCAAAGAACCTATCATAGATCTGTAAGTGTGTACATCTACATTTTCTCCATCTAAATCTTTTAGAAGTGGCTTCTCAGAGTTCATTGGTGTGCTTGCCATTTTTGAATCAGCAAATTGAAATTTTCTAAGTATCTCTGCAACATATTTGTCTTGACTAATAAATATGCCTTCAGATGATTGCTTAACTTGCAAACCCAAAAAGAATGTGAGTTCTCCCATAGAACTCATCTGAAACTTATCATGCATAAGTTTCTCAAACTCTAAACACATCTCCTTCCTAGTAGATCCAAAGATAATGTCATCCACATACACCTGCACTAACAGAAGATCCTTCTTGTGTTGTTTGATGAAAAGTGTTTGATCAATCTTTCCTTTTTGAAATCCATTTTCTAATAAGTAGGAAGCAAGTGCTCCATACCAAGCTCTTGGTGCCTGATGAAGGCCATATAGAGCTTTAACTACTTTGTACACTTTGTCTGGATGTTGTGGGTCAATGAAGCCTGGAGGTTGTGAAACATACACCTCTTCTTCAATTGTTCCATATAAAAATGCACTCTTGACATCCATTTGATAAACTGTGAAGCCTAAAAATGAAGCATAAGCTAAGAAAAGCCTGATTGCCTCAATCCTTGCTACTGGAGCATAAACTTCATCATAGTCTATTCCTTCTTCTTGTGTGTATCCTTGGGCTACTAATCTAGCCTTATTCCTAATCACTATTCCCCTTTCATCCCTTTTATTCTTGAAAACCCATCTAGTGCCAATTACCTTTGCATTCTTAGGTAAATCAACTAGCACCCATACCTTCTGAATCTTGAACTGAAGAAGCTCCTCTTGCATAGCTTCTACCCAGCTTGAATTATCTAAGGCTTTCAGAATGTTCTTTGGTTCATCTTGTGAGAGAAAACATACAAACAAGCAAGAGTTTGAAAACTCATGCTGCTTTGAAGCATAAAGGACATCAAGAAGCCCTTGTTGGCCTAAAGACATCAGTTGTTGTCTTGTCTTCACACCGGATTGTACATCTCCAATCACATTATCTAGGGAGTGGACTTTGTGAATTCTTGTTTGTGGAGTAGAAGGAACTTGATAATTTGATGGAAGATTGTTAAAATCCACCTCATTATCTGAGAATTCTGCTTCTTTCGTTTCTGAAGGGACAGCAGCAGAATCAGTTGGCCTAACAGCAGAATCAGTAAGCTTAGCAGCAGAATCACCAGCAGAAACAATTTGTTGTTCCTGAGTTCCACCTTCTTTCCTTTCATCTTCAACACCTTCTTTAGCTTTGCCAGAAGAAGATTCATCAGTTGTTGAAGTTGATTCCACACTTGTACTTGACCATATTGGCATCCAAACATGATCTTGGTTTGTCTCCTTTTCTAACCTTGCCTCATCTGTTGCTTGTGAACCTGAAAATTCATTAGTTTCAACAACAACAGGCACATATTTCATTGATTTGGTTAGTGTTTCAAGATCAAATAGCCATTTTGGTCCTTGACCTTCTACATTGGATTTATCTTCTAAAAACTCCACATGTAGGTTTTCTTCTACAATCATAGTTCTTTTGTTGTATACTCTAAATGCTTTGCTATTAAGAGAATATCCAACAAAGAATCCTTCATCTGCTTTACCATCGAATTTTCCTAAATGGTCTAAGGTATTGAGAATTGTCACATGACATCCAAAAGGTCTAAGAAATCCTATTGCAAGAGTTCTACCTCTAAAAAGTTCATATGATGTCTTATTGTGAGGCTGTATGACTAAAACTCTATTTTGAACATAGCAAGCAATATTGACTGCTTCAGCCCAAAAAGTTATAGGTAGCTTAGAATCAGCTAACATAGTTCTAGCAGCTTCAATTAGTGTTCTATTCTTTCTTTCAACTACTCCATTCTGTTGTGGAGTTCTAGCAACACTAAATTCTCTCCTAATACCTTTTTGTTTGCAGAAATCATCCATAACTCTATTCTTAAACTCTGTCCTATTATCACATCTAATGACTTTCACTTTCTTGTCTACTTGGTTTTCTATCTGTGTAATGAATGTCTTAAGGATGCTTGTAGTCTCATCCTTAGAAGATAGAAAGAAAACCCATGTAAATCTAGTATAGTCATCAATTATAACAAGACAATATCTCTTATGCATTATACTACTTACTGAAACAGGTCCAAATAAGTCCATATGCAGCATAAACAATGATTGATTAATAGAGTTAAAAATCTTGGGCTTACAAGTGGCTTTGTGTTGTTTTCCTTTTAGACAAGCAATGCATGTTTGATCATTTTCAAATCTTTTGTGAGGTAAACCTCTTACCAAACCATTCTTAACAATTTTATTTATGGTTTTGAAATTAATATGACCAAGCCTTCTATGCCATTTCATTGATTCATCCAATGTGGCCTTTGCAACAAGACAAGTTAAATTCTTTTTTGGAACAATGTTCTTCATGTATACACTGTACATATTGCCCTTTCTAGGAATTCTAAGAAGTACTTGACTTTCATCAGGCATCTTAAAATCAGGAGAAAGTACAAGACATTCAGTCTCACAGAAAAGAACATTGTTCTTTTTGTCACACATTTGTGAGACACGAAAAAGATTATAATTTAGCTCTTTTACATAGAACACATCTTCAAAATCTAAATTTCCAGTTTTAATGGTACCTTTACCGGAAATTTTGCCACCAACACCTCCTCCAAAGGTAACATAGCCTCCATCTATTGATTGAAAATCTGAGAGATAAGACTTGTTGCCTGTCATGTGCCTTGAACATCCACTATCTGAGTATCCTTGATCCTCTTGCTGATCATTTGAATGTTCCTGCACATAAATGAGAAGTATTAGTTTCTTTTGGGGACCCAAGCCATTACTGACTTGGATCTGCCTCTTGCATCAATGTAATTTAATCTTTTAAGGACAGTTGATGCAACATTGGATTTTAGAATCCAACATGCTGAGGCCTTAACAGCATTTGCCCTGTTTCCCTTAGCAGCAGAATGAACTGATTGCTTAGCAGCAGGAACTGCTAACTTTTCAGTTCTACCCTTTGGTTTCCAAACTTGTTTTTGAACCACTGCTTTTGTTTGAATGGACCTTAGAACAGTCTTTGGTGCATTTTTGAAAAAAGTTTTTGCACCCTTAGCTGTTGATTTTGGGTTAACAGTCATAGATGGTCGAGCAGCAGAAACAAATAGTCTAGCAGCAGGATCCATTTGTCTACCAGAAGGATCAGTGTTTGAGATAGACTTGTTTTTTACTGTTCTGGGTTTTGTTCTATTAATACTAGAACTATAGTGAAAGTGAGTTTTAGGTGTTTGCCTTTTGTGGTTCACTCTATGGTTTTCATACCCAGTTACCCAATGGTTGCAGAAAGCTGCAAGATGGTCAAAACTACCACATGTGTAACAAGCTTTGTTATAAAAAGTAAAGTCATCACCTAATTGGTTAGACTTGAGGTTGTTCCAATTCCTTTGGTTACCTCTGGGCTTGTTGGTGGTTCTATATTGTTCACAATATCTAACTGGTTGCCTAACATGCTTAATGTTTGATTTAGGCCTATCAGTATTGTGTTTGACTATCTTAGGAACACTTGTTCCTACTTTCTTAAACACTTCAGGTTTAGACATAACCTGTTCTTCTTTATCACTATCAGTTGTGCAATCCTCAACAACTATAGCATCTCCTTTCTTTGCAAATGACACCTTGTCCTGATAAAGTAAAGTTTTATCTAAACTTTCTTTTTCTATCTTAGGACCCTCAGTAGACTTAGAACCATATTCCATTATTGGTTCTTGAAACTCAGCAAAGCCTGTGTGTGCTAGGTCAACACCTGGAGGTGAATGAACACCTCTATATGGTGGAGGAACAGATTTGTATCCTAAACCTGACTTAGCTTTATCAATTACTTGAGCTTCCCAAATCTTATTCATTCCTTCTGAGGCATGAGCTAAAGCATCTATAGTTATCTTAACATTTTCAGTTTTATTATTGGCTTCAGCTAACTGTTTACTTTGACCAGTAAGTAATTCATCTCTAAATGCTATTCCTCTTTTTAAAGCATTTAAGTCATCAGTAAACCTAGATTCATTGTCTTGAAAGTGTGCAATTTGTTTTTCAAGCACACCTATAGCTCTTTTATGATTACTTAAATTAGCTAAGGCAGTAATTAGTTCTTCTCGCCTATTATCAGCTTTTCTTTTAAGTTCTTCATTATCTTTAAGAGCAGAACATGATTTAGAACATTTGGTTATGGAAGTTACCTCTGAATCAGAGAAGGCCATTAGAGCAGTCTCAGTGGCCACAAGAGTAGCATTTGTTGGTGCTTCCTCTTCATCAGCCATGAAGCTCCAGTCATAGTTAACCCCATCTATGGCTAGCATAGCCCTTGGTTCTTCAACTGTGAATTCCTTCTTCTTCTCTTGCCTATACCATGTGCTTCTATTATCCTGCTTCCTTAGGTTTCTACATTCTTTAGCAAAGTGTCCTAACCTATGACAGTTGAAACACTCTACTTTCTTCTTATCAAACCCAACAGTTTCATTACCATCAATGGTAATCTGCTTACCAGTTCTCTGCCAGAACTTCTTAGCCCTCATGCTAAGCAAAGCAACCTGCCATTTGATGTCCATCTCTTCCAAATCATTATCATCCAACTGATCAAGATCTTCATGAGTTAGAGAAGAACCACTAGTTTGACTAGACATGAATACATAAAATGATGGATCTCCAAGTCCAGCAACATTCTTCTGTGAACTAGTAGAAGGACTACCATAAACAGCAGTAGAAACACTTTCAACTTCATCTACCTCTTCTGAGTTACTAATACTAGGAGATGACAAAAGTGCCACATTCCAGAACTAGGACTATAGATTCCAGACTTCTTTAGACTTTGTTCAACAATTTTGAAGTTATTAAACAAATCATTGAGTTTCATGGTTTCAATATCTGGCTTGTTCATCCAGACAACCACATGAGTATGGAACTCATCAGGTAGACTTCTCAAAAACTTCATGTTGAGATCTTCCTTTGCTATCTCAACACTCAATACACTTAGCTGACTGACAAGCTTGTGTAATCTAGAAAACAACTTATCAAGAGATTCATTGCTATTTGAACTGAAATTTTCAAATTGTTGTTTCAGCAATGTCTTTTGTGTTTTCTTGGTGGTTTCATTACCACCAAACCATGCACAAATCTCTTCAAAAAGAGTTTTTGCATCTGGATACTTGCTAAAGGATAGCATCTGTTCACCAGGAATGGTCATAAGCAACAAGTTTCTTGCTTTTTGATCATTTCTCTTTTGTATCCTTTCTTCATTTGAAACTGGTCTAGTATTTCTTTGTCTTACTGTTTTGCCTTCAACGATAGCATCTGAATAGCCTAGTGAAAAAGAATCACCATACATAATGATATCCCAAAGAGCATAATCTTGAACCATAAAATATTGCTCAATTCTCAACCTCCATAACTCAAACTCATTTTGTTTGATCATGGGCAATTTTGCAGCAACATGTGTAGCAGTATCTTGAACATCCATTTCTCAAGCTTCTTCTTCTAAATCAATAATATCAGCCTTGCTCTGATACCACTTGTTAGGATTGGACACACGGTTAAGGTGGTTAAACCTTTTGTTCTTTGTGTGTATGATATATTGAGTGAATATGATTAAGTATGCGGAATCTACTTAATCACACTTAGAAGGTTATTATGATTATGGAAATGGAACAGTTGTGTTTGTTATTGAACAAGGAACAATGAAAGATTAACACCAAATGATTCAATATTATTAATGATAATAATACGAGTGATCTTGAATTATCACTAGGGTTACAACCTTGAATCTTAAGTTTCTATGTTCTTGATATTGTTGTGTTTGTTCTATGTCTAACAGTTATGAAAGTTCTAAGTGTTTACAATATCAGAAATAACTTATCGACTTATGCACACATAATATCGAGACAAAGATCTTCTTTTATAGTCCAAGAAGATCTTTACAATATTGCTTAAAGTCTAGCCGAATTACTTGCTAACTTATCTTGAGTGTGTCAGTACATAAGATACAACATGTATCTAAGTACACAACTTGATATTGATCACTTTGCTAAAAGATATTATCTACCGTATATTGTTGACCAAAATACAAAAAATATCTTTTCATACTTATCCACTTAGCAGCAGCAATGTTAATACTAGCAGCAGAATGTTAAGCCTAGCAGCAGAATCATTTATCGCTAGCAGCAGAATCAAATGTTCTAGCAGCAGGAACAAACATTAACAGCAGGAACCAAATGCACTAGCAGCAGAATCACACTTAACGTTTTTCTTTGAATAGAATCCGATATTAAACTTCTTGAATATTTAATTCCCAACATATGTATCACAAGTGATACCTCATATTTTGTATCTACAAAAACAAGTTGCTAACTAGAGTCTAACTATCATAGGTGATACCTAATATGTTATTTTGTATCACATGGATACCCAATAAGTTATTTTATATCACTGGTGATACGTAATATCTTATTTTGAATCACATGTGATACCTAATATTTGGTATGTATCACAGGTGATACCTAATATCTTATTTTGTATCACAGGTGATACCTAATAAGTTATTTTGTATCACTGGTGATACCTAATATCTTATTTTGAATCACATGTGATACCTAATATTTGGTATGTATCAGAGGTGATACCTAATATCTTATTTTGTATCACAGGTGATACCTAATAAGTTATTCTATATCACAGGTGATACCTAGTATGTTAACTGTTTGTTTATTTTGCCTTTTCCACCTTAATTCTCAATTTATAAAAATTTTGTTTTCACAAAAGTTGTTCATTTTTAGCTTATTAATAAGTTTCATGAAGAAAAAAAATTACAAAAACAAAAACTGGGAAGTTGGGAAGCCCAGGGTGAGCCTATGCTCGAACCCCAGACCTCTACCATCCTCAACCAGTTTAACACACCACAACCATCTCTGCCCTTGGGTCTTTTTCGTTATAGCTTGCAACTTTAATTCACTTGACCAATTTTAGCTTAACTTCCCTTTTAGCTTAACTTCCCTTTTTGCTTATTCACAGCTTATTCAAATAAGCTGTCAATTCCATTTTATTTTTCCTAAGTTCAATATAGCTTAAAGTAGTTTTCCAAAAAATTTCATAATTTTTTCGTATTAATTTAGTATTCTTAATATTATTCTTAGTCCAAAATTGTTTTTAATTTATTATAAATTAAATAAAGGGCAAATGACACAAAAAGACATCAAAGTTAGGGTCCATTTCCAATCAAGGTATCCAACTTTTTTTCTTGCATAAAAAGGTTCCCAACTTTTTTTTTTTTTTGCGGATTTGGGTTTTTTACTAACGGGCGTTAACTCAGTTCGTTAGTAAGTTACATGTTTGGTCCTCGAGGTCGTTAACTCAGTTCATGCAACATCCAAAAACAATTTCGAATTTTTTTTTTTACATGTTTGGTCCTCGAATTCTTATACTCATTTCATTCAACATCCAAAAAAAATGAAAATCGAAAAATATTTAAAAAAAAATTATCAAAAAAACTATTTTCTTAAAATATTTATATATTACTTTTTAAATTACTTTTTTTTCTAAAAATATCTAAAAAAAATTAAAAAAAAATTTCGAAAAAATTAAAAATATTTTCGAAAAAAAAATTTCGAAAAAATTAAAAATATTTTCGAAAATTAAAAAAAAAAAGTTAAAAAAAAGTTCGAATTTTTTTTTTTAAAATAAAGAAAATTTCAAAAAAATTAAAAAAAAAATAAAAAAATTAAAAAAAAATTCGAAAAAAAAAAATTCCGAAAAATATTTCGAAAAAATATTTTCGAAAAATATTTGAAAAAAAATTAAAAAAAAAAGTTCGAAATTTTTTTTTAATTACTTTTTAAAAAAAATTAAAAATATTTTGCGAAAGTAATATTTTTAATTTTTTCGAAAAAAAATTTTTCGAAATATTTTTTAATTTTTTTTTTCGAACAAATTTTTTATTTTTTTTTTAAAAAAAATTTCGAACTTTTTTTTAACTTTTTTTTTTAATTTTCGAAAATATTTTTAATTTTTTTGAAAATATTTTTTCGAAATATTTTTTCGAAAATATTTTTAATTTTTTCGATATTTTTTTAAATTTTTTTCTAAAAAAAAGTAATTTAAAAAGTAATATATAAATATTTTAAGAAAATATTTTTTTGATAATTTTTTTTAAATATTTTTTGATTTTTTGATTTTTGGATGTTGCATGAAATGAGTATAAAAATTCGAGGACCAAACATGTAAAAAAAAAATTTGAAATTGTTTTTGGATGTTGCATGAACTGAGTTAACGACCTCGAGGACCAAACATGTAACTTACTAACGAACTGAGTTAACGCCCGTTAGTAAAAAACCCAAATCCGCAAAAAAAAAAGTTGGGAAAAAAAAAAAAAAAAAAAAAAAAAAAAAAAAAAAAATCCGCCAAAAAAAAAGTTGGGAACCTTTTTATGCAAGAAAAAAAGTTGGATACCTTGATTGGAAATGGACCCTAACTTTGATGCCTTTTTGTGCCATTTGCCCTTAAATAAAAAACAAATTTACACATCTAGGGGTAATTTTTTATTTTTAGGTTTTCTTAGGCTCGTTTAATTCCCGTAAGAACTCGTTTTTCAGTTTAATTTTCATTTTTGCTTATTTGTGCTTTACTTACTTATTTTGTATCACAGGTGATACGTAATATGTTATTGTCTATCACCTATGATTTTGTATGTATCACTGGTGATACCTCATATTTTGTATCTACAAAAACAAGTAGCTAACTACAGTCTAACTATCACAGGTGATACCTAATATGTTATTTTGTACCACATGTGATACCCAATAAATTATTTTTGTATCACAGGTGATACCTAATAAGTTATTTTGTATCATTGGTGATACCTCATAATGTTAGTAGGTAACAACAAGTATTTAGCAAAAAAAAAAAAAAAAAGCTTAAAAGTCTACACAATAAGCAACATGAAAATAGCTTATCAAATTCTTAATATTTTGATAAAAACATTACATAACAAAAATATTATAACTAAAACATAAAATTCAACATTTCTTGTAGAAACATATAAACCATCTTCAACTTGGCCTAAGACTTTGAAACAAATTCAACCTTTTTGTTTGAAGAGAAGCTGCAACATGTCCTCTGTTGTAGCGTGGGTCAGTTCCTGTACAAAGAGGATTTCGTTTAATACCTGGTCTTTTCTTGTCCCTTAAAACATCAACCAACAATACTGATCGCGTGTATAGACTTTAATCCGATGGCATAAACAATGTACTACGATGTTGAAACTCTGATATTAAAAGACTTGCTGATTTCAAAATCGGAAAGCAAAATGTGGGAATACTAGCACCAGCTTATCTAAAACCGATATACATCTGCAGCTAATAGTCGCACCTGAAGTAGCTTTTCAGGATCTTTCATTAATCAAGTAGACATTTTTGGGCCATCATTTTCTTGAGGAGGTTCAGGGATATCTTTTCTCTCCATAACTTCTTGTATTCCTTCTTGGTAACCTACTATAAAGCTCTTCAATGCATCTCTGTAAGCAGAGGCTCTCGTCATGTAAACCCGCTGCAAAGCTGGCCTAAGTGTCTCCATTCCACCTCGAGCAGCAACAGCTGTCATCATCAATCATTACATTATCACATTTCTACAGGAACTAATTATAAGTTGAATCATTTGTTTTTATTATAAAATTTACCAAGATCCTCCAATGTTGAAGGTTCAGATTCTGCAGTTGAACCTGATCCTCCGTTAGTTTCGTCTTCTGACTTTTCCTTCTTTTTATATTCATTTGGTCGCAGCTCAGGACCTATATCTCTTACCCAGCTTGCAGCATAAAGTCTAGTTGCTTCTTTTAGCACCTGAAAAATAGTCACAAATGACATAGTCATGACACCTGCGTGTAATGATATAGTCTAATGGAGCATGCACATTACTTAAGATGTTACAATTCAACTTTCATCTTCTTAAAATATTTAAAAAAGTGTAAAATAGTACTCTGTAGTTTGTAACATACAGATATAATCCCGACGGTTTTTTAGAAGAATTATACAAATATAATGAAAATTATTCGTCAATACAAGTTGCATAAATGGTACCTAATTGAACTGTTTGCTTTACTTTTGGTCCTTGGTACCAAAGTACCAAAAGTGAAAGAAAACAGTTCAATTAGGGACCATTTAAGGAAAGCTATATAACAGACAGACGATTTCCATTATCTTCATCAAACCACGGTGTAATTTACTCATATAAAAATATTCTGCTAGAGGAGCCACTAGTTTTAAATAATAGGATTAACCAACATTGAGAATCCTTGGCGTGTAAACGAGACTACATACATATGAGATAGTAAACAGTGATTTCACTATGAGTACAAGTAAATAATGAAAGAAGGCTCACCAAATATTTCTCTTTCAAAGTTAATTTTCTTCGATTTTTGAAATGTGGGGGGTCAGGCAAAGATGAGGGAAACGCGCTTTCTTTCAAATCATATCGTACATAATCACGTACTTTCCTCCAAACTACCTTTACTATACCTTCATCCTGATCCTTCAGATATCTGAAAATAAGATGACTTATAACAAAAGCAAATAAAAACTACTTAACATAAACAACAACAAACATACTGGGAGCCAGCAAGTACGTGTTTTCTGCGTTTTAGCTTATCTTTTGTAGGTTACTTGAAAAACACTGGCGTTCAGCAAATTACTCGACACACCACAAACTCACAAAGTTAACTGTTTCTATGCCGTTCCATTTGGACCAGTCACAACAATAAGCAAATACACTCTCCAATTATACTGCACATTTTAGCTTCAAAAAGGGAAATTGTGCCTTGCATTTAAGTATGTAACAAAAAAGAGGTACGTTGCCATAGAGCAAAATGGGTTGCATTCGCAGTAATAGTTAAGAATGTGAGGTTTGACACAAACATGAAATGATTATGGCACAGGCTCAACAAAATATGCATGATGCTCGGCAATGAAGAAAAACAAATACACTTACCTTTTCTACCTAATTTTACAGAGGAATTGCATCAAACACCTATATAAAGATTCCTAAGACAGAGAATCTTCAGAGGCGAAAGTTCATCTTCCAGGGGCCAATCTTAATGACATAGCTAATCAGGCTGATGACTTATTGGAGGTGCTTACATTCCTTTCAAAAGCCATAATAGTTTTTTATTATTATTATTATTATTATTATTTGATTTTAGTTGAGAACAACATGCCATCTCAATTTAACGTTAATTCTATGATCAAGATTTGTCTAACTAAATAACCATGTTTAATGCAGACAATGGAAAGTCGGCATGTTGTTCCTGACAGAAAGCTGCTGGTAAGGCTCGTTTTGATCAGAGAAAAAGCTCGATGTATGATGGTAGGTGGATTACTAGATGAAAGAAATAGTCGTGGTTTAAATACATTACCACGATCAGAGGTATGTCCAACACCTATAAATTACATGCACACACTCCATGGATAGCTTATTTGAAACTATTTGGTAGCCTGATGCATGTGTATGTGTGTGTGTGTTAACACACACTGGGGACATATCAGCAAGAATATGGTTGTCCCACAGTGGGTTACTCCATTGACACATATATCTTACTTTTGACATCATAACCTCACTTTCAGTTAAGACTAAAAAAGGTGTTTGGGATTGCACTTTGTAAAGTAAAACTGGAGAGCTTGATTATCTGCGTTTTTTAAAACAAAACATTATTTTAGAAAGCAAGGCCAGGGAATTTCGCAAATGCAAAATTTTGAAAACGCAATCCCAAACACCAACAAAATGAGCTCCAATCGCTAATCCAGGCCTCTAATAATATCCGTTCAAACATCAAAACACAACTTAACACTCACTTTATCAAACGCTTTCTAATAATTCAATAGCCAATTACGCAGCATACTAACCTAAAGTTCACACAAAATTTCAGTTCACACAACAGAGCTCATACTCTAAAATATCAGCTGCAGTCAACCTTCACGCTTCAAGTCTTAAAACTCCCTAGATCACACATTAACAACTAATATCCATAAAATCATGAATCGAAACACATAATTTTAATAACGTGATCCCAAACACCACCTAAATGAGCTTCGATCGCTAATCCAGGTCTCAAATTATATCCTTTCTAACATCAAAACACAATTAACACTCATTAAGGGTCATAACTAACCTAAAAATAACTATCACTTTCATCATAAACCTAAATACTACTTATATAAATCGAGTTGAAAATTACTCTATCAAGCCCTAGATCAAACATATAATCAACAAATTGAATGAACTTATATATTAATAAGGTTTTAATGGAACTTACGAGGGGGTCTGTTGATGCATAAAGAGAACAAACCCTAGGAGATCGATAATGAGATGAAACATCACAGCGACACCGATTGAGTTTGCCGGAATGTCGAGATTGGTGTACTCGTCTTGGACGTTGCGACGCCTTCGGTAAGTTGTTTATTGAAGAAGAACATTTAGTCGAGGGAAAACAGAGAAACACACACTTAGTGTGTGTGTTTTGAAGGATAGGTTAATAAATTATGGCTTTTATATGGACAAAAATGCCCTTGCAGTGTAAAATTTGATTTTAATCTCAACCATTAGATTAAATGAAGATGGAGGGCAGGGATTGATCCCTTGGTATGTAAACAAAGTTTTGTCCTCAAATGATCTTAAATCTTAATTTTATGTTTCTATTAAAATGTGTTAATCTCGACACTTTATACATTTGGGTTTTCAAGTGTTTTGCTCAAGTTCCTCATACCTATTGGTGTTATGTTGTCGTAGGAAACCTTTTTTATATTTCAGATATGATTAGATCGATTTGTGGTTAATGATTTTTCGAGTACCTATATTTATGTTTCAGTTAGTTCTAGATCAAAACACGTCTTAAATAAGTCAGGTTCAAGGTACATTTCAACGGTTTCATGGTCAAGGTGCATCTCAAATTTGTTCGAGTTCAAAGGTACATTTCAAAGGATTCTACGTCATGACACAGTTCAAAGGAGCTCATTGTCGAGGGATAATTGAAATGAAATCATGGTGATGCTTTTATCTGTAACACCCCCGTTTTCGATATTCGCAGCGGAAATATAAGTTGGGGAGTTACTAAACAGTTCACAGTCATGATAATAGAAAACGACTCGAAAATGAGATGTTTTTGATAAAATTGTTATCATTCATTTATATCAGAGTTACAATATGCAGGTCCCAGCAGGAGATTCTCAAAATACATTTATAAAATATATTATTAGTTTGAATGATAACATAGTCCATAGCCAATCCCGTGCCAATCCATGCTTCCGATATCCTGAGAATACATGCTAAAACGTCAACACAAAGGTTGAGTGAATTCATAAAGTTTTATAAGTGAAAATAATCCGCTTCAGTTATTCAGTAATTATGTTGGTTCCAGTTATTCAGAAATAAGCCCTTTTCAATATTTCAGAAAATAAGCTCTTTTCATATTTCGGAAAATAAGCCCTTTTTCAGTTATTCGGAAATACTTCGTTCAGTTCAGTTCAAACCATTTAAACACAAGATTAGATGAAAATAATTGCAACATATACAATTACCATTAGGGAAAAGATATATTTTGTTGCGCTAAGCCTCATGAAACGCAAAACCTTAACAGAACATCAACAGTCATGAACTAATGATGTAATAATTACCCCATAATTAAATGTAAGTAACTTTGCCCCCGAGTAGGAGATTGCCACATCTCTTTATTCATCTCAAATATAATGCTTTGGGTTATGTTACGGTAACACAAAGGGGTTGTCAGCCCGATAGTACTATCCAAAATATTCGCGCTCACCCTAAGAGAGTCGGTGATTAGAGGTTCATGATGGGAGGTCTTTTGGCTTTAATTAAACTTAGCGTAAGGTAATAAAATAAGAGTAACATACTTGTGTTTAATTTGGGAAAAAGTCCTTTAGTGATTCATAAGTCATGTAAATGCAAACAGCATTTACCAATCTTGCCAATTTAATTCATATCATATGAAAATAAGGGCTATGGAATTTATATCAATATATGAAAACTTAGAATTGCTTATGAAAGTAAAACAGATAATTGAGCATGTATCTCCCCCAAAAATAGTTCACAACATGTAAAAATAGGGGTTATGAACTCACGCTAATCCATATAAAAAGTTTAGAGTATATAAAAATAGTTAAGCATGTATCTCCCCCAAAAGTAATTTAAAACAAGTGAAAGAAGGGGTTACGAACTTACCTGATCAGTCTGGATGGAAGTTGATAAACGTCTCCGGACAATGTAACCTGGGTTGTTATGCCAATATTTAGTAATTATTTCTAATGATTATAGTTTATTTCATTTCGTTATGTTTTGTTGTTTGGTTGATGGTTAAATATTTTAATTGAGCCCATATGTAGTTTCAAAAGTAAGATTTTATCTTATCTTTTATCTGTAAGTTTTGGGTTCGGTTTGTTTGTTATTAAACATATTATGCTAATATAGAGTCGAGAAAACAAAATAGAAAGGATGAAAATGTTGATTAGGAAGAGTTACGTTTTAATCCCTAAGGTTTGGTCAAATGACAGTTTACACCCAGGACTTTTGGAAAATGACAGTTTCTACCCTCAAGTTTCAAAAATAACAATTTCACCCCTTTTTATTTATTATTGACAGAAAATACCCTTGATTAGAAAAGTTTACCAAATTAACATATGAAAACCTTAATTAAATAAAAATCACACTTAGGTTACACATGACATGGCTAGAACTTTAGACGCGAATAACTTAACGAAAACTAAATGATTTTTCGTGTTCGCAATTTCTAATAAAAGTCAGCTAAATCGACTCTAAACATGTCAATTTTCATAATTTATGGAAGTCGTTTGGTATTCGAAAAATACCTCAAAAGTTGAGTGATCGAACATGATTTATATGAAATTTTGAAAATAGATTTTAGACTAGCGCACGACCAATATTTGAACTCTAATAACTTTTGAACCACTCGACGGTTTTTCAAATAGTTTCTTTCTAAAAATAGTTCACTATATGAACTCTTGTTTGCCAAAATCTCAGGATTTATAGAGATCTAATAGAGGTCGAAAGTTTGGTTGGAAGTTGGGTTATTGGGTCGACCAAAATAGAAATTTAAATACTGAAAATGTTAAGTCTTATTTAGCGATATGGGTAAACTTTTAGGGTTCGATATCTTTTTGAAAAATAGATCATTTTCGAAAATTCTTTTTCCTATTTAAAGTTTTCTGGGTGAACCCTGATATGTCGAAAAGACAGAACTTTTAGTGACCAAATAGGGGTCGAAACATAGGCCTAAATTCAGGGGGTTGGGTCGACTAAAGTAGAAAATAATAACTAGAAATCAAAGATTCTATTTCAGCGATATTGGCCTAAGTTTAACACTCGATATCTCAATGAAATCTTAACCATTTTTATTGATTCTTTTTCCTAAATCAAGTTTACTATGTGAACTTTATATATATCAAAAATCAGAAATTATGGTGATCATTTGATAGTTGGTTTCGAGGTCGTAAGTCAGGCTCCTGGGACTAATTTTTACTTGATCCGAAAACAAAAAGGTACACCCGATCGGGTTTTTAGTTTTCAAAACGTTTTTAGCTATCTTTTTATGTAAGATTTAATGTTGTTTAATATGTTTTGACATGTTTTAATTATCTTTGATTTGTTCTAACCATATTTCGAACACTCAAGGTGTATTGAGTTTACTGTTCGATCAGAACAAAAGAAAACTTAGTGTTTTTGTTTCTTTTTTATTATTTAGAGATTATGTATGTGTTTTCAATGACATATTAAGTAAATATACTGAATGTAAAATAGAGTAGTAGGATTTACTTAGGGTTATGGATTCGACTAGGGCTTTGGACTTGGATTGGTTCGACCTTAGTTTCCCCGTGTTCCTCATCTCTTCTGGTCTTTCTAAGGCTATTGTGAGGGTGTTTTAGAGTTGGAATTAGGTCAGAAATATGTTGGAGCTGGTTTAATGTTTTGGTTCGATTTGGCTGTGAAGTGAGAAAGGAATTGAGTTGCTATTTATAGATGTAGGAATTAGGGTTTTGTTACTTTGATGAGGGGGACATGATAAGGGAGCAAGGGCTGACAGAAATGGAGAGTTATGCCACATGGATAGGTGGAGGAGGAGGGATAAATGGGGATGATGTGGTCGAATATGGGGCAAGGGTTTTAGCTACCATTGAAGAGGCTTCTTGAAGATGAAGGTGTACAAGTGGAGGGCTTTGTAGGAGAGGGCATGGATAAGCTAGGTTCAATGTTTCCTTAATGTACAATTCGGTTTGGTTTTCTAGTTGGGATCGAACAGGTTTTTAAGAAGGTAGTCGAATAGGGCTTTGAGGGGTGGTACTTTGAGTTTAGTGAGTTGTATGGAAGGCTATGGGGGAGGGATGATATAGTTAGTTTATGTATTTAAATACCTAGGGAAATATTTAAGGTTGTTTAATTTTAAGTAATTCGAATTCTAGGTAAAATAAAGAGAAAATTGAATTAGGCTTAAGAAAGTTGTAAGATATGCTTAATAGACTTGTACAATAGTTTAGGATTTAAGAAAAATATAGTTTTAATAATTAGTTAAGTAATAAAAATTATTTGTAACTTTTTATTAAGTTAAAAGGTAATTAGATGGAATTTATTGTTTTTGTGCATTAGGCACTTGTACTTTAGGCTAAAAGACTTGTAAAAATATTTAAGAGGTTTAGAAAATATAATTTATAAATGTTATGCATATTTGGTTTGTACTTTAAGCTTGAAAATAAATATAAAAGGGATTTTTATAAGGTTTTTGTAAATAAATGGTTTTGTGCATAAAAGACTTGTACTCTAGCTTAAATAACTTGTAAACTTAATATTTTGTAAAAATATTATAAAAATAAATTAAGGTTTGTGAAATGTATGCACAAAATAACACTTATGTGAAATTAGGGTTTTATCGGGAATAAAATAGAATTAGGGTTTCTGGTGCTTTAGTAACTTGTACCTTAACTTAGATATGTTGTATTTTTATGTTATGAGATTTAGTTGTTCATGTTTGGTGTTGTGGTAAATTTTAGGGTTTCCTAGAAACTTTATTCAGATAATAAATGTTTTGTTAAGGATTTTATCATAAAGTGGTAAATGGTATTCTGTAATATTTTTATATCGTGATGTTTATAAAATAAACATTAGATTTGTTAGGCAGGTCTTGTGGGAGCACGTTTATCAATGATGTGATCTACGTCACATAAGATGAGAGATACATTTAAATAAATAAATAAAAATTACCCGTGGAAAAAGGATAATAGTTCAGTAAAGTAAATAGGAAATTTTACGAGTGGTTACAGTATCCCCCTATTGAAGGGAATCTCGTCCCGAGATTCGGCCTGTATTGGTTGGAAAGTTGAGAAAAATGATGCATATGACTAGGTTCAGATTTCTAACCTTTTTCCGATAGGGAATGCGAAAAAGGAAAATCGTACAACGATTTGGGTTAGGATGAGAGTTTGATATGCTTAAAATGCCTCAAGTCAAAAAAATAATATTACTTAAAATATTATTTCATTCTTAGGCCTGATTTCTGATGATGTCATTTCGCTGATAATCCTTGGTTCTCCGTTTAATACCAAAGGATCGAGGTTTGGTCAGTCTCGTCTCTACTGGATGAACTAAATTTGAATGTTTTGCCACCTGATGCATCACTATGCAACGGTCAGATTTTATAGTGGGTGAATAGTGATCTAACGTTCGAATAATCGGTCGAATAAAGGGTAGAGTTTCTCCTACTTCATTTCTAATCCTCATTCTTTCACCAAACCCTAAACCAAGTTTAGTTTTTACAGACATAGAACTATTAACCAACCTGTTTAGATTTTTAGATGAATCTTTCCATTTATCAAACCTAGCCAAGCTATTGTCTAGTTTAGTCTGCACTTCCTGTTTTTCTAACACTACCTCTGCTTTTTCTTTCTCAGTACGCTTTAAATCAATTTTAGCACAATGTAAATCTCTCTCTAACACCCCTATCTTTTCATCATAAGCGACCTGATTCTTCTGAAACCAAACTTTTTGTCTTTCTAGAGTTTTTAAAGAATGTTTATAAGCCTTAACCTCTATATAACATTCATTATATTTAGGTTTCAATTCATCATAGTCCTTTTTAAGTTCATTATACCTTTCACTACAACCAAACACACAATTATGTACCTGAGATATGCCCATAAAGGCAGTCTGACCATGCTTATCCTCTGAAGAACAGCTAGCCAGCAATCCACTCACATCAGCATTATCATCATTCTCAGGATCATGCACCTTCCAGTTGATATGTTCATCCAGAGTGACCAAGGCTTTGGGATTTTCAGCATTCACTTGATTCTTCTGATAGCTTGAATACCGAACTTCATCACCAGTCTTCCTATCCTTGCATTCTCTAGAGAAGTGACCCAACTGACCACATGAATAGCACTTGATCTTCCTTCTATCAAACCTAGCTGGATCTCGTCCCTGAAACCCAAACTTTCTTCCAGACTTCTTTTCAAACCTCTTGACATTTAAAGTAAGCATGGCCACCTGCCATTTTAAATTCATCTCTTCCAAATCAAGAGGATCCACCTGATCAAAATCCTCAAAAGCAAGATGTTGCTGATGTTCATAATCAGCAACAAAAGAGTGGAGTACATCCTCCATTACACCACTGGACTGTGGTTGAGAGTAGGAAGATGTTACTGAGGAGCTTGAACTTGAAGCCTGAGTCATCTTGTTGGAGGTGGTGCTCACAAAAGCTGAATAAGTAGGGTTTGATGAACGAATGGGGCTTTTAACATCAGGCTCAAGAGTTTTAAGCTTGTTGTAGAGATCATCAAAAGAAAGCATATCGAGACCACCTTTTGTTTTGAGTGCAATGCTCACTTGTAGCCATGATGGAGGTAAAGATCGCATGAACTTTGCATTGCAGTCCTCATTATCTGGTCTAGCCTTCAGCTGATTCATCTTGCTCAAAATCTTATGGAACCTGTCATACCCCTTGTGAATACCTTCCTCTTCAGTTATTTGGAACTCTTGAAACTGCTGTTTCAACATTGACTTCCTCATCCTTCTTGACTCATCGTTCCCACCAAACCTAGCCTTGATTGCCATCCAGATATCTTTTGCTTCTTCCATGTAGTGAAAGTCTCCCATGTGATCATCTGGAATAGCCTGAAGGAGAATGGTTCTCACTTTATTTTCTCTTTGTACTGCAAGGACTTCTTCAGCAGATTTAGGAGGAAGAATAGTAACAACACCATCAGCATCTTTGGAGTGCTTCTTCAAACTGTTTCCTTTACGGACAATTTCCCAAAGATTCCAATCAATATTGGTGATCCAGTTCTGCATCTTCATTGCCCATAATTCATATTCTTCCTTCTTAAGGTAAGGAAACTTTGCATTGCTGTTGGTGAGATTGAGTTGTTGCATAGATGTGGTGTTTTGGTTGTTGTTGTTGTTGTTGTTGTTGTTAACTTCTGATTCATCGTCTGATCCAGGCATTGTTATGGTTATTGGGTGTGAGAGGGTGTAACCGTGAAGATGTTCTTAGTAACACAGAGACTCTCATGAGGCTCTGATACCACTTGTTGAACCTTAAGACCTTGATAGATCTTCGTGAGCTCGTGGATCGTTAGTAATGTTTATGTAATCACAAACACACTAAAAGAAAGTCTAAGTTACTTGTATTCTATAGCGGAAAACAAACACAAGTAAGAACACGATTACTAAGAACGATTTGATCCTCTATGGATCTTTGATTAATACTAAAGTTGTTTTTCTAAACTCGTACCTATTACATAATAACGTGTTCCTTTTATAGACAAGGAACCCTAGAAGAAGAAACCCTAAACCGTTTCACAAGAAACGTATATTCTAAAAACTAAACAAGATATGCATTATCACTTTCTAAATAAACTCATACATATCTGATGAAGCGAAAAGTGTACCGCTTTTAAGGGGTCATTTAAGCCCTAAATTGTATTTATTTGATCAAATATTGCCCTAAATCGTTCCTTTTGTCATTTTAGGTACTTTTGAGAAGAAATCTGGAAAAGGAAGCATTTTGGACGTTTTTGGAGCATAAAAGTGAAGAAAACGACAAAGTCTCAAAATCTTGCTGGAAGTTACCTTTGACGGCGTCAGGATTAACCCTGGACGGCGTCATGGCTTGGCAAAAGTGGTGGATGTGAAATTTACTCATGATAAGCCAGAGAAATTGCATGGAAATTCTGACGGCGTCACGCTTTAATCTAATCAAGGTCGTCACGGCTTAATTTAGAGAGGGACGGCGTCACGTTCATAGTCTGAGGGCGTCAAGCCTTGATAAGCCAGAACGGATTTTGGAGAGCTAAAGAGGGACGGCGTCAAGAAGGTCATCCGAGAACCCTAAAAGCGGCGAGGTGACGGCGTCACACTCCATAACGTGACGCCGTCAGATCCAAAAATCTATATATAGTTTTGCAATTCTTTGTCATTAGTGTGGAACTTATTGGGGAACTTTGTGTGTGAAAACCCTAGGACGAATTTGGCAGCTTTTTCAAGGCTTTTTGCCTTGAGATCTTCCATGTTACATTGAAGATAAGTTATCAATTAATCATTCAATATGTCTATGTGTTGTTTGATTCTATCTTGTTCTTGTCTTTTGTTTAACATGCTAGGCTAGATTTATCTTGTGTTTGCTTAGATCTAATGAAACCTAGCTATTGATTATTGGTTATTAGTGTGTTGTTAGTTGTATTGGATGATTGTTCATCTATGTTAGGCTTAAGAAAACTGGCTAACTTCCTATTCGGTAACTTGCTTGAACGTCTTAAGAAACATGAACCAATGCGTACTAAAGGTTTTTATGGTTATATTTAATGCACAAGCGAATTCTAGTGATCCCATGTTAGGAGCTTCCTAGCCGGCTCGACATAGGAGTGAAGTAGGAGCTTGTAGAGTTGGGGAAGTACGTACGCCACCCCACGAATGGTATTAAGGAATACACCCGTTATCCACGCAACTAATACACACTAATCAACCGGTAAAAGATAGTTAGGGAGTAAGGAAATCTAAGTAAACACATTTCCCTCCACATAAGTTTTCACCAACATTTTCATTTTTGTTATTTTATTTTATTTGCATTCGTAGTAATTTGGGTTAGTTGACTAGCAACTAATTCCGCCCACTCTTTCAAACCCGAGATTTTACTTGCTTTCATAAAAAATATAAAAACATAAAAAGAATCTTCTCTCACCCTTAGACCTATTAGAGTAATTTTTCATACCTAACGAACACTATTCCCTGTGGAGAATGATCAATTCCCCGTACTTACCACTACACTATACTACATCGGTCAGGTACACTGCCTGGTGGGGTTGTAAGCCTCTTGAGATCCCTCGAGAGGTAAAACCTGTTGTAAGGTTGCAAAACCACGCATCAAGTTTTTGGCGCCGCTGCCGGGGAATAGTTATTGTTTAGGTTGAATTTTTACTTTATAGGTCTACTCACTAGATTCCTTTCTAGTGAGATTTTTATTTTATTTTTCTAGGTTTTCTTTAGTCTATCTTTTTCTTTGTGTCTTTGTTCGTAAAAGAAATTTCCATTGACTCTTCCGTTCACCATTATGGAGAACGTGAATCCACTACATAATCTACCCCTTCCACTCCAAAATGACATCTTTATGTTCCGTCGACATAATGGTGAATCTTTTTCCGATACATGGACTCGTTTCAAATACTTATTAAAAAAGATCTTTCATCATGGTCTTGACTTATTGTTTCCAATTCAAATCTTTTACACTCGTATCGACCGCCAAACCCAGCAGGAGATTGAAAATATGGAAGATGGGAAAATGTGGGATTATGGTGATGAAGAGGCATGGGAAATCTTTGAGATTCTCGCCCAAAAAAGAAGTGGAACATGTGACCCAAAAAATGCAAGCTTAGACCTATTTGGTATTTGGATAAATCAATCGGAAGGTTTGTTTAGGAATGAGGTGGGTAGAGTTGAGGTACCTAAGTGCATGTCATGGTTAGGCCCTACCATAATACAAGATGAACACATTGGTGATCTTAATGTGATGGAGGATATAGTAGAGAACCCAAGCCCACCAAGTACCCCACAAGTCCTACCATCATTTGAGGCATACACACCGCCCGTGACTTACCCGGAAGAAGTAGAAGGGACTATAGGAACCCCAATTGAAGTAGAACCTTTGGAAGAAACAAAACTAGAAGAAATAGGTTTGAATACTTGTAGTCATAACCTTTCTTTTAGTTCTATGGAAGTTCCTAGTTTTGATGAACCGGAGCCTAAACCAAAACCGTTACCTAATCTTCCATCCTTAGATGTGAACTTAGGAATTGAATTAGGTCCCGATCCACCCATCAAACCATGTAGTCCGGGTAATGTTAAGATTATGGTAGTAGACATTAAGCCTTGTAGTGAGGAAGACAATATAGGAGTGAAAAATGACCTTACATGTCTACATCACCCATTCATGATTGATCACAAGAAACATTATGGGTTTAAACCGGGTCTATTGAGTCAAGATGGATTCCCAATTATGAGTCTCTCGAAGTTGTTAGAAAATGATCCCTTTTTAGGAGAACACTTTAACTCACCCATTGACCAAAGTGAACTAGGTAAGGTTATGATGAAAGGAGCACACCCCTTTGAGCATATAATTCATCCACCAATCTTTCCTCACGCGGCATACTTCCACCAAGTCGGTGTGTATCGCTACTATCACCCGCACTTAACCCTAAGTGTAGGGAAAACCTCTCCTTTATCCATTAAATAAGGGTAGAGTCAGGCTCATGACTCGAACAAAAACAAGCGCTTCTTGGGAGGCAACCCAAGCTTTATTTGCTTTATTTGTTTGATTGTTTGTTTATTTAATTTTATTTGTTTCCGTATGCATTTCTTATTCTTTTTGTTTACTGTTCATGTCTCAAATATATATTGTGAAAATGCTTTATTTTGTTTTTAACTTCGTCTTAACTACATATAAAGGTATTTTGCAAAAGATAAGTGTAAGGGAAATTTAAATTTGTTTTTAAGAACAAGATTGAACATGAACGATAACAATGAGATATAAGCATGCATATTAGTATTTGTTTGAGTCAAATGCTTGTATCGAGTCATAATGAAGTTTTGCAGGAATTCCAGGAAGTAAGGTATAGGTTTTTCCAGAAATTTTCCGGAAACTTAACATGAGAATTCTGTCAGATCATTTCTGACGGCGTCAGGCCTTACAACCTGACGGCGTCAGGTTTTAATTTTCTGAAATTTTTGAAAGTTTTGTTTTTCTACCGGAATCATAAAAAGTTTTTATTAAATCTCTAACTTATAAACTCCAGGAATCTGCAAAACATTCATTCCGCAAGCATTATATCTTTAATTGTTTTATTTCTAAGTCTGGAATTACACCTAGTTGTGAGTTGTCTTTGTTCGGTTTGATGCTTTGGTTTTTCTTGTTTGTTTTCTCAGGATTAACAGGTTATTTTGGACAAGGAGATGTATGTGGAATCAAGCTTTTGGCGATGCATTCGTCATGGAGCTTCAACATTCTCTTTGGAAGAAGATCTAACTGTGTTACTTCATTATCCACCGAACGAATCAGGGGAGTATTTGATTTCATTCTTTTACTTTATGCTTTTACATCTTGTTATTTGAACATTGGGGACAATGTTCATCTTAAGTGTAAGGGGGGGGGGTAAAAATACGATTTTTAGAGAATACAATTGCGTTTGATTTTTGTTTGTTTGATGGTAGATGTGTAATAAAACTGAGATAAATACCTGTTAGGGTAATTTTAGTGCCAAATTTAAAAATTTTTACAACATATAGGAGTGAAACTTTGATCTTAATGAGCGTCTCACGGATAGGAGTTATATGACTAGCACAAAAACCGTACCACTAAAAAATTTTCCACCCCCAAATATGTGAGGTTCGCCCCTAGAATTGGTAGGAAAAGCATTTATGCTATGATGTGTGTACCGGTAGCACTTAGATTCTAGAACTTGCGTTAGGACCATTCCGAGGCCACAAGTGAGACTACATTCGTGTAGTTAGATTTACTACATGATAAGAGGCATTAGGATTAACCCATTGTTTTACACCTGTGTTTTTGTTATAATTACATTGGCTACATTGGTCAAGTAATTCTCCCACACCCTTTGCGTTGTACTCATTTTTAGTACACGATACCCCTAGTACACCCCTCAGAGCCTATCTTTTCGTTTCGACCTTTAAGCATTTTACTTAAAGGAAGAATTTGTTACACCCCACTAAAATGTACACTCAAATCGCCTTAGCCTACCTTGTATGCACTTATTTTTAGTGCATTATTGTGACAACATTTGTTTAAACCCAAGTTAATTATCTAATTGATTACATGGTTGCTAAGTCGAGTCATATCCTTGTACATATTGTTTTGGGACGATTGGGACTCATGGGTAAAGTACTAGTGTAATGGAGTAATGGGGAAGAACATCATTTATTACCCCCATATGTGCTAAATATTTTAAAAGTACTCCAAGTGTTTTGATTATCTTAATTCGAGTCATTAGAATAGTTATTTGTAAAGTTATGTAAAAGTTCAAGTGTAAGGGGAATGCAATGCCCCTATGATGTATTATTTTGGATGGTAGGGTAAGAATGTATGCAAAAAAAAAAAAAAAAAAAAAAAAAAAAAAAAAAATTCGAAAAAATCAAGAAAAATACAAAAAAAATGAGAAAAAGAAAAGTAGAAAAAACATACGGACTACCATCCCGTTTCATTTTATGTTTGTTTTATGTTTTTGTTATTTTCTTTCATTAGCTTAAGATCGAGTCGAGTCTTGGCTTAGCAACATTGTATAGTACATGTAATTGATCAAGATCTTTAACTCGCCACCAGTAAAATATCCCTTATCCAACAAAACCGTGTTTTCCTTTTCCCTACACCTAACGTTATAACCCATTTAAAAGCCCTCTTTGATATTTATCTTAGGTGCTTACGCCTAGTGGAGGAGGTTTTTGATCCTTTCCCAAGCCTATGGTAATCTATTTGCTATGACAGGTAGTGAGAGATATTATCCGTTTCCATTTATGAGATTTATTTTGATGACACTTGAGAGATGTGAGTATCTAAACATTACTTGTGAGGTGCTAGTTTGTAATCTCCGTGCTTATTATGATTAAAGTGGAACGAATATTTGTTGTAATTACTTTTATGTTAGCATTAAATGACCCCTAACTTGTATTTTGATTAGAATAAAAGCGCATTTGCTTGAGGACAAGCAAATCTCAAGTGTAAGGGTATTTGATGAAGCGAAAAGTGTACCGCTTTTAAGGGGTCATTTAAGCCCTAAATCGTATTTATTTGATCAAATATTGCCCTAAATCGTTCCTTTTGTCATTTTAGGTACTTTTGAGAAGAAATCTGGAAAAGGAAGCATTTTGGACGTTTTTTGAGCATAAAAGTGAAGAAAACGACAAAGTCTCAAAATCTTGCTGGAAGTTACCTTTGACGGCGTCAGGATTAACCCTGGACGGCGTCATGGCTTGGCAAAAGTGGTGGATGTGAAATTTACTCATGATAAGCCAGAGAAATTGCATGGAAATTCTGACGGCGTCACGCTTTAATCTAATCAAGGTCGTCACGGCTTAATTTAGAGAGGGACGGCGTCACGTTCATAGTCTGAGGGCGTCAAGCCTTGATAAGCCAGAACGGATTTTGGAGAGCTAAAGAGGGACGGCGTCAAGAAGGTCATCCGAGAACCCTAAAAGCGGCGAGGTGACGGCGTCACACTCCATAACGTGACGCCGTCAGATCCAAAAATCTATATATAGTTTTTCAATTCTTTGTCATTAGTGTGAAACTTATTGGGGAACTTTGTGTGTGAAAACCCTAGGACGAATTTGGCAGCTTTTTCAAGGCTTTTTGCCTTGAGATCTTCCATGTTACATTGAAGATAAGTTATCAATTAATCATTCAATATGTCTATGTGTTGTTTGATTCTATCTTGTTCTTGTCTTTTGTTTAACATGCTAGGCTAGATTTATCTTGTGTTTGCTTAGATCTAATGAAACCTAGCTATTGATTATTGGTTATTAGTGTGTTGTTAGTTGTATTGGATGATTGTTCATCTATGTTAGGCTTAAGAAAACTGGCTAACTTCCTATTCGGTAACTTGCTTGAACGTCTTAAGAAACATGAACCAATGCGTACTAAAGGTTTTTATGGTTATATTTAATGCACAAGCGAATTCTAGTGATCCCATGTTAGGAGCTTCCTAGCCGGCTCGACATAGGAGTGAAGTAGGAGCTTGTAGAGTTGGGGAAGTACGTACGCCACCCCACGAATGGTATTAAGGAATACACCCGTCATCCACGCAACTAATACACACTAATCAACCGGTAAAAGATAGTTAGGGAGTAAGGAAATCTAAGTAAACACATTTCCCTCCACATAAGTTTTCACCAACATTTTCATTTTTGTTATTTTATTTTATTTGCATTCGTAGTAATTTGGGTTAGTTGACTAGCAACTAATTCCGCCCACTCTTTCAAACCCGAGATTTTACTTGCTTTCATAAAAAATATAAAAACATAAAAAGAATCTTCTCTCACCCTTAGACCTATTAGAGTAATTTTTCATACCTAACGAACACTATTCCCTGTGGAGAACGATCAATCCCCCGTACTTACCACTACACTATACTACATCGGTCAGGTACACTGCCTGGTGGGGTTGTAAGCCTCTTGAGATCCCTCGAGAGGTAAAACCTGTTGTAAGGTTGCAAAACCACGCATCAATATCCTAACTAATATCAAAATACGCGGAAACTATCCATCAGCAGAAACACATTCCGCAGAATCTCTACTTCCGCAGTAACATTCTTCAGCAGAATCACAAAGCTTCAGCAGTAACCATCAGCAGAAACACATTCCGCAGAATCTCTACTTCCGCAGTAACATTCTTCAGCAGAATCACAAAGCTTCAGCAGTAACCATCAGCAGTAACCATCAGTAGAATCCTTCCTTAGCAGAATTCCCAACATCCGATGAAGAGGGTTCCAATGAAGAAAGTTCTGATGAAGAGGTTTCTGATGAAGAGGGTTCAAATGAAGAGGGTTCCGGTGAAGAAAGTTCTAAATGAGATTTTTTAAAGGTAGTGTCTGATGAAGAGGGTGAAAAGGTAGCTTCGGATGAAAAGGGTGAAGAAGAGGGTTCTGAAGAGGAGGAAGAACAGGATGAAGGAGGGGATGGAGAGGATGGGGGTTCTGAAGAGGGTGAAAAGGTAGCTTCGGATGGAGAGGATGAAGGAGGGGATGGAGAGGATGAGGGTTCTGAAGAGGAGGAAGAACAAGATGAGGTAGAGGATGAAGGAGAGGACGAAGGAGAGGGTGAAGAAAGTGATGGGGTAGAGGATGAAGAGGCTTCGGATGATGAAGACGAGGAATACAAAGTTAAGCAAAGTGTAGAGGATGAGGAAAATGAAGAGGATAAGGAAAGTGAAGAGGATGAGGGAAGTGATGAGGAAAGTGATGAGGAAGTGGTTAAGAAGGTAAAATCAAAGAGTGTTAAAGATAATAGGAGTTTGATAGTGTTAAAGGAAAAAGGTAGAAAGAAGGTTTCTGAGTCTAAGAAAAGGAAGCAAGTTTATGATGAAAAGAGGGTGTTGAAGCCTAAGAAGAATGTTCCAAAGTCTAAGAAAATGAAGCATGTTTCTGAAGAAAAGAAGGTATCGAACCGTAAGAAGAAATATGAATCATCTTCTTCCTTTGAAGATGAGAAACCTTCAAAGAAGAAGAAGTGTTTAGTGAAGTCCAAATCCGAATCATCCTCTTCCTCTGAAGATGAGAAACCTTCAAAGAAGAAGAAGCGTTTACTGAAGTCTAAATCAAAGAAAGAGAAGAGAAAGGATTTGAAGAAGAAAAGGAAGAAACCTTTAACCAAAGAGCAGAAGAAGAGGTTGGAGTAACTGAAAGAGTTCAAAATTATGAAATCAAGGACCGTACATGCTTCCTTGTTTGCTGCCATCCGTGACTCAAGAGTTGACATGCAATCTTTCCTGTCGGGTATAGGTTTTAGCTCTTTGTACAATGTTTCTATCGCTACACTGCCATCTCGGCTTGCTAGGTTTGTTGTGACTAACTTTGATAGCAAAAGTTATGAGTTTAAGTTGGATAAGGACACATTTGTTGTTACTTCTAAGAAAGTTCATGAGATTTTAGGAATACCTCTTGGTGGTAAATCTTTGTTTGATTTACCTGAGAGATCTCTTGATGATCCGTTTATTAAGAAGTGGTTTAAGCAATTTGATAATAGAAAGTTGAAGGATATCCATCTCCCTGATCTTGCTTTAATGTTGGTGGGTTCAAAGAAAGTTGACTTTATGTTTAAAGTCAACTTCCTCATGCTATTTGCTAAAACAATGTGTCTCGCTGATACCATGAAGGGGATTCTGAATTTCACTGTGCTTAAACGTATTCGGGTAGATACTGTAATCTCAGAAATTGACTGTTGCGGGTTTCTTCACGACTGTCTTCAATACAATCAACTTCCAAATATGATGGTGGCTACTACATTGGTCCAATCGCCTTCTTGATTGTAAGTTTTTACCTTTTATGTTTTTATATTTTGTTCATTGTAATCTTACTATTTTGTTCATTGTAAGTTTTTACCTTTTATGTAATCTTACTATTTTTTTAGACTGTCTTCAGTACACTGCCATCGTTTCCTGTTGTACGTGTACGACCTACTATCAAAAACTGGAACACATATGCAATGAAGAGACGACAAGATCTTGAAATTAAAGAACAAGTCATTGGACAGCTTGAATTGCATGGAGAGTAGACTAAAAATGAAGCTCGTGAAACAGAAGGTTTTGTTGTTGGTGATGTTGTTAGAAGTCGTCCTCATTTGGACTATTTTCCACCTGCAACCGACAAACAGGTTTGTGAGAGTAGACTGAAATTTTTACAATCACATGTGATTTTTTCATGAATCACATGTGATTTTTTACAAATCACATGTGATTTCTAACTTCAGTTTTATATGATTTTTGTTTTTATTGCATAGTTTTTATAGGAGGATTGAAGAAAAGCTTTCAATCATATCTGATGAAAAGCACAATCTTGAAGATATTCTGAAACATGCCAATTCAGAATATCCGGGCGATGAGAATGTGCTTCGACTGTATGAGAATTATGTTGAACTTTTCAAGGAAACTGTATCACTGGATCAAGAGGAAGTTCATGTTGATGATTTTTCCCAAGAAGATCATGAAAAGAATGAAGGTGGTCCAAAAAAAGATGATCCGAAAAAAGGTCCAAAAAAAGATGGTCCGAAAAAAGGTCCTAAAAAAGATGCTAGTCCGAAAAAAGACAGTGGTTAGAAAGATGGTGGTCAGAAAGATGATGGTGGTCTGAAAGATGGTGGTCAGAAGGATGATGGGGATAATGTTGATGCTGAAATAGAGAGTCAGAAAGATGATGGTCAAAAGGATGATGGGGATAATGTTGATGGTGGTCAGAAAGATGATGGGGATAATGTTGATGCTGAAATAGAGAATCCCGTTGAGGCTAGTCAGGATGAAGACATAATTAAAGTTGGAAGTTTCACGCAGTGGCTTGAAGAAAATTATGATGCGGTTGGTGATGTGATTGATATTATTTCTGATGCATATTATGATGTACTCTATCCATCTTAGAAAATATATAGTTTCTTATTTTTATTCTTATTTTTTCTAACTAAATGTTTGTTTCAATTGAGGGACCGAATGATGATCCTCAGGCTGCTCAAGGCCGCTAACATAGATTGTCCTCGAACTCCTGAAGGAATGGTCACTCGTGTTTCTAAAGGAAGCCCACGTTCTCCAAATCTTAAGAAACGCATTGTTAAACCATCTTTGTACATGTGCTCTCCATACATGAATAAGAAGACGGTAGTAATCACTTTGCTTAAAAGTTGGAGTTCATGTTGGGAAATAGCTTGTTTGCAATGCAGGGCGTGAAGCTGTAAGTTTAAATTCATTATTTTTATAAGTTTGTAAAATCACATGTGATTTTTATTTAATTATATGTGATTTTCTTATACTGACATGTGATTTTTTTATATATAGTGAAAAGGTTTTTGAAAGTAATTCTATCGACTTTGAGGTTTCGTCTGTGCGTTTGAACATGGAGACGTTGCCACCAAGCTTGTGGATAGATTCTAATGTTGTTGACTGCTAGGGAGCAATCCTTAACTATGAAGAGCGATTAAAAGAGGAATCCTCACCATACAAGCATTTTTTTCCAACGGGTTGTCTTGTAAGTTTTTTATATATGTTTGTATTTACAGACAAATAAATATATTTGTTTTCACCATACATGCATTTTTATAGATATTTGTATTGTAAGTTTTTTTAACTTTTTTTTTTTGTTTTAATACAGACAAATACTATGGTTAATGATCCGGGTTTAAATGAGGATCAGCATTGGGAAATTTTTTCAAAAGAGATTGCGGCTCAGCTTAAAAAAGACAATGCTACTCTTTCGTTAGTTGAACTGGTAATTTTTTAATTCCATTAGAAATATAATTTTGCGTTAGTTGATTTGGTATTTAAGTTTCCTTTTTATTTGTTTAAACATGCGTTTTTCCCTGTTTGTGTGTCCAATCATTTTTATGTGGTTGTTTTCAACCTTAAGAAGCAAACGACAATGACCATCCTTGATAACAGTCATTGTGGAGAAAATGCCTACAAGAAAAAGTATGAAACAGCTTGCGAACTTCTGGTAAGTATTTTTTAATTCCATTAGAGCTTCTGTGTGGATCACATGTGATTCTGTGCGGATCACATGTGATTCATATGTCAAAATCATTCAGTTTACTTACCAATATCTTCTTCTTCTTTTTTTTTTTTTTTAATAGAAAAAAATGTTTTCCAGGTATTTGAGTAATTTTGAACATCCAAAACATGCTTCTGTTGCTAAAGTAAAACCACGCATTCCAAGATTGAAATGGAGGACAAAGATGAATCACATAGACTGTAGAGTTTTCGCAATGATTCATATGGAGTCTTACATTGGTCAAGCTGCTTCCAAATGGGATGTTGGACTTTGTGCAGAATCTGAGAAACAGAAGTAAATGTTGAAGCGCATGAGGTTCAAAATTGCAACCAAGATTCTGTTGCATGAAGAGAATGTCCATGCACAGAAGATGTATGACTTGGCTAACAGTTTCTAGAATGAATAAGATGATGCTACAAGGATTTCAATTATTGTTGATGCAATTAGAAACAGAGGTCAACGTGAAAGTCAAGAGTAGTTTTCGGATTTTGTAGTCTTTTGATGGTGGTAGTGTTTTGATGGTTGATAACTGATGGTAGTACTGATGGTAGTCTTTTGATGGTTGATAACTTATGGTTGATAACTGATGGTAGTCGTGTTCTAATGGTTTGTAATGATCTTTGAACTAAAACTGCTGATGGTTAGTCTTGATGGTAGTCTTCTGATGGTAGTTTTAGTTTGTAATGATGGTAGTCTTCTGATGGTAATCTTGGATAACTGATCTTTGAACAAGTTGTAATGATCTTTGAACAAGCCGTATGTAATGGTCTTTGAACAAGTTGTTTATCGTAATTGATTTTTAGTCTTTCTGCTGTATGTTTTGAACAAGTTTACTGTAGCCTCAAGTTATACAGCTAGAATCACATGTGATTTTTAGAGAATCACATGTGATTTTACAGGAATCACATGTGATTCACATAGAAACACATGTGATTGTTTTCCATGAATCACAAGTGTTTAATCTGCTAGAACATTAAACAAAAAAAAGTAGAAATCCTTGTAACACACTTGCCGAAATTTCATATATTCGAATTAAGAATCTTTGTAACACACTTGCAGAAGTTCAAACAAAACATGTAACAAAATCCTAATATACCAAAATACTTTACCAAAAGTTCAAAAAAGTATGAAAAATCCTATTGTAAACAAAATATTAAATTCAAGAAGCGTTTGTCGCTTGTTTAGCAGCATCAATTCTTGCTAGTTTTTCAATATACTTTGGATTCAATGGACATGTTGTCTTGGTGTGCTTGTTAGTCTTCTCTCCACAGTGTCCACATTTCCTTTTCGGCTTAGACCTTTCTTCAAGTGCCATTTCTCTTCCACCCTTTCTACGTGCTTCTTTAGACCAACCTTTGTTTGAAGCTTTGGTTGGATTTTTTACCACAGTTTTTTCAGGTTTCTCTATTGCATATATATCCTCAACCACATCCTCAATTTCTTTTTTCCGCGAAGGAGCTTTAGGCATTTCATCCTCAATTTCTTTCTTGATTGATTTCAATTGTTCCAAAAACTTTCCTAACTTGCCTTCATCTTTACTCAACAAATATAAACACTCGTCTACCACGAAGTAGCCTCATTTGTTAATTTTTTGATTGGTTCATTTTTTTTCTCCATACCTGTTTGTGTGTCTTCTCAATGCAGGTAGTATTATGTCCCTCCTCCAACGCCTGAAAATGTACTTTTTCGGGATCATTTGAACATCACGGTTCTTCAAAGCACATAATTCGTGTCGACATAAAATTATGAATCGAAGAAAATGCCTACAAGTATATTCCACTGACCCGTCTTCAAGAGAACGCAAAACCTTTTTGTAGAACAGAAAGGAAAGAAAATTAAAACTTTATTAATGCTCGAATCACATATGATTATTGTGAAAATCACATGTGATTTGTTATATCAGATGATAACAGCTAAAAAACATTTAATAATTGCAAGTAAATTTACCTTGTATTCTACTACTTTTTCACATTCTGCACCTGTTCTTCTCCTTTTTCTTTATAAAGTCTCTTATAAGAAGCCGCATTCCTATCTCTAACCCTAAGCATCTCACAACCCTCTTCCGTTTTAAACTCTTCTATTGTGCAAGACCAACAAGCTTCTTTTAATTCCTTTTGAACAAGCAGAAATATTGTTCTTGTATATACTTTAGATGCATGGCGTTCCATATTTAACTCTATGCAAAGTTTTGGAGCTGAGTCAAATGTGTTAAAGTCCAATTGTTCTTGCCTATACCTTTGCCTCTCCATTGCTAATTCGAAGCACATCATGAAATTAACTAATGTTGACCCGTGATTTGTGAAATTTTTGAAGAAAGCGTTTTCACTCTCAGACCTTGAAGTAGTTCTCATCAATCCAAACAATGGTGAGTCAATAAAATGTTAGAGTTTTGGAAAAATATTAAATCGTGTATGACTAGAATCGAACCCGGGACTGAGGGATTGCACACTTTATGTATGAATGATCAAAGGAATAATTAATATATATAACTATTATATATTTTAATTATTTGGACACGAAATGATAACTAACGGACGTTAAAGTAATTAACGGAATTGACTGATGACTGTTAGTAAATAAAGGAGGGGGTTGAGTGTCAAGTTTTGGAACTTGAGGATGTATTAGACTCAAACTTAGAGAACAAGTTTGGAGGCTATATATACAAACTCAAGCTCCAAGAGAATATGATAGATATATGACACACACAATAATACACTAAAAGTCGACTGACTTTATGAAGTCAGTCTTATGCATTATGTAGTAGGTATCATTGAATATGATATCCTTGACTTTTGAATTGTGTAAGAGATGCATAGTATTGTACAGTATGTATCTACATAATATCATATGACATATATATTGTATCGTACAGTATGTATACATGTTATTTACTTCTTCCTTATTGAATATAAGATTTAAGTATTATTAAACAAAATAGTTTTGGTTTAATAATCGTGTTCATTCACTAGCATCAACCTTTGATCGAGTAATAGTACGTGTGTTCGAGAACTCGGATATAACTTACTTTAGTTATTATCCTGGATTGTGGAACAAAAGGTAAGGGGTTCCACGTTAATCCGTTTGATTGTTCTAGTGAAGGAGAAAGAAGATTTGATCCTTGTTCTTGCTAGGATCTAAAAGGTAAGTTAACTATTTATTATTCGGTAATACTTTATACATGTTAAATATTCGATCTTGCTTCCGCTATTATACGTGCTTTTATGTGTTTATTTATTTAATTGATTGTCAAGTTATTTAAATTACAACAGTGGCATCACGAGCCAATTTAACATGTAATTGTTATTATCGAAACACATAATTAAAAATCAAATCTTGATTTGGATTTACATGTTTGTTAGTCGAATTTTTTTTTAGGGTTTTATTACTAGAACTAAATAAAATAAAATAATTCGAACCATAATTTAGGGGGGGGGGGTGGTTCGACCCTTCTTAGTTAAAAAGTTAGTTTTGTAACCCTAAATTAGGACATGTTTATGTGTTTATTTAAATAAGGGTTGCTTTCTTGAATGATCCATGATTTTTCCATTCAAAGAAATCATGGATTAGGGTTTGTTTTATATGCTACATGTTTTAGATAAATCTAAAAATTATGGTAGACCTAATCTATTAAATTAATGAATCAGTTATGTGCAATGTGATATATTATTAATTAAAGCTTACGCGGTCAATTGTTGGCGTCTGTGGTCCATTAGGTACAATGCGCTCGAAAACCAATGGGAGCTTTATTAATTATATACATAATAAATTACACATATAGATTATTAATAGGATTTATCAAAAGGTTTGCATGTGGCTATATGATTTAATTGTTAAGATTATATACGTTATTTGTGTTTATTTAATCTTTTTGTTAAAATTACTTGTCTTATTTGTTTAAATTGTTCTTGAATTGTAAGCAAACAAGAGGGTGATTTTTGGTATAAAAATTAAATGGACCTAATAACTATGAAACCTTAATGTGGTAAATTATTTATTGCCAAGTCTTATGTGCCGACAGTGGTTCGCTTCGCACGGTAATTTGCTCCCAGGCGAGACTAGCAATTTAATAATTTACTACATAATTTTATAAGACTTAGAATCATAAACTTTTAATTGATTGATGCGACTGAACAAATGGTCGAAGCGACGGACCTAATTAGACAAACTATAAAGTGGGTATAAGGTTGGTAGGCATTAAATTGTGACCTTAAATAGACTCCATTCTGTCTCTCCGCTCGCCATTGCGTCTAATTAGACTTACCAAGTACACCATTATATGTACGAAGCATCTTAAGGCAAAGTTGTAAGTTACTCAACGCCTCAATTGAAACTTTGTTGATTTAACTCTTAGCTAATTGGTAATTAAAATTGTTTTGAAAACCTATGATACAAAGATGAGTGCATGCATCTTTGTACATATTTTGATTATAACATCAAAAGAAATACCCTATAAAATTTAAGTCCATGCTATCTAATTATAAGAGATGCTTGAAGTTAATATCTGGCGTAAGTGAGACCTTGACACAAATATTAATGACAAGGTAAATTACATGCTTTTATTGCCAGCAGATCAACTGAGTGTAATAAAATTATGTGAATTTACATGTTTCTAAATTAGACGACTTAATTAAGTTATAAGTGAGACCTTGAGACTTAAAGCATGAGATGGGAAGAAACATGCTTACATTGCTAATTATTTGGCAAATGTAATTCCCATAAATTTAGGAGTCGGAAAATTGTTTCGCGATTATTGTTCGACAATTACCATCTTTTGTACTTTCACTGCTAGCAGATCAACTGATGTGGTGGAACTATGGAAAGTTGGATCCTAGTTTTCAAGAAAATTAAATGGATGTATATTTCCTGGGTAATTTTCTTTTTTTGAAAAATTATTATCGAAAATACTAAAATTGAATTTTGTAAATTCATTTAATGTATTAATGCAACGTTAAAAACCGTAAACGTGGGGCATTCTTTTAGTGGAAAATTGATCTACACCCGTAGGGTTTTTGGTTAGAGTCAACTTTACTAAAAGAATAAACCAAGTCTACTTTCTTTGAGAAGAGTGAGACTTAAACCATATACCTTTTCATGAATGAGAAGGGTATAATGGAAAATTAGAATTGTCTAAATTCTAAGAAATAACTCATAACAAAATTTTAATAGTTAAGAAAATTGCACATTTTATGAGTTATTAAATTAGAAGCTAGACTAGTTACCGCAAAATTGGTAAAAGGCAAACTAGCACACTTTGTCTAGTTGTTGTGCTTTGACCACTTTTGATGCTACATACCATTGTGGGGATGGTAGTCATATTAAGGAAGAAATTGCATGCCCAATTATTTCCAAGTTAATTGAATTGATGGATAGTCCATCATTTACAAATTAGAATACATTCTTTAGTACCTAAGTAATTGTTACGTTTGGGATTACTCAAAGGTGTAGGAAAGTAAATAGCATACTATTTTCTTCTACTGGTTATGAAAAACTTATAATGTTGTCAAATCCAGTGGGAGCATTGTGTTGTAATTACTGAATAACATATATTAATGTAATGATCTGTAATTCAGTGGGACCTACAAGCTTGTTATCTTGGTAGTAACCCAGATTATCTCTAGAATGTCTTAAGATAATTACTTTCCAATTGTAGACACTTGTGGGTTTAAGGATAGTCATGTGCATTTCCTTACTAGACAAGGTGGTTCTATATCTACGAATATTTATGACACAATCATATTGATCACATAAACAAACGATTGACAAGTTGTTTATCTGATACAAGATGTTGTTCCATGCACAAGTGGGAGAAATCTTAATTGTGTGCAAGCAACAACACAAATGAATATGATTTAAAAGATTCTCTTGACTGCATCGTAAGAGATTAATGTTCTAATGTGATTTTTTATTCACATCTAATAAATAGAACATTTGGAATTAATATCTAGGGTAAGTGAGACCTTGACATAAATATTAATGACAAGGTAAATTGCATACTTTCATTACTAGCAGATCAACTGATGTAATGAAACTATGTTAATTTACAAGTTCTAAATTAGATTCTTATTAGAGCAAGTGTCAATATGATAATGAGACTACTTCAAAACTTAATATTTATGTATTACTGAAATGACATAAATAAATGAAGTAATCTAATATTACTTCAAATTTGAATGTTTATGTATTCTTGGAATGTCATAAATATATGAAGTAATAAATTAACTTGAAATACTATTGAAACCAAATTGTGGTGTTCATGATTACTTTAGTTATGTATATTTATATTTTATTGTAAAGATATAAATATGAAGTCTTTTAATTGTTACAAGACTTATAATAAAGTAAGACGTTAGCTTGTTATATTTTTTTAATTAAAACATATACAAAAAGTCATTGAGTTGATCAATGATTTATAACGTTAATTGGGATTATAACTGTTTATGTCTTCTTGTTAAGACATGAACATGAAGTGACTTGATCAAAAAGTACTTATGTTATATTGCATGCAAATAGGCTTGGAAATTCTATTATACCATTAAGCTGATTTAGTTGGTATATAGATAAACCAAACAAAATATATTTATCTTACATATTGTAAGATTGTCTTACAATATTAATCCTAATGAAATACATAATGGTTATGGTATGTTCAGTTTGGAAAATCAAACTCTTATTATATTGTTTGATTAAAGATAACTATATCTTCTTTCTTCCAATATTGTTATCAAGGTTAGGAAATTGAGTATGCATTGTATATACTCAATCAGGCTCCAACCTAGAAGATTATTAAGACACCATTTATTATGGAATGTGATGAATCACATTAAGTCTTAAAATTAAAGTTCTGAATTTGTTAAAACTACTTTTAAGTAGGTTATTAACAAACTTCATGTTAGGAACTGTCAATATGTATTTGTAATGTCCCAAAAGAGAACAATTTTGTGTTTCTCTACTTGCTAAGTATTTATGGATAGTCTATAAATTACTAAAGGTAAGTGGGAGTTTTATCTTAAAAAGATAAAATTACAAGATACATGATCTTCTAGAACACACTAGCAAATGTCATGCTGAGGATTAAACATGTTAATGTTAAATCTCAAGATGATGGAATTCTCATTCATAGATCCGCAAGGATATCTCAAATATTTGTATAATATGTTGAGGATTATGAGTTACAGGATTATAGTAAACCTGTTGAAGAATTGCAAATATTGAATTTGGCAAGTTACTCATACTATGAATGTTTAGATGCAGTCCATAAAGATAATTTTGGAAACTTAACTAATCTTGAACTCTATAGTTAAACTATAGAATGAAGATGAGTTTCTCAAAAGGAATAAAAATACTAGAGATTTAAATTCCTGTGTAGAAATCATATGGACAAATTTTGTATACATAATTTAATGTGTGAAGGGATTATCAAACACACTTAAGCAATTAACTGTGATTGGAATTCTTTCTAAGCACATTAAATGTATAAAGATTATGATTGTCATTCTTAGTTTCATTTATATGAAATTAACAATGGAATATCAAAAACTTTTTCTTGAGTAATTACTTGTGCGAGGACGATAAGTAATTGAAAGGAGTATTTGAATTCAAATAATCTTTGGAAGTATACAAAGTGCAATCATTTATGAATGGATTAATGCATGCATCTAGGAGATATACTTATGTTTGATTATTAAATCCAAGTGTTGATTTATAATTAAAATAAGATATTCTCTTAATATTCCTGAAAGCTAGTGGGAGTGTTATATTTCTTATTTCATATATGTTGTATAACATATAGGAAGTAACGTTCCATTAACATTAAATGTTAAGTCTTAGTCTGGAATGAAACTTCATTGTGAAAATTTAGAAAATAAACATACAGCCTTGAATATATGTTTATTGTTATAAACATAAGCGGTAAAATAATTGATTCTAATAAACATGATTATACTATTAGAAGGTCTAGATAGATACATATCTTTGAGAAGATATGACATGAATAAATTCTATGTTTAACGCAAGGATGTTTCATGTACATCATGTTGTTTGTTGTATCATGCTTGATGAAAGATAATTTGACAACATTAATATCTAATTGAAAGGTTATTAGATAACTAAGTGTAATGGATATGGTTAGATTTAGAATTAACATCCTCATCCTGGAATAGCTCCTAAATTCTAAGTATGAACCATATGGCAATTGTTGCGTAATTGATATAGCCGATAAATCTTGAAAGATTTGAAGGTATTAAACATTACACAATGGATATTAAAGTTTACGGGATTTTAAAAGAGCATATTGTTGTTTGCATACAATGATGCTAATAAGATTGAGATGACACTCAATACTAGTCGTGGTAGGATTTCATCCTAGTTAATGGCCATGTGTACTAGTTATGCTTAACTGTAAGCATAGTTGCATTTTACTTTAAAGAATTAGAATACTTTAAACTATAAAAGGTTTGATAGTTTGCTTGTCATAAATTCGTGGTTGAGGATGTCACGTGTTTTATGAAATATTATGTGACATTATCAAGATAATTGATAGCACACATACAAGAACTTCATTAAATTGAATTCTTGAAATAAGTATTCTCAAAATTCCCATAGATCAAAATTAGTTGATTTATGCCTTGTCAACAAGTATGTTTGACATGACTTGAGGCATATTTCATTAATTAGAATTATCATGCATTGATCTATTTTAGTGTTTGGATAATGGGATGTTTTGAACAGTTATTAATTTATTGAAATAAAATAATGGTTATGTTTTATCATTTTCTTAATAATATATCCTATATTTGCATGTTTATATCCTTGAATATATTTATATATTCTAAACTGTCCGTTGCCAGTTAATGATATGGGAATATCATTAAATTAAGGTAAATCTGAGTATTGGTATAATATGCTTGAAAGTATATTGATGCGTTGTCATACCAATTTCACATGATATTCAAAATGTTTGAGTATAGGACTTAATCCCGCCGACATGAGTTTACTTTATGGATCTTGTCATCAAGTAAACCATGAATATATAGTTATCCTCAGACTTGAGATACCAGATAATTGTCATGCATGTAGTGCATTTCTTTGATTCAATTTAACGCTATACGTAACGGGTAGCTATACGGATTGTTTTGGGAAGCGTTGCGAAGTGCATGTGTTATGCTCGTAGTCAAGATATAATTTGTTCCTTCAAATTGTTTGGAGTTTAATAATGTTGGGCCCCTCGTAGGGTTGACAAGATGTTTGTGCGGCCGTACCTAAGATCTCCCCTGAATAGGTTCAGATGATTTGGTAATCTTGCTCAATCATAAACAACGAGAAACATAATTGTTAATAAAGAATGACTTAGATCCATATCTTTATTAATGTGGTATTAGAAACAAAAGGATAAGTATGATGATTAATCATCAAATGGTTTTTCCAGGAGACCACCACCCGAGTTGTACTAGGGGCATTGGCGTGTTGCTAGACGCTAACCAATGTCATTACCCTTTTAATAGATTTCCAAGTGGGAGCTGTTAGAGTTTTGGAAAAATATTAAATCGTGTATGACTAGAATCGAACCCGGGACTGAGGGATTGCACACTTTACGTATGAATGATCAAAGGAATAATTAATATATATATAACTATTATATATTTTAATTATTTGGACACGAAATGATAACTAACGGACGTTAAAGTAATTAACGGAATTGACTGATGACTGTTAGTAAATAAAGGAGGGGGTTGAGTGTCAAGTTTTGGAACTTGAGGATGTATTAGACTCAAACTTGGAGAACAAGTTGGAGGCTATATATACAAACTCAAGCTCCAAGAGAATATGATAGATATACGACACACACAATAATACACTAAAAGTCGACTGACTTTATGAAGTCAGTTTTATGCATTGTGTAGTAGGTATCATTGAATATGATATCCTTGACTTTTGAATTGTGTAAGAGATGCATAGTATTGTACAGTATGTATCTACATAATATCATATGACATATATATTGTATCGTACAGTATGTATACATGTTATTTACTTCTTCCTTATTGAATATAAGATTTAAGTATTATTAAACATAATAGTTTTGGTTTAATAATCGTGTTCATTCACTAGCATCAACCTTTGATCGAGTAATAATACGTGTGTTCGAGAACTCGGATATAACTTACTTTAGTTATTATCCTGGATTGTGGAACAAAAGGTAAGGGGTTCCACGTTAATCCGTTTGATTGTTCTAGTGAAGGAGAAAGAAGATTTGATCCTTGTTCTTGCTAGGATCTAAAAGGTAAGTTAACTATTTATTATTCGGTAATACTTTATACATGTTAAATATTCGATCTTGCTTTCGCTATTATACGTGCTTTGATGTGTTTATTTATTTAATTGATTGTCAAGTTATTTAAATTACAACATAAAATACGCTGGTAGCCACATTTCTCGAAGTCTAAACATCTTTTTCATCCATTTGTGGTCTTGCAATCCGAAATCTTCAATCAATTTTGTCCATTTTTCTTCAAACTCCAATGGTTCCCATGAACATATTCCACACAATCTTGTTCAAGCGCTTTTTGAAATCAGTTTCATCATAGATTTTTTTACAAATTTGTATACAAATTTCATGTTATTCATGATATAAACAAAAGTAAATCACATGTGATTCTATGTGAATCACATGTGATTCAAGTGATAAATCATAAATAAATTTTAAAACAGTATATGAATTAAAATAACTTTGCAGGAATTTTTTAGGTGATATGCCACATGCATAGTCTGTGTTTGGATTCAGTAAAAACTGCTTCAATTGCTAACTTCATGGCTCCATCTTGATCCGTTACAATCATTTTTGGTTGTTTTTCATGTGCACTCATGAATGATTTTAGTAGCCATGTGTAAGCTTCTTCATCTTCTTTTAGAAGCATTCCCGCACCGAGTGTCACACACTTTCTGTGATTATCTATCCCGGTGAATGGAACAAACACCATGTCGTACCTGAATTCACAAGTTTCACACAAAAATCTCAAAAAGAATCACATGTTATTCTGTTAGAATCACATGTGATTCTCTCAGAATCACATGTAATTCATGAATGTTTTAAATTTTAATAAAGGTATAACAACTTTCAAAACAGACTTACTTGTTAGTTCTGAATGTGGCATCAAATGACACTATATCTCCAAACTCCTTGTAGTTGCATTTGGCAACTTCATCCGCCCAAAACATGGTAACCAACTCACTATTTTCAACCTTATAATGAAATGTAAAGTTCGGCACATACTTATGTCGGTTTTCCACTTTATCTAATTGCATTTGCGCGTCGCTTTCACCTATGAATGCATTTATATCCCTTTGCTGATTCTTAAAATCAGAAGTTGTGCCATAAACATATTGAGTGCCACCTTTCATGCTACAGTATAAATGGTGTGCCCTTGTTGCACTAAGTTTGAAGGTTGAAGTTTTGACAACGAACATTTTTTCTGCTTGAGTTATCTTCCTTTGTTTCTTTGTTAGATGCTTATACTCTTTCAGAATCATTAAATGATTGTGCTTAACAATGAATTTAGTTACTTCATACTCTCCAGAAACAGGATCCAAAGTGATGACTATTCGTGCCATACAACCGGTTATCCTTTGTCTTGTATTTCTGACTTGTTTATCACTCTTTTCTAGATCCAATGTGTTTATATTTATGTTTTTTGGAAGCCCTTCCCTATTACACATAAGGTACTTACTTTTTACCAAACCACTTATTGTATTTTTTTGTGCCCATTTTTTAACTTTAAAGCCTGCTATTTCAGCATATTTGTTGTACATTTCAATAAATTCCTTTATCGTATTAAACCTTTTCCCCTCAACAGGTAAATAAATATCATCAACAATAGGTTCCCGATAAACTGATCCTCCAAGAGTTTCTTGATGCGTGGTTTTGTAACCTTACAACAGGTTTTACCTCTCGAGGGATCTCAAGAGACTTACAACCCCACCAGGCAGTGTACCTGACCGATGTAGTATAGTGTAGTGGTAAGTACGGGGGATTGATCGTTCTCCACAGGGAATAGTGTTCGTTAGGTGTGAAAGGCTACTCTAATTAGGTCTAAGGGTTGAGGAAGATTCTTTTTTATGTTTTTATATTTTTTATGAAAGCAAATAAAATCTCGGTTTTGAAGGAGTGGGCGGAATTAGTTGCTAGTCAACTAACCCAAATTACTACGAATGCAAATAAAATAAAATAACAAAAATGAAAATGTGGTGAGAAACTTATGTGTAGAGAAATGTGTTTACTTAGATTTCCTTACTCCCTAACTATCTTTTACCGGTTAATTAGTGTGTATTAGTCGCGTGGATGACGGGTGTATTCCTTAATACCATTCGTGGGGTGGCGTACTTACTTCCCCAACTCTACAAGCTCCTACTTCACTCCTATGTCGAGCCGGCTAGGAAGCTCCTAACATGGGATCACTAGAATTCGCTTGTGCATTAAATACAACCATAAAAACCTTTAGTACGCATTTGGTTCATGTTTCTTAAGACGTTCAAGCAAGTTACCGAATAGGAAGTTAGCCAGTTTTCTTAAGCCTAACATAGATAAACAATCATCCAATACAACTAACAACACACTAATAACCAATAATCAATAGCTAGGTTTCATTAGATCTAAGCAAACACCAGATAAATTTAGCCTAACATGTTAATCAAAAGACAAGAATAAGATAAAATCAAACAACACATAGACATATTGAATGATTAATTGATAACTTATCTTCAATGTAACATGGAAGATCTCAAGGCAAAAAGCCTTGAAAAAGAAGCTGAATTCGTCTTAGGGTTTTCTCCCAAAATTCCACACACTAAGCTCTCTCTTATTGACAAAAAATTAGAAAACTATATATAGATTTTTGGATCTGACGGCGTCACGTTATGGAGTGTGACGCCGTCACCTCGCCGCTTCTAGGGTTCCCGGGTGACCTTCTTGACGCCGTCCCTCTTTAGCTCTTCAAAAATCCATTCTGGCTTATCAAGGCTTGACGCCGTCGAACCTTGAACGTGACGCCGTCCCCTTATGATTTAAGCCGTGACGCCCTTGATCAAGTTAAAGCGTGACGCCGTCAGAATTTACATGCTATTTTTACTGGCTTATCATGAGTAAATTTCACGTCCAACTTTTCTTGCCAAGGCATGACGCTGTCCAGAGTAAATTATGACGCCGTCAAAGGTAACTTTTAGCCGATTTTTGAGACTTTGCCATTTTCTTCACTTTTGTGCTCCAAAAACGTCCAAAATGACTCCTTTTCCAGATTTCTCCTCAAAAGTACCTAAAATGACAAAAGGAACGATTTAGGGCAATATTTGATCAAATAAATACGATTTAGGGCTTAAATGACCCCTTAAAAGCGGTACACTTTTCGCTTCATCATTTCTTCATGTGCATATAAAGTTGGTCTTGGTGTCATCACAGAATCTGTTTTACTGAATCACATGTGATTTTGTTAAAAAAAATATAGTGATTTACATAACTAGGATCACACACTATTTATTTAAGACCAGAATCACATGTGATTTTCATTACCTTAAAACCCTAAAAATCTAAATAAGCAACAAAATAAGTAACAAAATAAGTTGAATCACATGTGATTTACCTTGAATAACAGCTATATTTTCTTCCATAAGCTTAGCATCCATAATCTCATCTGGATTTTCAGCAACCACAAGTTGAACATCAACTAAATCAGCAACCACATGATTTTCATCGACCGCAACTTGAATATAAACTAAATTTGTTTCGCTTAACTGATTATTATCCATTTGATGACGGTGGATTGACGGTGATGATGGCGGATTGAAGGTGGTGACGGCGGATTGAAGGTGGTGACGGCGGATTGGAGGTGGTGATGGCGGATTGAAGGTGGTGACGGCGGGTTGAAGGTGGTGATGGACGACGGATTGAAGGTGGTTATCGGTGGTGATGGGTTGTGGATTGAGAGTGTTTTTTGCCCTAATTTTTTTTTGGAAAAAAAAATTAAGGTTTCCTTTTTTTTTGTTAATATAATTATATTTTTTGCCTTCCAAGTGTAAATAGATAATTTGATCTCAGCTTTTGGATCAAATTGGATTGGATGATTGAGATTGATTCAATGGTTCTATGACAAATGGTGGTTGTTAAGGGATCTTAACTCTATCTTTTAGTGGTATTTCATGCTTTGTGATAAGTTTTTCAATTAAATAATGGTATCTCTTCAACTAAATAGGTACCTTGACTTTCTAGCCGAATAATCGAAGTGTAACATTGATTGCTATAAATATATATTTCTTTTTTCTTTTTTTTTTCTTTTTTTTGAAAGATGAATTTCATTAGAAAACCGCCAACCCACAAAATGGGGCGGCACACACAACAACAAAACCAATTACATAATTACAAATTTACACCATTTGTCCCACGACAAGGACGATAACTTGGCCCTATTTTTTGCCCAAAGAAAACCCAACGCTTTGATATCTCCTACAACGTCTTCCAACCTAGCCTTCCTACTCTGAAACTTAAGACGATTCCTCGCCCTCCAAATACACCAACACCCTATAATAATAATGCCGTGAAAGATGTCTTTGGCTCTCCCCGACAACCCAACGAAGTTATGAACTTCCACGAGATCCTTGAAAGAAAAAGAAAAAATATTTTGGACCTTACACCAAGAAGTGATATGCTACCACAGCCTTGTAGCAAAGATACAACCCGTGAATAAATGATCCACCGACTCATCCGCATCACCACAAAGCAAACAAGAGACATCCGCAATCGGGATATTTCTATGCCTCAAAGCGGACGCCGTCGGAATCCTTCCCATCTCAGCCCTCCACCCGAAGATATTTCATTTCTTTGGGATCCATTTACACCACTCGAAGACTGAAATGTTGCTGAAATCCATGTTGTAATACAACAGTTTCCTAACAGCATTCACGGAAAACACACCATTACCAACCCTAATCCACACCCAGCTATCCATCGAATCTGAAAGCACAGCAGCATCCAACAACGAGTTAAGCACTTCCCATTCGGCCCCTTCCTCGACCGACGCAACCGACCCTTTCCAATTCCAGACCCTCAAAATACCAGCATCCGAGATCTTCAGTCTATCACTAACCTTGCATCTTTTGTCAGACTCTAACAGAAACAAATTAGGACAGACAATCATCAGAGGCAAATTCAGTAACTACGGGTCGATCCAGAATGAAATATTATTTCCATTCCCCACTTTTCCTTTAAAGAATCTTCTAAGAGGCATCCCCGATACCACAGTCCTGGACAAGACTTTAACAATATTGCTCCACACACCATTTAAGGTTTTACGGACCGGAAGAAAGTCCCAGGTTCTGTTGGTAATGTGACACGCCTCAACAACCTCACACCAAAGATTACCTCTTTCAACCTTAAACCGCCACCCCCATTTAGCCAGAAACGCCACATTGATAAATTTCAACTTATACAACCCGAGACCCCCATACTTCTTCGGGGTACTAACTCTGTCCCACGCCACCCAATGCATTTTTTGCACCTCTTTCGACCCTCCCCAGAGAAATCTACTAATAAAAGATTCCAAGTCTTTAATAACTTTACACGGGGCTTTGTAAAGCGAGAAAAAGTATGACGGGAGGCTTTCCAAAACAGACTTGATAAGCGTGACTCTCCCCCCAATCGACAAGCAATCAGCCTTCCACTTAGACAAGCGCGATTCAAACACATCATAAACCGGCTTCCAGTTGTTAATTCGATTCATGTTGGTCCCAACCGTTATGCCCAAATATTTAAATGGTAACATCCCAACTCTACATCCTACTACTTTGGCTTTATCTCTTACCTCCCCCTCACTCACCCCAATCCCATAAAGATACGACTTTGCCATGTTGATTTTTAAGCCAAAACATAAGTAAAAGCACATGAGAATTCTAACCACATTGTCAAGACAAGAATCCGACCAATCACCAATGATAATAGCATCGTCCGCGAACAGCAGATGTGATATGACAGGTCCACCATTAGGAGTATGAACTCCATTAATCAAACCTTCCTCCTGAGCCTTGTTTAGCATACACGATAACGACTCCATAACAATAAGAAAGAGAAACGGAGAGATCGGATCTCCTTAACGCATCCCTTTCCCAAACTGAAACTCAAAAGTTGGAGAACCATTGACCAAAACCGAAGAACGAGCCGACTTGAGAATACCTCTGATCCATGAGCACCACACCTGAGAAAAACCCATCTGCTCCATGATGTCAATAACAAAGTTCCAATTGACATTATCATAAGCTTTCTCGAAATCGATCTTAAGAATGAAAGTTTGCTTCTTGTTCCTTTTGCACCACGTTATGACTTCGTTGATGATCAAAGGCCCATCAAGAATGAACTTATCTCTTAAAAAAGCCGACTGAGACTTGGAAACCACCTTACTCAAAACCTTCTTTAAGCGATTAGAAAGGATCTTAGAGATTGTCTTACTGATAATCCCAACAAGACTTATTGGTCTAAAGCCGTTCAGCTCAACCGAATCTCGATCTTTCGGAATCAACGTAATGAAAGATGAACCACACCCCACACTGATTTCCCCACTGGTGTAAAACGAATCCATAATATCGACGAAATCCATTTCAAACAAATGCCAAAAATGCTTGATAAACCTCATATTGAACCCATCCGGGCCCGGAGCCCTATCCTCCCCACATCCAAACACCGCCTCTTTGATTTCCAAGATCGAGAACCTCTCAGTCATGTTCTCCATATCATCCTCTGATAAACGCCTTATCTTCCTACACTGAAATTTTGGACGATCAGAACATTCCTCCAAAAACCTTTTCCTGAAAAACTTAAAAACCTCCTTCTTGACCAAAGCAGGTTTAGTCACCCACTCCCCTTGAATCATTAATCCCGGAATACCATTACTCGCCTTCCTACAATTCACAATGCCATGGAAATAACTCGAATTCTCATCGCCTTCAAGAGCCCACCTCACCCGGGACCTCTATTTGATATCCACTTGTTTTCTAAATTCCAATTCTTTTAGCACCTTTTTACACTCAGCGTAGACCCATTCCTCCTCCTCCAAAAGACCCCTGATTTCCATCTCGAACTCTAATCTCTCAATCTCAGCTCTAGCGTCCTCCTCCTCAACACATTCCTTTTTAAGCATATCATCTTTCCACCTTTTTATACTCTCTCTAATTTTGGCAAACTTCTTCGTCAAAATAACATCAGGAGAGGCCACAACATCAACCATCCTCGCCGCCGAGCACACAGTTTCTTCAAACCCATCTTTTGATAACCACGAATTAAAAATTCTAAACAGCCTAGGGCCGAAATTTTTAGAAACCGTGGATAACAACAACGGACAATGATCCGAGTGGGGACTCGGCAAGGCTCTCAAACAAGCATCCGACCACTTATTGAAAAAGTTGTTGCAAACCAAAACCCTATCAATTTTACTCAGCTTCTTCCCAAAGTCCCGAATACAAGTAAACTTCTTCCCATTCATAGAGTATTCCAACAAACCAGAATTGTGAATAAAGGAGTTAAAATTCCTTGCGCACGAATGTTTAAAAACCAAACCCAATCTTTCCTCAGGGAAACGAACCGCATTAAAATCCCCCAAAATAACCCACTTGTCCTCAGTGGACAACACCAACGACTCAATGGATTCCCACAGGGCTTGCTTAGCCATGACTCCTTGAGGAGCATAAACATTCATAATATTAATAGTTTCATTGCTACCCTTCAGCCTCCCCGATACAAGAAGAAAATTACGCGCCTTAATCGAAGATCCCAGCGAAAAACTCCCTTTATCCCACATACTCAATAAGCCCCCCGACTGTCCAACATATTCCACAAACTCCATTCCATAATTGTTGTTACCCCATATGCGATTCCCTTCAAAATTCGACATGTTCACAGCTTTTGTTTCTTGAACCGCCAAAAAAATCCACACCATTATCTTTCTTTAGTTTATTAAGCCAAGGAACCTTATCCATACCCCCTATCCCCCTCACATTTATAGACAAAAAATTCATAATTCTAAAGCATTAATACCTTCTTCCACAATTGATTTCCTTACCATACCTTCATGATCTGCCAGCTCAACGCCCAAAATAGCACTGATTCTAACAATGTCTTCCACTTCCTTGTCCACGAAAACACCATCCTTAACACCTTGTTCCATAGCCTCCTCTCCTCCATCCCCACCTATATCCGTGACACCCGAATACTCAGATACTAGCGCCACTTTGTTAAGATCGAGAGAGCCTCCATCATCACACTCCGCATTATTATCGACCGACCTAGTTTGAGAATCTCCATCTTCCGACTCTACATCCTGGACTATACCGATAAGTCTATCTAAATCAAATGGGTCACTATCCTCTTGTCTACTTCTTTTTTTGGGCCTGATGGATTCCTTAGGACTTATAATTTGAACCCTCTGACTCCTTTTTTTACTTTTCTTATTGGGCCTCCTTATAGACTTAAGCCCAAGGTTTGAGGCATTAAAGAAATAAGTATTGTCAACCTTCCGATTGAATATTCCATCCTCGACATTCTCCTCATAACTAAACTCTTTAAAGCTGGCCCCCCCCCCTCTATATTCTTCTCCCTATTAATGGCCACCTTTTCGATTTCCACATCCTCACCCAACTCACTGCCAACATTTTCATTAACAACATCTTGACAGTCCCCATGCAACTTATTATTAACTCCCTCTTCCCCATGCATTGATTCACGAAATTCTCCCTCTTCCAAAGCTTCGTCCATCGCTTCATCTTCCACCCTACCGGCTTTCGACTTTGGAACGTGCACATTTTCCGGCAAGGAACCACCACTGTTATCAATTGTTATGTCATCCATCTTCCTTCTGACCACCGCTCCAACACACTCAGGGTCCCAATTTCCCACTTCCTCCGTTATCCATGTCTTAAAAACTTTATTTTTCCATCTAAGATCCACTGTTTCATTGATTTTCCTACCATCACCAACAAGAATTCCAACAAAGCCCACTGAGATGTCACCATCCTCAAGACTGAGTTGAGACGGATGGACGATCTTCCCAAACTGGCTAGCAACATCATCGAACACCTCGTTAGTGGCTAGATTAATGGGCACACCGTGAATCTTAAGCCAAGCCACACGTTCAAATGGCAACGATTGACCTTCCCAAACATCCAGCACCGAGAACCACTTACTCCAGACATCCTTCTTCAACAAAAGGTCCACCGCGTCATCTTTCTCATAGAAATTCAGAAGTAATGAGAGACCTCCTGCGTACACAATGTCTAACCCTCCAAACCCATTCTCAGCTAACAATATATTCATACACGTGAGCGTCTTCAATTCCATAGCTCTACCTATCAACGCCTTGCCTCTGATCTCAAAGAACGCAACGACATTATCCGGAACCTTAATGGACCTAGAATACGGATCCGTTTGAACACCAGAGCCCACACTTGACTTTCCATTGAGAACTGCCTTAAAAGACAGCCCAGCACCAGGCTGAAACGAATGCACTTTAACCTTATTCCGCCGTTCCACTTCTTGTTTTTCTTGCTTCCTACCAATCGGCATTGCTGATATATCTTGCTTCCTACCGACCTGTTTGTCCAATTTCCGCAACCCAATATTCTCCACAACAAACTTAGCAACGTTCACTTTCAGTTTACAAAGCCCCATTTTGACTCCATTCATCCTCTTTTCCAACTCCAAAGCATTCCTCACCTTCCTAAACGTAATGAAACCGAACCTTTTCCCTTCTTTGTCACGCTTCTTGGCGATGAACGAGCCCACAACCTCCCCATAATACCCAAGAAACTCCGACACCTCCCAAGGAGTACACCCGATTGGAAGATTAGAGACGAAAAACTTGGTCACTTCCCCTACACCCTTATCTTCCCCTTTGTTGTTTTGTCTTCCTTTGTTCCAGCGAGCCGGAACTTCTTGCCATTCCTCTTCCATAAATCGAGTACCTGATTAGATTTCCCTTTATTATAAATATATATATTTCGTTTAGTTGGAAAACATTTTCCTTCATTTCCTTTTTCTTGTTTTGTAAAAAAAGGGAGGGGAGTTTTATCTCCACAAAACAAGTAAAATTTTAGAAAACGCGTTTAGTTAGAGAAACATGTGTTTGTGTTTTCCATTTTGCAAAACTAGAAAATATGTTCAAGTAGTGTTGTTTTCTATTTCCATTTTCTATTCACCTTTATAATATTATAAAAATATTTTCAAAACACAAAAACAAATATTATAAACTAACAAACTAAACTATAAAATAACTAAAAAAATCTAATACGAGAAAATAAAGAATTAAAAAAGTAAAATATAAAATCAAATAACATGAAAACATCTTCAATCGACAATAATACGTTTTCGTCCGCTTTTTTACGTTTTCGTCCGTTTTATTAAGTTTTCGTCTGTTTTTTTACGTTTTCGTCCGATTTTTTACGTTTTCGTCCGATTCTTTACGTTTTCGTCTGTTTTTTTACGTTTTTGTCTGATTTATTATGTTTTCGTCTGTTTTTTTACGTTTTCGTCCGTTTTATTACATTTTCGACTGTTTTTTTACGTTTTCGTCCGATTTTTTACATTTTCGTCCGATTCTTTACGTTTTCGTCCGATTCTTTACGTTTTTGTCCAAATTTTTACGTTTTCGTCCGATTCTTTACCTTTTCGTCCGATTCTTTATGTTTTCGTCCGATTCTTTACGTTTTCGTATGATTCTTTATGTTTTCGTCCGATACTTTACGTTTTCGTCTATTTTTTTACGTTTTGGTCTGAATTTTTACGTTTTCGTATGTCTTTTTACGATTTCGTCCTTTTTTTACGTTTTCGCCAGGTTTTTAACGTTTTCATCAATATTTTTACGTTTTCGTCTGTTTTTTACATTTTCATTTGTTTTTTTACGTTTTCGTCCATTTTTTACATTTTCACCCGTTTTATTATGTTTTCATCCTCTCTTTTATGTTTTTTTAAGTTTTCGAACATTTTTTTTACGTTTTCTAAATTATAGTGTTTTCATCCATTTTTTACATTTTCGTCTATTTTTTACGTTTTCGTCTGTTTTTTTACGTTTTCGTTCACTTTTTTACGTTTTCTTTTGTTTTTTACGTTTTCGTCAGACGAAACCTAAAAAAATGTAAAAAAAAAGGCAGAAAACGGAAGACAACGTAAGGAAATAGACTAAAACGTAAAAAAATGAACGAAAACATAAAGAAAATACGAAAACGTAAAAATTCAGACGAAAGCGTAAGAAAAGGGACAAAAACGTAAAGAATCGGACAAAAACGTAAAGAATCGGACGAAAATGTAAAGAATCGGACGAAAACGTAAAGAATCGGACGAAAACGTAAAGAATCGGACGAAAACGTAAAGAATCGGACGAAAATGTAAAAAATTTGACGAAAACGTAAAGAATCGGACGAAAACGTAAAAAATTGAACGAAAACGTAAAGAATCGGACCAAAACGTACAAAATCGGACGAAAACGTAAAGAATCGGACGAAAACGTAAAGAATCGGACGAAAACGTAAAAATTCAGAAGAAAACGTAAAAAAACAGACGAAAACGTAAAGAATCGAACGAAAACGTAAAAATTCAGACGAAAACGTAAAGAATCGGACGAAAACTTAAAAAATTAGACGAAAACGTAAAGAATCGGACGAAAACGTAAAAATTCAGCCGAAAACGTAAAAATACAGACGAAAACGTAAAGAATCGGACGAAAACGTAAAAATTCAGACGAAAACGTAAAGAATCGGACGAAAACGTAAAAAATCAGATGAAAACGTAAAGAATCGGACGAAAACGTAAAAAATTTGACGAAAACGTAAAAATTCAACCGAAAACGTAAAAATACAGACGAAAACGTAAAGAATCGGACGAAAACTTAAAAACTCAGACGAAATCGTAAGGAATCGGACTAAAACGTAAAAAATCGGACGAAAACGTAAAGAATCGGACGAAAACGTAATGAATCGGACGAAAACGTAAAAAATCAGACGAAAACGTAAAGAATCAGACGAAAACGTAAAGAATCGGACGAAAACGTAAAAAATCTGACTAAAACGTAAAGAATCGGACGAAAACGTTAAAAATGACTGGAGCGACGCCGGCGAGGGTGGTGATGGCTGATGTGGGCTGTGGGAGGGTGGTGTCTGGGGTTAGAGTATGGCTGGAGTGTGTGAGTATGTGGTTTATAGAGAAATAGAAATAGGAAATAGGAAATAAGGAAAACAAAAAAAAATTGTTTTCTTGTTTTCTTTGTTAGGGATGGAAATAGAAATTTTGTGTTTTGGAAAACATTTTGTTAGAAAACGCTAATTTGAACGTGATCTCTGTTTTCCTTGTTTTCTACAAAACATTTTGTGGAAAACAAGGGTGTTTTCCTCCGATTAAACGAATATATATATTTCTTTAAAAAGAAGAAAACAGGGAAAAAAAAAAAAACTTACCACTAGTAAATGGTCAAAAACTTGACGAACACACACGTGTCAACCTTTCTTCTCCACTCTTGAACCCGAACACAAAACCCCTAAAAAAACATTAATTAATCAATGGCACTGTTAAGATCACTGAGAAACCTTGCTAGAAAAACCACCTTCAAAACCCCAAACCCCAAACCATACGTCATAAACACTACCAAAACCATTCCAATCTTAACATCTCGTGTATCATCAATCCATGGCCCACTTTATCCACCGTGGAAACTGTTGCAGTCTGCTGCTCCGTTTTATTTTCGATCCGACGTCGTTTCGAGACGGCATGTGCATTTTCTCAGAGATGATAATAAGTTAGGCTTGAATAAGGATGTGAAGAAGGAGGTTGTTGGGACACGTGGCGGCGGGGGAGTGGTTGGGAGTTGGGTGAATTGGCCGAATTTTATTTCGGTTAGTAGATTGGTTTCTGGACCTGTGCTTGGATGGTATGATATTTGAATTTCATTATTTGATTGATGCACATTGCTACTTGCCTTTAATTTTTTTTTGAACGGCTAGTTAGTAGTTAGTGTTCGAGTGGTGCAGTGACATCCAAGCGGGCAATATGCCTTCCTCGAACCTTCGCCTTTGGGGAATAAACCCCACTCCTTTTTTTTCCCGCTTCGCCTAGGAGGAAAACCCCATTGGCAAGCCTCGAACCCAATAATCACATTTTTATATAAGCAGCTTATGAATTGGGCTTATGCGTATGTTATATAAGCAGCTAATGAATTGGGCTTATGCGTATGTTATATAAGCAGCTTATCGCTTATATGTCATAAGCTCATAAGCTCATAAGCGTATGTTAAGTGTTTGGATTAGCTTATGTTTAATAAGTTGATAAGCTCAAGTGTTTGGTTTAGCTTAAGTTGTTAAATAACTAGAAAAGACATGGGTTGAAAAATATGAATGTTAGATTTGGTATGATTAAGGTTAAAATTGTAATTTGTAATGACCCCTTTAAAAAAGCCACACTTTTGGGGCTTATCAAAACCCCTTGTATAAGCTCATAAGCGCACTCATATAAGCTTAGCCAAACACTTAGTTTAGGCTTATGTAAACATATAAGCTAATAAGCTTATAAGCCTATCGTATAAGCTTAGCCAAACACCCCCTAAGAGCTTATTAACTCGAGCTCATGTCTTATATAAGCTTTTAAGCCCTAACAGCTTAGCTTATTGGCTTTTCAAAATCTCATTAAGCTAAGCTAAAGAAACAACCTTAAGCTGATTAGATTTTTAGATTCTTATATATGGATGGAATATAGATAAAATGTTACATCCTAGAAACGCATAAAGATGGAATGTTATAGTAGTTTCTTTCAGTTGGTGAATGTATAGTTTTATAATTAAACCATGTAACTTGTTAACCAAAAACCGATTATTGGGAAATTAAGAAAATGCTAAATTGCACTTCTATAGGTTTTATGTAGATGCGCTAAAAGTGATTCATTTTTTGGGTACAATCAAGTGTCTGGCAGTGTGGAATTTAAGATTCCAGTTTTATGTAGGCTACTAACAAAATGTGTTAGAAAAAAGAGTTTTAAAAGGCTCTTCTATGGTACATGATTAAAGAGTTGAGCTACAGGGAAATTATTTTACATACTAAAAAGGAGATTCTTGTGACACAGTTAGCATTAGTTTGGAAATTTTGCATGCATTCGTGAGTCTATACTGTGACACCTTACTATATTCTACTTTGTAATTAAAGAACTCTAGAGTTTTTTTAATATTAAGGTTTGCATGTTGTAATGAATGTGAGCCAAGTAAAATATCGGTTTTGTAGCAACAATCTTTTCGGGTTTCTTTAGCCTGTTACACATGTAGGCCAAACCTCACCAGTTGGGTTTTTATTTAATAGACATGGCATCCTTGTTTAAAAAATGTTACTTGCTAGGTGATCCCGTTTTTATTCCACTAGACACGTCTAAGAATGTCATTTTTTCAAAAACATGACGTCATATCTGTACCTAATATACTGTCTTTTGATTTGCTTCAAAAACATAAGTTTGCAGTTAGGTTGTTAGGGAAATGTGAAGGAATTGGGATTGTTGGAACACGTGGCGCTGGTGGATTGGTGTAGAGGTTTGTTAATTGGCAAAATTTTAGTTCAATCAGATTGGTTTCTGGACCTGTGCTTGGATGGCATAACGTTAAATTTCATGATTGATTCTATGTGTGTGTGTGTAGTGGAAATTTGGTGAGGTAGTTAATGCACATCGTCCGATTTAGTAACTACTATCTCTTCAAGTTATAATTAGTAGATTTCAATTGAGAATATTTGTTATTCTTATTTTGAAGCTAATATAGGTTTGTTTACTGTATGTTAAAACTGCTTATGCTAATCTAAAAGCAAAAGCAAAAACAAAAGCAGATCATTTAGCACTCAATATTTCAGGTACCTTGCAGTTGTTTCTTATCTGAACACCCAAGTTTTTTAACGACTAATGTATATCAAAAGGTTTAAGCATTATGTATTAACACGCATTAGCCACTTTTACCAAGTAATCCTATATCGGGCTATTGTTAGCGAAGGTGGAATGGAAAGTTGTTAAGTGCCTAAACATGAGAAGAGATGCATTTAGATATTGATGGTGTAGAAGTTTCTGTAGGTTGGTTAGTGTTTATATGTGTAGTTGGATTCATTAAACAAAGTAAGCACATAGATTTGAAGAAAATGCTAAGTTTGAACTTCTTTAGTTATTACTAGGTATACAAATATTTTAATTTCTCTTTATGCTTAGACACAAACATTTGCACAACAGTGGTTCATCTTTTAGGTATAATTAACTTCTTGACGCTGTGGAATTTAAGATTTTTAATTTTACTAGCATGTTTCCGACTATCAGTTTTTTGAACTGTAAGCGTAGAAATCAAAATCCACATGCACTTAAAAGGGTTTTACAAAGTTGCAAATGGTATAAGGAGGAATTTCGTTAAAGGTAAAATTGTTATGTATTGCAAAGGAGATTAGCTTGACACGATTAGCGTAAGTTTTAGAAATGTATGGCATGAATTCACTAGTTAATGTAACTAAAGTTCACGTATAAATGTTACTACTTATTAAGGCACGAATGTGTAGTGTTTCTTTTAGGATGAAGACACAAATTTTCTAGTTGTAATGCGTATGAACTGAATAAGATAGCAGCTTTTAGGATATATGAAGACACAAAAAAATTTTATAATATTTACTTAAATATATGTACCTATTGAAATTTATTCAAGTTTGTGTAAATGAATATAACTATATTAATTATTTAATTTATATATAGAAAATCTCAATCCGCCGAGGCCCCCCGACTATAGGTGGTCGACTGCCCGACTACAGCCTAGCGATTTTTGCAACCTTGAAGGCTATTGACGCAACCCCACCAATTGGGTAGATCTCTATACGGATGGTGTCTTTTCTGATAACTTTTTACTAACTATGTAAATCTAGTTTAAAATTGACCTGACACGCTGAGGCTATAGGAGCAACCCCACCGATTGGTTAGATCACTATACGGAATGGTATCTTTTCTGATAACTTTTTACTAACTAGGTAATCTTGTTTAAAATTGACCTTACTCGTGATACATCTATGAGTGATTGATTTAGGTGTCGCGAGAAGAGAGAAATTTAGCCCTACCAACATCTATTGCTTCTTGTTGCGTTTACTGACACATTATTCGAGTCTATAGTCATCTTATGGAATTAACTCTAGAGATGAGAGAGTTTTGAATGTTTAATGTGTATTCATGCGAGCATTGGTTTCATAACTTGTAGATAATCTACATTTTTCTTGATCAAGTGATTCGGTAATGTGCAGCATGCCCTTTGATTGTAGTAGGTTATCTCTTCTGTAGTTCTGCAATCCTTAGAAAAGATATTTCGGTTTTACTTACAATTTAACTTTATCAATGTAGGATGATCATGCAGGATATGTATCTTCCTGCGTTTATTGGGCTTGCTGTCTCTGGAGCAACAGACTGGGTATGACTCTGAGGCTTTTGGTCTTTGAATGTCTGGTAACAAGAACATCCAATATTTCTTACTGTGTGTCTTACTTTTTCTTGCAGCTAGATGGATATGTAGCTAGAAGAATGGGGATCAATTCTGTGGTTGGATCGTACCTTGATCCTCTTGCTGACAAAGTAAGTGCTTTCAGTTAGGTCTTTCATGGCAATTTGTGTTCTAAGTGCATACCGAAACATGGTGGTTAGATTTGTTTATAATCATATGGAAACTTGTTAATATAGGTTTTAATTGGATCTGTTGCGGTGGCCATGGTAGAAAGGGGTCTTCTTAACTGTAAGTATGGTTTCAGCTTTCCCCCCTTGTTATTGTTGCAGGTCTAGAATACGTCAGAAATTCTCTCTATGCAAAGATTATAGATGTGTTTGCTAAGAAGGTTTTGGATTTGGGTTTTGGTTTGATTCCTAAACTTGTGTGTTTGGTGTTGGGGGTTTTGGAATAAAAAAGTATAATAGTGTCACAAAACTCGGCCTTTGTCCTCTTTCTCTGTTTCTCTCACACAAATACTTCTTTTTGCTCTTATTCTTATTTTTTATTTTAAGTATTAAGCTTGTATTCTTCTTATTCCTCATTTTCTTTCACACCTGTACCCATTAACAAAACAAGCACACCCTATGTTTCCAAATTGAGTGTACTTTTTTAATCTGAGACTTGCAGAGATGTTAGTGCCCTTCACCAATTACATCTATGTTGAGAAGGACACATTTATGGAGAAACTTTTCTTTTTGACTGATGTTCATGATCCTTTTACAACTCATCATGCATTCATGCCTAATTTGTCACACTCACACCATCTGTTACTATGTCCGGGTTGCCACTAGCCACTAGCCTTGCAATTCACTAAATGTCATGTTTTGCACCATCTGCACATCTTTATTTATTTCATAATTTCTCAGCAGGACTGGTTGCACTGGTTGTGATGCGAGATCTTGCTCTAGTTGGCGGTGCAGTGTATGTAAGGGCTAGCCATTTAGGTATCAAGGTGGGAATATTAAAGTGATTTCAGCGAGTTATTGGTTTGAGTTTGTATTTATTGTTGATCTTGTGTGTATATTTTGCAACAGTCAAGGACCTGGTCAGAGTTATTCAATCTTGATGGAATTCGCCCACAGAAAGTTGAGCCCTTAATGATCAGTAAGGTGAACATTATGATCTTTTCCCTCATACTATAGTTCATGCATTTCAAACAAAGAATTTCAGGATACCATGATCATTACTTACTGAATCTCCGCGTCATTCATTGATCTCTTAAGTCATTTTTGTGACAAGTTTTATTACTTTGGATAGAAGGATTTCAGAATGTATTCTCTTGGCTCCTTTTATCTATATAGAACATTGCTCCATCCATATCAGTTTGTTTACATGATTTAGTAAAAGTTCTGTTATTAATAATGAAATCCTAAAATACACCTTCAGCCCTGCCTAAGACTTAAGTGAGGAAACCTGCGACCACCATCAGTCACAAGATACCCTTTAATGATTACAAATGATGGAACAGCTTACGTAATAAAAATGGTTTGTAGCCATCTAAAACATGTGTACACGTGGATAGTTAGTAGTGAAACTAGAGGTGGTGATTCGACGATGGTTTACATTTAAATGGGTAGGTCTCATGTCAAATGCACAAATCATTAAGTAGCTGAAAGGGTCAAATAATTTGAAAATTGGCCACGATCTATTTCAGATGCAAATAACATCCTAGACCTGACTTGTTCAGATACTCATATTATTTCTGTAATTTGCGATATTGTTGTTTTTGTATTCATGATTTAGGCATTTATTATTCATAAAAAAATAATCTAAGAAGTGTTTGTGGTTCATGACGGCTTTGCCTGTTTTTACCTGTTGCCGAACCCACCACCCGTTCATCTTGCCACCTATAAGTGAAACAGATGCATAATTTTGATTTGCTAAATGCTATTTTCCACAGGTTAATACATGCCTCCAACTAGCCTTGGTTGCAGGAGCACTTCTGCAACCTGAGTTTGGTACTCAAGAAACCGAATCATATATCACATACCTAAGGTACATCTACTTATCTACATAATGATTTTATCAATATTACTTTTCATACCTTGAAAAGAATTGCTAAAGCTTTTTGATATTGGCCGAATGTAGTTGGTTGGTGGCTGCAACGACGATGGGCTCTACTGTAGCTTACGGTAGACAGCATCTGAAGAACAAATCAATTTTCATTCAAAAGAATGCCTAATTTGGATACTGCTTGTAAATAGTAGATGGGTTTTTTCAATGAGGCTTAGGTTCGATTGTAACTCACCATATTTTGACATACAACACTCGGGATTAGAATGAAAAGTAGTTGACAAGTTCACGTGATCTTTGACATTGTAGCTGTGTACTCGGTGGAGATAATATAATAAAATGAAATCAAGTTTCTTTCAGCTGTCTTGAATGTGGCTTGCTTATCTATATGGCTATATAGCCTATAGATATGCCCAGCTGCATATCAGCATTACTAGTTTGTCGTAATTTGATGAAGTTGTGTTGTGATATGGTTGTGTCATATAACAATAGATTAACATGCTTTATAAAGTAATTCCTCTTTTCACTTTATTTTATTTAATGATTGACCTCAATAAATAACGCTTGGGACATCTGATTAATGTTCAAGTGTTGGTCTGAGAATTTCGAAGATGAAACCAAACCGTGAAACACAAACGAATGCAGACTTGCCCTAGTAAAATAATTGTGTGTAGGTCACAGGAAAAGAGTTGAGCTTGCCCTGGTAATTATTGTGCAAAATATATCTTGTTACGAATTGTTTTACACAGCATTTGCAAGTTAGTAACATGGAGCTCGTTTTAGATTTCTACCCAACTATATTTCAGATAGGGCCGTAATCGAGTAAAGCCGAGATCGAGCTTGACAGGGCTTGAGCTCGGCTCGAAAACTATAAGCCAAGCTTGAGCTCAGCTCAATAACTCGACGAGCTTTAATCATTAAGGCTTGAGCTTGGCTCGAAAAATATTCGAATAAAGCTCGTGCTTGGCTCAAAAAGCTTGAATTTATATATAAACATAGTATAAGGTTCACCAAACTCATCAATAAATTCTAGAAAATACGCTATGAACTCAAGAGCATAGAACTTATACAAAACACTCGGGAGCATTAAGTTTATGTAACACTCGGGAGCATTAAGGTTTACATAGTCTTTCTACAGTAAATATATAATTATTATACAAATATTCATATTAGCTTTTAGGTTATTTATATAAATATGTATAATAAAAATTATATATGTACATGAAGGCTCGAAAAGTTCGATAATTAAAAGCTCGAGCTCGGCTCTTTATGTGTTTCGAGCTGGTTTATTGGGGTTGGGCTTGGGCTCGAGTTCGATATAAAATCCTGACTTGATCGAGTCAAGCTCGAGCTCGAGTTGCTTGATAAGCACGTTATTTGAAATTACTTTAATTTGTCTTCTGCGACTGAGTGCAAATTCAGAAAGAAAGGTTGTTTTTATAGTGTAAGATACCGCAAAAATCCATTGTAATCATACTCGTTAATCAAGGATAAACTCAAGTTACTGATTAATAAATCCCATTTTTACGGGGAAATTTAAAATTTTCTCTTATTATTATTATTATCACGTTACGTTTTCGCGACATATATTAAATAGCAACACATACTAGACACACAAATAAACTACGACACCCCATTCTCACTAAATTCAAATGTCACTAAATATGTCAAATGCTAATAAATATATACACAACACCATATTGTTACTAATCACACAACATACCTAAATATAACATTACTAATTACATTTTTTCACTAATATAAACCAAATGGGCCAAGCCATAATCTCAGCCCACCACCACCTCGCAGCCCACTTATCCAAGCCCATTGCACCCTTTCTATTCTTCCTTGTGTATTCGACAAGTCACACCATCCCCAAATCAGCTCGTGTACTCTCGAATATGAAACACAACCCTCGAATATTTTTGCACCATCTTAACCACCACCCACTAGACTTTACATGTGCCAAGTTACAGACCTAGATGTCGAGTGTTACTATAGCAGTCAAGGCCATTTTGTTTGTCCCATTTCACTCAACCCGTCAAACATAAAACTCACAAAACGTAACCGTTTTGACCCGCACTTTTTCCTACGCTTTCCTAATAATATTATTAACACACTATGATGTTCAAAAGATGGTTAGGACTGCAGCATGGGTTGTGTCTCGCAAAACTCCACTTTGCACCAATATAAATTTACAAACCGAATATGTATACATTCCAACAACAAAGGACAAACTATACCAACTCTTCCATACCTCTCTATAATTTCACATTGTTAGTAAACAACTTAGGTGTCCTTCTCTCTACAGTAGCATCAATGATTGAAGTCGAAAGTCAAGGAAACGTGTGAAAATCAATCTCTATATATACCACCATACATTTGGTAGCCTACAACACTCCTCTTACACTTCTTTCACTTTCACTAATCACCTTAGAAACTCAGAAGTTCCCATCTCTCTTTGAGAAGCAATCGGGTCCAAGAAAACCATACGTAACAACGTATTTTGATCCCTTGCAAGTGAACTGCCTTTGTTCGTATATTCCCTTCGATTCCACAGCATTCTTCACCACCTTTCAGAGGTGTTGTAAGTCTCCTTTTATCCTCGCTAATTCATATTGCACGTCTTTACATTTCCATGCATGTCTCATATTTGCACTCGAACATATCATTTATTTTGCATAGGTCGTTATACGAGTAGATTGCATGAAACCCACAAGGTTGTGGCATATCTCCATTGTGGAAGGTTGGGAAGTCACAACCCACTTCACTTTCACGTTTAAAACTTTAGTTGCATGCTTCACTCGAACGTATATATATATATATTCACTACATGTTTTACGTGCACCATATTTGGTATAACCCAACAAAAGGTGGCGAACTCACACCTCTCACACTACTCTCACGCTCAACATATCACTTCACGCATGACACGAACGTATAAGCATTTTACATCCACGCTGTAACTAAAAATGGACAACATTAGATTACTCCAAGTGTTATACACATTCGAACCAGTCTCAAGTAGCCTATAAAACGACATCATAACTCGCGATCTAACTAAACAACCACGTTCTATTTTTACATGACCTATTACACAACGTAACTAGCTACACTTTTCGTTTAAAGATCTTGTAAAAATAATCGAGTTACGACCCTTTAAAACAGCCCAAGTAACTCGTATGAACCATATTTGAAAAACAACTAAAAACAAATAGTGGGCTTAGCTATGTAGCTCGTTAAGGCCCATTTAGTATGAAAATAAGCTACTGGCCAAATAAGCAGTATGAATAAGTTGCATTGGACTTAAATAAGCCTCAGAAAAAGTCGCCCACTTTTTCCTCACCTTTTTGGACACTTTTGGACTAAAAATGTAACGCACTTTGACTAGAAGGACTAAAATTGCCAAACTGTGAAACTTGTGGACTGAAGCTGTGAGAACAATTTATACAGTACTTAAATTGACCATTGAATTAACTCCAAGCCTTATATGGACGACAAGATTTGGACTATTATGGACTTTGGACTTAACAAAAGACTAACGATGTGACGCAAACGCAGTTAGGGTAAAAAGTGTAAAATCTGAAAAAGGACAAGGACCAACTATTTTTACTTGACATTCTTATTTTATTTTCCATTTTTCATCACCCCATCACTTCATATGCATTTTTACATATTTTAGTTATGCATTATTTAATTTTCGACTTCACTTTGCATATTATTTCATCATAATTCGAGGAGGTAATATTTTGAGTCAATTGACATAAGAGTCAAAATAATAGTATATTTAAGCATCTCACACTCACATCATCAAATCGTTATACGATTTCTCACTTTCACACTCATTGTTAGTTATAAGTCGAATACTTAGACATCCCTCATATTCAGGTCTCATATTGAAGACATTTCTGGGATCATTCCTATAATCTTACTTGATCTTATAATTCCATCTTGTCAGATACACTCCAGGTGAGTCGTGGCCCCTACTCTTTTAATAATTGTTTTTAATAACTCTTTTGGGGGAGATACATGCTTCAACTGTTTTAAGTTACTTTTATACTTTGAAAACCCTCATGATTTACTCAAAAATCATCAACTATGCTTTACATGTTTTTGAATCTCCCTTTGGAAGGGATATATACTCGTTATACTTGCAAATTGCTTGCTTAGCTTAAACACTGTGTATGAAAAATAACATTTTCAAACTACTTGTTGTAACATGATTCGGAGACTCATTTTATGCATTCATATAGCAAGTGAATGTACAATTAACTTTACTATGATATTTCTACATTGCACTAGAAATAATTGCCAAGACTAAAGTACGCATATTCTATGAACCCCTGAAACCTATATTGCCTAAGTTTACCATATTGCCATAAAGTCCCTCGATCATGAACCTTAATCACTTGCGAGTGAACGTAAATAATTGTGAATAGATCTATTTAGGACTGACAATCCCCGTTTGGTCTTGCCAGGATGGGCCACCAAACGCACTTTATTTAAACCCACCTATAGGTTATTGGCAAATACCTATCCTGAGGGCCACTAGTATTTTACATCATTCTTGATGCCAGTTAAACGTTGAGTGTCATGAGGCTTAGGGCAATATAACTTTATGAATATATATGTCTTCATATATATTTGGATACAGCTGTATTTAGTGAACCACCACTCCATACTGATAGACATCAGACTTTATACTATTGTTTTCTCTATGTGTTTGGTTTATGTATCATGTACTTGGAACTTAATTATAGTCATATGTGACTTAGTTGTGTTGTCTAATAGAGACAGCTCAATACTTGATATATCGTTACTTTTAAAAGTTGAACCATCATTTCATTTCGAGCATATAACAACGTAGCTCATTTTCATTTAAACTTGAAACCTCTGATCATCGGAGTTCATAAATGATTTACTCGTGGATTTTTACCCAATTGCAAACTTGCTATTTACTTCAGAAAGTACTAATATTTATTTCAACTATCACTGTACACCTCTTGAATTCATTGAAAGAAAGTTATTTTCTATCAAACTCCACGAACTCACCAACCATTGTGTTGACGTTTTAAGCATGTTTATCTCAGGTAATCAACGGAGCAGGACAAGACACGGAGCGGACATTATATACTCTGATAACTTAAATGGTGTGAAAATCAAATATGTCATTCTTTCCAAATTACCACACTTTTGTAGGATTTTCAAATCAGATATTTCACTTTTGTACCAAAATTACTATTTTGAATGACATATAACTTTCAAAACACCTTTTCCAAGCCGTTTTCTGAAATTTTGACTTCGATCCTCCCTTAATACCCTAATTACTTTTCCGCTGCCACATAACAAATTAGGGGGTGTTACATATAGGGTTACAACAACTCACTGGCGGTAAACAACTAAACAAACTTTTTAGTCTAAGAATGTCAAACAAATCCACCTTCCTACACTTCGTATGGGCCGAGCAAAATCACTCAAAAATCGACTGAAACCGGGCCAAACCGAATCGACCTTATTTTTTTCGATTTTCAGTTTTGTATAATTATTTCGGTTTTACTCGGTTCGGGTCAAAACACATTTATTCGGTTCGAAATAGATAAACCGACCCGAACCGAACCAACCTTATTTGGTTCGGTTTCGGTTTCGGTTTCGATAGCTTTTACTTGGTTCAGTTCTCGGTTCACATTTTACCCTTATTTGGTTTTCGTGTCGGGTTAGGTTTGGTCGCTTCGAGTCATGTTTGACCTGTTGCCAAGCTCTAGCCTGTTGTGAGTTGTGACTAGTTAGTGGTCATGCTAGCAATCACGTGCTTATCTTTAACCCCCGAGATGTAACAGGGCACGGTGCAATGTGCCATTCGTGTATTATCGATATCTTTGAGTACCAATGGCTCACCAACAACATGCCATTCTGCACTCCTTCTTGCACGCCATTCGTCTCTAGCCATTATACTAACTGACGCCATTAGTGTTTTTTTTTTTTTTTTTTTTTTTTTTTTTTTTTTGAGTGGGGTATTTTTGATAGAGTATTTTGTGTAGGGGTGAGCATCGGGTCAAACCCGACCCCAAAGAAACCGAAAACCGAACCGAGAAATAGATATCAAAACCGAAACCGAAATGAATAACTCGGTTTGGGTCGATTTTCAGGTTTCGAACCGAAAAAACGATAAAAACCGAATCGAACCGAAACTGATAAAAACCGAAATAAATATACAAAACCGAAACCGAACCGAAAAAGGTTGGTTCGGTTCGGTTCAGTCAGTTTGTCTGTTCGAGTTTGTTTTCGGGTGGATTTGCTCGACCCTAATTTTGTGGACCAACATGCTGAAATGATACAATTCGTCCTTGATCACTACTTGAACTTTCTATCTTGGAAACATTGTCTTCTACCGTTGTTCTTTTTTCAAAGATGCCATGTCGAATGTCGACTAGTTGTAATAAGGACTGGACCTACATCTCTATGCTACTTCATGTTTCTCTCTCCAAGAACCCAACAAAACATACCCCACAGAAAAGGTAAATCCCGACAAAACCACAATAAAACTTAAGGATAAAATCCAAAAATAACAATGGTTGTAATTAAATGTTCAAAGTTAACCCCAAAAGGTACTTCCAGATAGAGTGTGTATGGAAATGAAAGACAAGGTAGGAAAAGCAGTGATTGTAGGAGGGAGCATAGCAGGAATATGCTCAGCACACGCCTTGTTATCAGCTGGTTGGGAAGTTATTGTAGTTGAAAAAACCACATCTCCACCTACTGGAAGTCCAACAGGCGCTGGTCTTGGTCTTGATTCCTTTTCTCGTACTATCATTAATTCATGGCTTACATCACCACACCCACATCAACAATCTCTGCTCAACAATCTTACTCTTCCTCTCACTATTGATCAGGTATCTATCTATCTAGTTTCAAGCTTAGAAATAAGCAGTGACGGAACTTGTACGTTGTTGGTGGAAGGCTAACTTGAAAAATACTCCCTCCGTCCCAATTTTATTCTCACTTATTTTTAGGACGTCCAAATAGAAAGTGAATAGATAGTGGAGTTGGTAAAGTTTACTATATACCTTTGGGTTGAAATAATATTGCAAACTTGAAGTTTTAATTAATTGGTTAGGGTAACCTTGTGTTTTGTCAAAAAAAAAAAAATAAGAGAGAGAAGTAGTGATAGTGACATTCTTTCGGTCTATATACACTACGCCGGAATACTTCTTTTACAAATGACTAAAACTATATATAAAAGGGTATAAACTATAAAATATACATAAGGTCAAAGTTTTTTTGGGGCCACAACCTCTCGTTCCATTCTAAGTTCCATACCTGGAAATAAGGGTTAATACATACGGATGTAACTCTATCTTTGTGTTAGTTTTCACTTATGTTAATTTACCGTTTTTTCGTTTACTAAACCTGCTATTTCGTGAACTTTAGAGACATGTCACCATCTAAATGAGTGATCTGAAACGTCAAACGTATAACTCTTATAAGTTAAGTAACTTAAATGTCGTGTTTAATAAGTTCAATGGCCTAAGTGAATGAAAAAATGCTAAACAAACCTAAGGGAACAAAATGCAAAGTATAGTAACCTAATAACATCCGTATGTATTCTCTGTAATAAGAATTGTTAAAGCTAATAAATTAAGTCCAAGTGTCTGTATCGGGACTGTAATGTAATCTTATAATAAGAGTTCGGATGAATGTAGTGTTTGAGATTGAAAAAAAAAAAGAAAAAAGAAGACTAGATGCTCTAGTTTCTATCTTTTTATTATTTGGTGTTTGAGATTGTTTAATATTAACTAGGGGATTATAAAAATGTTAAGAAGTTGGCATTGAACACTCTTCTTATATGGATATGTGATTGCTCAGTGATAGACGTGTCTATAATGGAAGAGTGTTTCAGCACCAACTTTCTAACATTCCCCTTATCAATATTAATTAAAGAAACTGCTTATTTTTTAGCTGCTTATCCAGTATAAGCAGAGAGAATAACCAATCCCAAACGGCCAAACACCTTGAGACAGAGCATGTTGACAATATATTAAATCTGCAATTTTTTTAAACCCTATGTTAATAATTTAGTACCAGTTCTTCAAGGTTAAGATTTGAACTTCTCAAAGTGGCTGAAAATATCATAATTGCTATTATATAATATATCACAGAACCAAGCTACTGATGCAGAAAAGAAGACTAGTAGCATGTTGACAAGAGACGAAAACTTCAATTTCCGGGCTGCATACTGGTCTGATCTCCATGGTCTCTTATACAGTGCACTACCTCCGCATATATTCCTCTGGGGACATGTGTTCCAGTCCTTCAGTTTATCCGATGACAAGAAAACTGTTCAAGTACAAAGTAAAGTTGTTCAATCTGGTAACATTGTCGAGATTGTTGGTGATTTGTTAGTTGCAGCAGATGGTAGTTTGTCCTCCATTCGCCAAACTTTCCTCCCTGATCTTAAACTGAGGTTTTCATGTATAATCCAAAATGGCCATAAATAACATAAACATATTGCTTCTGAGTTTTATTTATATATTAATATTAATGTAAAGTTAACAATGATGCAGGTACTCGGGTTACTGTGCATGGAGAGGGGTGTTGGATCTTTCTCATGACGACAAGTCGGATATTCTTATGGCCCTGAAAATGGTTTATCCTGATTTAGGGAACTGTCTATACTTTGATTTGGGTTCTGGAACTCATACCGTCTTTTATGAGCTCTTGAACAAAAGGATAAATTGGATCTGATATGTCAGTCAACCAGAGCCTAAACTTAAGGTAATTACTTCTAAGCATGTCTTTTTTGAAGTACCTTTTTAGCTTGACAATCTTCACTATACACAGTTACACACATGTGAAACAGGACAATACTAATATGTTCCATATAAGTCTAGAAGTATAAAGTGCTTACTTGTATACTACTTCTTGAATATTCCTCAAACTTCAGGGGTTGTGAATCAGAAACTAACCAACGGAACAGGTAAATACGTTTAGGGTTAATAAGTATATGAAAGTAGTACTGTAGTAAATCAAATGATTTGAAAGATCATAAATACGAGTATGGTTCTTATACTCAGATTAAAGTTGTTGGATCAAGAATTCAAGATAGTCGATATATCTGGTTTGGCGGGTATCATCAAGTAGGAAGTTATCAATTGTGGTATAATCTTTACATCCTTTTTAGCCTAGTATCTGTTTCTGCAGTAGTGCAGCTGAAGATAAATCCTTCGAGTTTTGGGTCAATTATACTGATCTAATTAATTGCCATTCAGTAAATTCCTCCGTGTTACCATATAAAAACGATCCCACTATTTTTGATATATATTTGTTTAGAAGTGGTCTAAATTGATGCAATATATGTAGACATATCATCTGTTCACTCCTTCTGGAATCTAAATATGATGAAAATCCAGTAATCCACATCTTTTAAAATCAATATCTAATATTCTCCACATATGCATCTTGTTAAAGTATATGCTGTTACGTATATAATCAAACTTCTTGTGCTTAGACCAAACTCTAAACTAGCTGCTACTTTATATCATCCTTCTTGTTTTTTGTTTTAGATTCTCAATTATCAACCTCATTCAAACACTCAAATTATCTACACTGAGATCCAAACAACTTAGAATTATGTAACAAGTCAAAATGGGTATTACTGTTGAATAGTCAAATTGAGTCGGGTTGGGAAGACCCAAAAATTTTATGCCAAAATCTCAAAAAATACGGGGTGTCATATTACCTCAGTTCAGTAATAGTTTATACTATATCTGAAATGATATATGTAGTTTATGTTTATGCATTGAAAAAATTCAGTTCGCAAGACCTTTGACCAATTTGACTGCTTGCTATTTTAGCTAACCTTTTCTAAGCATAATGTAAATCGAGTTCTTAAGGGATAGATTAAAATTGTACCTGGTTGGTTTATATCCGTCTTTCCTTTTATTAATTAAGAAAAAACTCAGTTTGTAAACTCATGTTTATGTGATGCATGATGGACATCTGGACATTAATCTCCCTACCTAATTTGTTTTCACTTTGCTTTAATTCTCAGGGGAATTCCGTAACTATGAAAGTAAGCAGAAACATGATCAAGCAAATGCAAGAGAAAGCAGAGGAAATATGGGTGCCCGAACTCGTAAAAGTCATAAAAGAAACCAAAGAACCTTTCTTGAATGTCATATACGACTGTGATCCTCTACAACAGATAGTTTGGGAGCGTTTAGTTCTTATTGGAGACGCGACCCACCCAACAACTCCACATGGTGTGAGAAGCACAAACATGTCTATCATGGATGCATGGGTTCTAGGTCAATGTCTTATGAAATGTGGAGTTCAAAACTTAACCATGGGTTTAGAAGAATATCAGTCTATTCGGGTGCCAGTCACCTCAAAACAAGTTATACATTCAAGAAAGATGGGTCGGATTAAACAGGGTCTTGTATTGCCCGATGGGAAAGTTTTTGATCCGAAAACTGCTACTCCGGAGGAATGCAGGGATCTTCAACAGAAACATATGCCAGGGTTCAGTTATGTGCCTTCAGGTTTGAGTATGGCAGTCACTAGAAAATATAAATCCAATTTGTAGAAGTCTTATAAAACTTTTGTATAAGCAATAAATCTGTGTATAAAAAACTTTAAGATGGGAAGTTCTTCCTATTATCATGAAACTAGTAAGAACTTGCGTGTTTCATTTACCATTTCTTTGTAAATGTAAAATGTACAAAAGATTATAGATCTTCTGTCATTCTATAGCACACTTAAAGTAATAATTTACGGGTTTTGTAACATCACTATGGTGTTTATTACGAATGAATACTTTATTTGCTCTTCTAGTTGATAAGTAAGCTGCCACTTCTTTGATAGAACCATCACTTCACGGCAGGAGAGGCAAAAGCCTTTTTCGGGTTGTTTGAGTGAATAATACTTTAAATTTCAATTAGAGTAAATTGCAGAAATGGTCCCTGTGGTTTGCCCAGATTGCAGATTTAGTCCTTGACTTTTCGAAAATGCAGGAGGCCTCCCTGTGGGGAAACCTTGGTTCCGTTTTGGTCCCCAGCTACTAACGACGTTAAATGAATTCCGTTAGAAGTTACACGTTTAGCCCTTGTCGCCCATGACCATTGCAGTGTCATCTTTTTTTCGCAAAAAAAGTCCCTGTGGTCCGTTTTTACTATTTTTCGTCCGTTTTTGTATGATTTACTCCAATTTTTTACGTTTTCGTCTATTTTTTGATGTTTTCGTTTGTTTTTTTTTACGTTTTCATCCGCTTTTTTATGTTTTTGTCCGTATTTCTTAAGTTTTTATCCGCTTTGTCAGTTTTTGTCCGTTTTTATTTGTTTTCATACAATTTTATCCGTTTGTATACGTTTTCTTACGCTTTCATCCGTTTTTATTGTTTTCGGCCTTTTTTTTTACGTTTTTGTCCGTTTTATCCGTTTTTGTTCATTTTTCTTACGTTTTCTTACATTTTTTTTCCGTCTTCATAAGTTTTTATCGGTTTTTTTGTCCGATTTTATTTATTTTTTTTGTCCGAATTTTTTTGAAAAAAAAAAAAAAAAAAATAAATAAATAAATTTTTTGTTCGATTTTTTTTGTCCGAATTAAAAAAAATAAAAAATAAATAAATAAAATAAATTAAAAAGTTCAAAATTTTTGTCCGAATTTTTTTAAAAACCTAAAAAAAAAAATCAACTTTCCTTTTTTTTCTTTTTTTTTTTTAAATTACGACAAAAAAAATCGGACAAAAAAAACCGATAAAAACTTATGAAAATGGGAAAAAATGTAAGAAAACATAAGAAACATGAACAAAAACGGATAAAACGGACAAAAACGTAAGAAAAACGGACAAAAACTGTGAAAACGGATGAAAGCGTAAGAAAACGGGCGAAAACGTATAAAAACGGATAAAATTGTATGAAAACAAATAAAAACGGACAAAAACATAAGAAAAACGGACAAAAACGTAAAAATAACAGATGAAAACGTAAAGAAACAGGCGAAAACAAAAAAATACGGACGAATATGTAAAGAAAAGGACGAAAACATAAAAAAATGGACGAAAACGTTAAAAAAACAAACGAAAACGTCAAAAAATAGACGAAAACGTAAAAAATCAGAGTAAATAGTAAAAAAAAAAGGATGAAAACACGCGAAAACGGACGAAAACGCGTAAAAACGGACCACAGGGACGTTTTTTGCGAAAGAAGGATGGACACTGCAATGGTCATGGGCCACAAGGGCTAAACGTGTAACTTCTAACGGAATTTATTTAACGTCGTTAGTAGCTGGGGACCAAAACGGAACCAAGGTTTCCCCACGGGGAGGCCGCCTGCACTTTCGAAAAGTCAAGGACTAAATCTGCAATCTGGGCAAACCATAAGGACCATTTCTGCAATTTACTCTTTCAATTATGGGGCTTAACTATAATCTCATTTGAAGATGAAAGCTATGAATACTATAATCTCATTTCAATTATGGGGCTAAAAATTGTATATAAAGTGTCCTGCTAGTATAAGTAGTTACATACTGAATGTGTTGAGACTTGATATTGACAATAACTTTAGGAGTAAATTTCAAAAATCGTCCTTGTGGTTTGCTCAGATTGCAAAAAACGTCCCTGTGGCTAATTGCAGGCGGCCTCCCTGTGGAGGAAACTTTTCATCATTTTGGTCCCTCGTTTCTAACGACGTTAGTGAGAGTGAGTTAAGTCGTGGCACGTGCCTTGCACACGAGGAGAAATATGTCATTTTACATGGATATGAACACAACCCCACCTTTATAAATCGATCCTCACTAATAGTTTAGTACCAGATTCCCCAAAAACAAATTTCCCATCCCCAAATATTTTAATAGCAAACCTTAATTTTTTAACATACCAAATCATACAAATTTATGGCAAATGTGAATTGTTTTTGTGGTAACCAAGCGGCTATTCGCACTTCTTGGACAAACAATAACTTTGGTTGAAGGTTTCTGTCTTGCCCCTAAATTGTAAGTTTTTTTTTTTTTTTTTTGGTTGTTGTAATGCATTTTGTTTGATAGGTTATTTAGTAACTGATGTTAATACTTGATTATAGGATTCCCATTGTGATTTCTTTTCATGGTTCGATCCACCAATGTGTGCTCGTTCAAGGCAGTTTATACCTGGTCTTCTAAGGTCAAGAAATGAATTACAAGAAAATTTGGATGATATGGCAGTTGGATATCGTAAGATGCAGTTTTGTTTGATATGTACATGGGTTGGTGGTTGTTTTTATGTTATTGATGTAATCTTTGTCTCTCTAAGGTTAAGAAAAGTAGTTGGTTCTTGTTCTTATTAACTAGTCATAGTTGACCAATGTGATATGTAATGGTCAACAAGTTTTGGTATATGTAATGAAGTTCAACTGAATGAAAGACTTATTTTATGCTAACAAGTATTGTGTACTAACACTTAATTGGTGACTAATGTTCAAGCATTAAACAACCTTAAATTGTCATAAAAGGTCATTCCCATACATAAACAAGTTGAAAACTTGTATGAGAAACATACCATAGTCTTAAAGGAATATACCATTCTTAAACAAACATACAACAGTCTTAAACAAACATAGTATTAAAAACATCACATTGTGGAAAAAAGGACTGAGTTAATATGGACTAAGTCTTGAAGCAGTTTTCTTTGTTCTCTTGGTTGGAGTAACAAATCCAGCAGCTACATTTGCTAGTGCAGCAGCATTTGCAGGTGCAACACCTGCATGTTGTGGGATTAGTGCTTGGCTTCCAACATGTGCTTGGCTTCCACCATCTGCTTGACTTCCCATTTGACTTCCACATTGACTTCCAACATGGTTTTTTCTTGGTCTTTTGTGTGTACCAGCTTGACTTGGCCCTGTTTGACTTGTCCCAGCCTGACTTCCAAGACCTGCAGCAGTACAACTTCTTTTATTGTGACCACTCCCTTTACAAATACAACATGTGACAGTTTTACCCTTCCTTGTTAGTTTGCCCCCTTTCACCATTTCAATCACACCAGCACTTTTCTTTCTTTTCTTAGGTGGCCTACCAATTTGAGCAACTGACTTAGGTGGAATCAAGGTAGTTGTGCAATCAAACTTGGCCCAAAACTGTCTCCCATTCACTGTATTCACCTTAAATGAATACACATCTCTCCATGTCTGAAGCTTGTATGATTCATGAACATAGTCTTCTGGCAACCCAACATTCATTCCATTGTTTGCCATGTCATGGATACAAGCTACAACATGCTTGCAGGGAATCCCAGACACTTCCCACTTCCTACAACTACAATTTTTTTTAGTCCAATTTACAACACATTGCTCACCCCATGGACCTTTAACCTGAAACAAATCTGCTCCATTCCATTCAACTATATAATTTGTTGCAGCATCTTTGATTGCATTAAAAATCTTGGTCACAGATGGAGTTAATTGACCTTCACTCTTGTCAATCACCTTTTGCACTAACACTATCCTCTTCATGAGATACTCTCTAACATACTCTAGTGCAGAAATGATATGACTATCCCTAGCATCTAACAGTTGCCTATTGAAGACCTCACAAACATTGTTTATCAATAGATCACAATTAGCCCTTCCTGTAAAAGCAATTACCTATGTTAACTATCCTGTTTTTTGCAATTACCTATGTTAACTATGTTAAGATAACAGAATAATGCTAAGTAAATACCTGAAAAGTGAGACCTGCTCCAGTGTTGTGGTGCAATTCTTTTTAACCATTCATAAGCCTTCTTATTGTAGCTTTTCAACTCATCCATGTGTCTGTTCAATTCAACTACAGTTAAAGCAGTTGCACACTTCTACAACAGGTCCTTGTACTCTCCACCTCTCCAATGAAGATTCATGTTTTAATGAATATGCCTGACACAGTATCTATGTTCTGCTGATGGAAAGAGCTTTGAAATTGCTGGTAATAACCCCTAAAAAACCATTTTAAAAAGCAGTTAAGTATTAAGTAAAAACAGATAATTGAATAACATGTAAAAAGCAGTTATGTAACTCACCTTTTGTTTGTCTATGATGAATGTGAAGTTGGAATTGCTGTATAAATCCAAATCATCACCAAGATAGGTCAAGAACCATGTCCAAGAATGCTTAGATTCTGATTCCACAATCCCATAGGCAACTGGGTATATCCCATTGTTAGCATCCACACCAACTGCTGTGAGTAACTGTCCTTGATACTGGCCTCTCATAAATGCTCCATCTAAACCTAACAAATCTCTACCAGCAGTTCTAAAACCTTCTTTCAATGGACCCAAACACACATATATCCTCCTAAACATTCTAGTGGGTGAATCTGGATTTTCTTCCCCATACACATCAATCTTAACAGTACTATTTTGGGTGACACCTCATCAACTCATTCACATAATCCCTCAACAGTGAATACTGAAGGTTAGCATCACCTCTTAAAATAACCTGTGCCTTTGCTTTTGCCCCAAATGCTTTGGTATTAGTAACACCAACATTGATTTTTTTTTTTTTGCATTTGTTCTTGGACAGCCTTGACAGGAATATCAGGGTACATGGTTAACAGATCTTGTATGTGTTTTGAGAGAAAAGTGGAAGTGCAAGCTTTAATTTTCCTAGATTGCAAACATTTATGCTCATTCTTTAATGTTTTAACTACCTACTTGCCTTTATCACCCTTTGACACATGCACAACCCAAGGACAACCAGGTTTGTCCTCTTCTACTTTTACTGCCTTGCCCTTACTTTCTTTGACAATTACAGTCTTGCCCTTGCCTTTATTCATAATATTCTCTCTTTTGCAGTCTTGCTTAGGAACAACACCAAGGCACTTTGCCCTAACCCTTTGTTTATCATTTTTTACTATCAAAATGTTCCTTCTTGTTTCAACTGAATGTGCCCTTATCCTCTCTTTTGCTTCATCCCTGTTTGCAAACTCATAACCAGCTTCTAAAGTATTTCTGATAGTTGAACCATCAGTTGCCTTTCTTAACTTTCTAAGTCCTTTTCTCCTAGTTTGTTCAGAGTCAGAGCCTACATCACTTTCAAAAGACTCATAATCTATAACCTCCAAAGCATCTTCAGTTATATTCACATTGGGTTGCATTGGGTCATTAGTGTCTGGTTCAACTTCAAACCTAAAAGAAGACATGTTAACTTCTACTTCATCTACTATGTGTTCCTCATCAACAAATTCTTCTAAGACATCATCCTCACTCTCACTAGATTGCTCATACTCACTATCACTTTCCTCAGTCTCAATGTTTTCATCAACAGAATTCCCATCAGTCTCATTGTTTTCATCATCCTCACTCTCACTAGACATGTTAACTTCTGTTTCTAATTCAACTCTATCCACATTACTATCCAATTCCTTGATTTCAACATTTTCCTTCAATGATTGCATTTTTTCTGCTTCTAAATCAACATTTGTATGGCCATGCTCAACATAAACATAAATAGTCCTATGCTTATTAACATGCTTTAACACTTCATGAAAATCAGTTTCACTAGCTAAAGGCCTCAGTCCATAATCTAAAGCTTTCATAGGAACTTTGTAGTAATAATACATTTTCACATTCTCATCATAACCTAAGCTCTGGTACATTAATGAGTTCAATAGATCAATATTAAACTGATCAATGGCTATCAAGTCCACAAATGTTACATGACCCCCAACATACTTCCTCTTTGGTAACTTTGTAAATCGCCCTTCATGATGAAACCTTATTGAAAACAGGTTCGGATATTGTTCTGTTTCAAAATCATATAGTAATATTTCAGTTACCAATACAATATTTCAATAAGACAACAAAATAACATGTAAATAACTAGTTAGGACTTTTACCATAGAGTTCTTTTGTATCAACCTTCTCTATCTGGTCTAATGTACCACAAACTTATAGATGATGTCATGCTTACTTGTTGTAAACCATAAGGATGAAAGTGAAGTAAGAATTAGTATTATTGGATTGAAATGGAGAACTGCAATTAGGGTTTAAAGTGGGGTAACTTTTTGTTTGTGTCGGGTATGTGTTGGATTGTGTCGACTTGGACCACTTTGGGGAATATTTAAGCAATTTGGGTCCACGAGTAAAATGACATATTTGTCCTTGTGCCTTTCATATTTCCAATTTAGGACTACAACTTAACTCACTCTCACTAACGTTGTTAGAAACGAGGGACCAAAATGATGAAAAGTTTCCTCCACAGGGAGGCCGCCTGCAATTTAGCCAACCACAGGGACGTTTTTTGCAATCTGAGCAAACTATAGGGACGATTTTTGCAATTTACTATAGTTTTAGATGGATTACAATCGATATGGAATCCAGTATTCACCTTCGTTATCAACTAATACCCAAATATGTCGCACTTTCTTATTCGCAGTAAATCTTGCCACATGCTATCAACTTCCACGCTATTACAATTGTAACCCGGAAAAGCTTTTATCAAAAAACAGCAGCTCACGCATAGAAAAAATATCAGTGCCGATATGCACAGGGGCGGAGCCAGAATATATTTTAAGGGGGGGGGGGGGAGTGAAAGTATGTTTAACACACACAACTGCTGAAGCTACAAATACAAGCCCAAGAAAAAACTACATGGACTAGTGTAGATAGATTATAGATAATTATTTTTTATGTCGAAAATAGAACAAGCAGCGTTTGATCTATTGGAAAACCACTCTCCTTTAAACATAAATCACTTACAATGATGTTGTCGTCGTGAATTTCTGGAAAGAAACACATCAATTATCTTATCGTATTCAATAACTACTAAAAAATATCAACCGATCATGAAAAACTTAAAGCATATTTGTGAATCTTGACACTATGTAGGAACAAGTATAATCTAACATATATTTTAAAAGACTTAGGATCAAATGAAAATTTTAATTAAGATGAGAAGAGTGAAGAAAAAAAACTACAAATTTGAGATGCACCTACAAAAGTAGATGCAACACCCTATTATTTCTCCTTTCATATTTGAAATATGTGATTATAATTTCTTCTCACTCTTATCATTTTAATAATTATTCTCACTAGATCTATTCACTATTTTAAAATATTATTAATAAAAGATAAATTTTCCTAACTATAAAATGACTTCAATGGTCTATTTTTTTAACGAGACTTCCATTATTATATAGTTTAGTTTAAAAAAAATGAAAATTTTAGCACAAGTAAAGCCGCCAACAGTTTATATTTTTGAATAAAGTTAAACATAAAAATTAATCATTTTCTTTTCTTTTAAAAATGAGTTTATTTCTACCGGTCAACTGTATATTTCTACCGGTCAACAAATATGTAAATTTATTCTTCAACACATGCCATCTTCTACCTCCACCATTGTTTAAAAAGCTTTAGTATTCCAAAAAAATAGCGTTTTGAGTTATTTTCTTTAATATTTCAAAAAATAAAACCTAAACATCAAAAACTTGTTTAAAACTTGATTTTGACTTTCAAGTTAGAACAGGGCAGACAATTTCTAAGGGGGCAAATCAACAAATACCTCAAAATATCAAAACATTTACACAGCAATTTTTTGGGTTGGGGGCACTTACTCACCGTGCCTGTGGCTCCGCCTCTAGATATGCATACCATACGTACACCACTATGGTATATATAACATGAGTATAAATCAATATGAATCTAAAGAGTTTGTGTCGAAAAAAAAATTTTATTTACTCTTTTCAATCAAAATTAAAAATTCCACAATATCTTTAAAAAAGTTCTGTTGATGCAAATAATGTTCTAAAAACGTTATTTCTATCTTTCGATAACTTCACGTTTTGAGGATGACAAAATGTGAAAACACATCACGTTAAAATTAACGTAAACAAGTTTTTAATCGAAAGTTCCCGTTTCTACGCAAATCACTCTAGAACAAATTTATAACTTGACTAATGATCAAAGAAGTGAATTTGTGCTTAAGACTTCACATTTTTATGTGACAAAGCATTTCTTTCAAAAATATACTTTACAAATTATTTTTGAATAATTAAGAAATGTTTTAATGGAAAAATAAGTTTAAAATACATAACAGCTATTTTCCCCCCCAAAATCAGCTCCAAACTTCCCCAAATAAGTTTTCACCAGAAAAGACAAAAAGATGAGCGTTTTTGTCTGACACGGCTCCACGGTTCCACTAAATTTAATGGAGCCGTGTGTGATTTAGTGGAGCCGTCCCTTTATAACGGCCGGATTCTTTCTGCCTATAAATACCAGCCCACTTCACAGATTTTGGGCATCCTTTCTCATACAAAAATTTCTGAGTTTAATACTCTCTTCACATCCTCTCTTCATGATCATTTAGTTAGGTTTTCTTTTGTTCAAGAGTGATCCAATCATCCATTCAAGTGATCCTCTTCATTCCTCTTCAAGTGCAAGAGAAGAACACAAGATATACAAGAGGATACAAAGTGTTATAGTTGTAGGTAGAAGTGTTGGGCTATAAAAGTCAAAGTACTGCTACTCAAGTCAAAGTACTGCTATTCAATGAAAGTACTGCTGCTCGTTAAAGGACTGCCATGCAAATAAGTTTAAGGACTAATGTGTAATTCTAGAATATTCGTATTAGATTAGAGTTATAATTAGAATTTACTTGTCGTTCAAGTATTGTAAACCGACTAGGGTTTTCCTTGTGCTTATAAAAGGATCCCTAGGTTGGCATTAGAGATATATGTGTTTTAGAGAGACAAGATATAGTCGATTAGTGATATACGATTATTAGAGTTTAGAGTTTGTTAGTGAATCTGTATAAGAAAGCAGGTTCAAGGTTTTAATAATATTCAAAGTTGTTTATTAAATTCTTCTTAGCTTTGTTGAAGTAGATTCCGCATACTTAGCAAGGTATATCAGTGTTTCACTATTAATAGGTTTGAATTTATTCAAAGCTGTTAAACCGTAGACAAGCTACAAGTTAGTTTGGTCAGAGTATAATCGATCCAACAAGTGGTATCAGAGCTTGTGTGGAGACTCTGATTAAGAAGAAACTCTTAAAACCGATTTATCAACAAACCCTTAACAATGTCGACTGAAGCTGCACCTATCCCATCCATCACCTCACTTAGAATTCCTATCATCAAGAAGGGAGAATATGATCTCTGGAGCATGAAGATGAGACAGTACCTTGCTATTACTGACCATGCTCTATGGGATGTAATTGTCAATGGTAATGTTGTTCTTGATGAACCTCTACAAATTGAAGGACAACCCAAACCACCTCAACCACCCTTACCAGCTGCTACAAAGAGAAATCAAGATAAGGCTCTCAACATACTGTTGTCTGCTATTCCTGATGGTCACCTACTGAAGTTCCATGATGCTAAGGATGCAAAACAATTATGGGCTGCGATCAAAACAAGATTTGGAGGTAATGATGCTTCAAAGAAGATGCATAGAAACTTATTGAAGCAGCAATTTGAAACCTTCACTGTTGGTGAAAGAGAAAGTCTTGATGCTGCCTATGACAGATTCCAAAATCTACTTAGTATGCTAGAACTATATGGAGCAGAGGTATCTGTTGAAGATGCAAATTTGAAGTTCTTAAGGAGTTTGCCATCTGTCTGGCATGTGGTTGCTACTATGATCAGAGGACAACCTGGATTGGAGTCTATGGACTTTGATGATCTCTATAACAATCTGAAAGTGTATGAGCAAGAGATGAATGGTCATAGTTCTCAGAAAACTCACAACATAGCTTTTGTCTCGTCTGAAAACAGAAGCAGTACTTCCACTAAAAGTACTGCTTATCCTTCTCAAAGTACTGTTGGTGATTCACAGCATGTTTGCACAACCTCAACTACCCCCAACCCATCACCAACTAACACCACCAATTCTGATGAAATTGTATGTTCCTTCTTTGCACAACAAGCCACTTTACCTGTTACCTATCAAGAAGACTTGTTGCAGATTGAAGAAGATGCTTTAGAAGAGATTGACATAAGATGGCAAGTAGCTATGATCACTGCTAGGATCAAGAAGTTCATGAACAAGACAGGAAGGGGAATTGATTTCAAAGCTAAACAAGGTATCACTTTTGACAAATCTAAGATTGAATGTTTCAATTGTCAAAAGCTTGGACACTTTGCAAGGGAATGCAAGTTTGCAAAATATCAGGCAAACAGGATGATTGAACAACCCAAGGTTGAAAGAAAGGAGGTTCCTATTACTGAATCACAACCAAAAGCTTTGGTGGCTCAAGAAAATTTAGCAGAAATTGACTGGAGTGCTGAATTTGATGATGAACCTGTAACATATTCTATGGTTGCAATGGAAGAGTTTGATTGGGGCACAGCTTTTGATGAGGAACCTGGATATGCTGCTTTGGAATCAAGAGATGGTCTTGGAAGCTTTGACTGGAGCATGGAGGATGAAGATGAACCTGTTCAGATTGCTATGGTAGCCACTTCACCAAGTTCATCCAATGTCTCTGAGGTATGCTCTAAGTGTAATGATGTTTATCAAAAGTTGCTTAAAGATTATGTGACTGAAAGAGATAATTGTAGAACAGCTAGGTCTGAGGTAGCTGGTTATCAATTAACTTTAGAGTCAATGGAAGCCAAAATTTTAACACATGAAAATAATGAAATAGCTTGGGCAGAAAAATATGAGCAACAAGATTATCAATTGAAATTAAGTGAATGGAAGTTAGGATGTAAGGTGTCTGAATTAGAAAAGATTACTAAGGAAAGAGATACTTTGTTAGAAAGACTTGGTAGTATTAAACAGGCTGGTCTATCACATGTTCAATTTGTTGAGAAACAAAGAGTCATAAACAGTAGAGCTGGACTAGGTTATGGTGTAGATAGTAGTTCAGATGAGACCTCACCTAGTGATAAGGAAGAGACCCCACCTAGTGCTAAGGAAGAGATTCCACCTAGTGATGATGACCTTACAAGCTCAGAAGAAAATACACCTAGGGATGAGGAACCAATTAGTGAATCACCTCCTGAGTTTAAGAAAGATAAGGAGTACCATTCAGTTCCTCCACCCACTGGTCAGTTTCAACCTGTTAGGACAGATGTTTCTCGCTATGGTGTAGACAACCTAGAGTTTAGGAAGAAGCTTAATGGTAGAATTAGTTCTGAGAAATCTAAGAATGATTTTCAAAGGGGTAATGATCAAAAGTTTCCTACAGCCTTTCAAAAACAAGCAGTACCTCCAAAAACTTTTCAAAGTACTGCTGGACATTCAGCAGTACCTCCAAGAGAAACTTTTCAAAATACTGCTTACTACAGGAAACCTTTTAATCATAGAAGAGGATTTGGGAATATGGAGAGAAAGTTATGTTATGTATGCTATAGTCCTGATCACCTGATTAAGCACTGTGACTTTCACTCAGAATACTTAAGTCAGTTTCCAAAGAATAGACCTCCCACCCATAAGCCAAGAGAGACTAGACCAGTTTGGAATCACTCAAATAGGGTCAACCATAGTAACTTCTCAAAAGACTATAGGTACCCTCACCAGAAAAGAATGTTTTCCAAATCACCAGTACCTTCACAATCTGATAAGTCTCAAGAAGTACCTTCACCAAGGACTGATAAGTTTTCACCCACTCATGGTACTGCTCATACTTTTTCACATAGAAGACCTAAGAGATTCAATTCATATAAAAAGTTTTCCACCTCAAGCAGAGTACCTAGCTCAGAGAAACCTAAGGTCAAACGAAATTGGGTTAAGAAAGAAAGTACTGATGGGGAACAAGAAGTACTTTCATCAGATAAGGGTGAAACAGGGAGTGTTGTTGATATTGCAACACAGGACATGGGACCAACTCAAATAATCATTGACCATGCCTTTAAAACCAGTGGAGATTACATACTGAAGGAATTCAAGTATGTCACTCCACAAGGGGAACACAAGTCAGTAATGGCTTGGGTTCCTAAAAGAAACTAACCTTTTTCTTTAATGTGCAGGGCAACCCAGAGGAGGAGCTTAAAGATCATATTATTGTTGATAGTGGTTGCTCTGGCAGCATGACAGGGGACAAGGAGATCCTGTCAGACTTTAAGGCATATTATGGAGGAAGAGTTGCATTTGGTAATGATCCTGATGGAGGAAGAATCACTGGCAAAGGAACAATCAAGGCTGGATGTATTGATTTTGAGAATGTTAGATATGTAAAGGAGCTCAAATTCAACCTATTGTCAGTATCTCAAATTTGTGACAAGAAGTATCCAATTCTGTTTACTGATACAGAATGTCTCATTCTCTCACCTGAGTTCAAATTTGTTGATGATCATTTGGTAACATTGAGAGTACCAAGAACCAATGATGTATACAGTTTAGACTTAAAGAGTCTCAACTCTGCTGGAAGAGCAACATGTTTAGTAGCAAAGGCATCATTGGAAGAAGCACATCTGTGGCACAGAAGATTAGGTCATGTTAATTTTAAGAACATCAACAAGCTGGTCAAAGGAAATTTAGTTAAAGGTTTACCTTCCAAAACATTCAAGGCTGATCATTCATGTTTGGCTTGCAAGAAGGGTAAACAACATAAAGCTTCATGTAAGAAGCTTGGGGAAAGAGATATTAGAGAACCTTTGGAGTTGCTACACATGGATCTGTTTGGACCAGTTTCAGTAGAGAGTTTAAACAAGAAAAAGTACTGCTTGGTTGTGACAGATGATTGTAGCAGATTTAGTTGGGTCTTTTTCTTGGGATTTAAAGATGAAACCTTTGATGCTATTCATGACCTGATAGTAGCCCTTGAAAATCAATTAAGACTCAAGGTAAGAGGTATTAGATGTGATAATGGAACAGAATTCAAGAACAAGCATATGGATGAATTCTGTGCCAAGAAAGGGATCAAGAGAGAGTTTAGTATTGCTAGAACACCACAGCAGAATGGTGTTGCAGAAAGAAAGAACAGGACTTTGATAGAAGCAGCTAGAACAATGCTTGCAGATTCCAAATTACCTATTCTCTTTTGGGCTGAAGCCATAAGTACTGCTTGCTATGTGTTGAATAGAGTTTCAGTAACTAAACCTCAGATGAAGACACCTTATGAGTTACTCATGGGAAAGAAACCAAATATTCGTTTTCTAAAACCTTTTGGTTGCTCTCTGACTATTCTTAATACCATTGATTCTCTTGGAAAATTTGATGGTAAGTCAGATGAAGGATATTTATTGGGTTACTGTACAAATAGCAAAGGATTTAGAGTTTATAACAGGAATACCAGAAAGGTACAAGATTGTCTTCATGTTGAATTTTTGGAAGATAAGGAAACTCAGAAAGGTAAAGGTCCTGATTGGATGTTTGATCTTGATCTCAAGTTCACACCATCTATGAATTATGTCCCTGTTAGAGAAGAGAATCAGGCTAATTCCAAAGAAGATGATTCACAGTACATTGTTCATGGAGTTAATGGTACACCAGAAGAAGTTCCTGACAAAGAACCTGAAGTTACTGTTGAAGAACAAATTACTGCTCAGCCATCTCATATAGTATCTGATGAAGATCAAGCCATACAAGATGAGCTTAATAGGCTGCTGTTTCAAGAAACTATAGCACAATCCTATGAAGATGAACAAAGACAAGCTTATGAGGCTGCAAAGAAAAAGAGTAACTTTCAAGATACTGCCCACAGTACTTTAGATCAAAGTACTGCTGATCCATTTGACAGTACTTCTGATGTATTAGAGCAATCAAATTGGAACAATGATGATGATTCCAATGTTGATGATGATGATTTAGTTAATGCTAACATTCCTGGATTAGAAGAAGTTGATGATGAGCTTAATCCAGAAGGTATTTTCTCCAATGAAGGAATTGATTTTACTAACTTAGAGTCTGCTCTTTCAGTACCACCAACTCCTACATTGAGAGTTCATAAAGCTCATCCTCAAAGTAATATTATTGGATCACCCTCTTCAGGAGTGGTTACAAGGAACAAAGTTAAAGGCCTTTCTAAGCAACATACTGCTTTACTTAGCTTTGTTTACAAACAAAACAGGATGAATCACAAGGATCAACAAACATGCCTGTTTGCTTGCTTTTTATCTCAAGAAGAACCCAAAAAGGTAGCTCAAGCTTTAGCAGATGAAAGTTGGGTTGAAGCCATGCAAGAGGAGCTTCTACAATTTAAGCTTCAAGAAGTCTGGGTATTATGTGATTTACCAGATGGCAAAAGAGTCATTGGTACAAGATGGGTTTTTAGAATCAAAAGAGATGAAAGAGGGAATGTTATCAAAAATAAAGCTAGATTGGTTGCACAAGGATATCGCCAAGAAGAAGGGGTGGATTATGATGAAGTATTTGCTCCTGTTGCAAGGATAGAGGCAATAAGGTTATTTCTTGCCTTTGCATCATACATGGGATTTCCTGTCTACCAAATGGATGTAAAAAGTGCTTTTCTTTATGGCACAATTTCTGAGGAAGTTTATGTTAAACAACCTCCTGGTTTTGAAGATCCTGCACATCCAAACAAAGTCTACAAAGTGATCAAGGCATTATATGGCCTTCATCAAGCTCCCAGAGCTTGGTATGAGAGACTCTCAAATTTTCTATTACAACATGGTTATAGGAGAGGAGCAATTGATAAGACTTTGTTCATCAAGAGGGATAAGAAAGATATTATGTTAGTCCAAGTATATGTGGATGATATTATATTTGGAGCTACAAAGAAGTCTATGGTGAAAGAATTTGAAGATCTTATGCAGAAGGAGTTTCAAATGAGTTCTATGGGAGAATTAACCTTCTTTTTGGGTCTTCAAGTTAGACAAACAAGAGATGGAATCTTCATTAACCAAGAAAAGTATGTTGCAGACATACTTAAAAGATTTGATCTTCCAAATCTCAGGCCTGCCACCACACCCATTGATAAAAATAAACCTCTAGGCAAGGATGAAGATGGACAAGCTGTGGATGTCAAGCTTTACAGATCTATGATTGGTTGTCTTATGTACTTAACTGCATCAAGACCTGACATTATGTTTGCTGTTTGCTTATGTGCAAGATTTCAGGTTACACCCAAGGTTTCCCATATGTATGCAGTCAAGAGAATTTTTAGATATCTCAAGCATCAACCAAAGTTAGGATTATGGTATCCTAAGGAGTCACCTTTTCACTTAGAAGCCTTTTCAGATAGTGACTATGCAGGGGATAACTATGATAGAAGATCAACCTCAGGAGGATGTCAATATCTTGGTAGAAGATTAGTCTCCTGGCAATGTAAGAAGCAAACCATTGCTGCCACCTCCTCTACTGAAGCAGAATATGTTGCTGCTGCAAGCTGTTGTGGACAAATTTTGTGGATGCAAAATCAACTCTTGGATTATGGATTCAATTTCAAGAATACTCCTATCAACATTGATAATGAGAGTACCATCTGCATTGTGAAGAATCCTGTTTATCACTCCAAGACCAAGCATATTCAGATTAGGCATCATTTTATTCGGGATTGTTATGAGCACAGGCTTATAAATGTGTTTAAGGTTCACACAGATGATAATGTAGCTGATCTACTCACTAAGGGATTTGATGTTTCAAGATTCAACCACTTAGTTGTGAGCATTGGGATGATTAACTACTAGGCTACATTTGAGGGGAGGCTTTAGTATTAGTTAGAATACTTTCTATTCAGTCTTAATAACAGTATTGGTTATTAGTGATTTAGTTTAGCCTATATGTTGTATTTGAGGGGAGGCAACATTAGCTATTAGTTAGAACTTAAGCATGCACCTTTTACAAGTTCTTGGTTTTAGTTGGCATATTGATTGTGGATAACAAGATGGAACGTACTGCTTTATTGCCTAAAGTACTGCTTCACCAACGTACTGCTTCAACGTACTGCTTACGTGGACGTACTGTTCCAACGGTCAAAAATTGTGGGGCTAACGGTTAATTAATTCCTTACGGCGGAGATAATAAGTTAATCCAAACGGTAACTTTATTATTAAGAGTTTTTGATTTATTTTCATCCTATTTAAAGAAACTCACTCCTATTTCCCCGCCTTTTACCATATTTGAGATCCCTCATTCGCTTTTACACCACAATCTTTATATCAAAACACACATTCAAAGCGAATTCTTCTCTACCAACTCATCATGGCTAATCGCCTTACTGTTAGCAAACATAATATGATCGCTAATTTGGACAAGACAAGGGATAATCTTGATTTTCATGCGATCATTGATTTCTTAACTGGGTCTTCCATCAACTACTCTATTTTAGTTGACCCTGATGTTATTGGTCCCTGGATGCAAGAATTTTGGGCTACTGCAACGAAAGAAGATGATTCGTTGATTAGGGCTACGGTTGCTGGACGAGCTATTAGGATTACTGAGGCCACGATTAGGGATGTGTTGATGTTTGATGATGAAGGAGGGGCTGTTCGTTTTGAAAAACAAGTGCTTTGGGACACTTTAAGTGATTTGGGTTATGAAGGCGATCTGACGAAGCTTACTTTTCAAAAGCCTTTGTTTTGTTCTCATTGGAAGTACCTAATTCACGTTTTACTTCATTGTTTGAGTCCCAAGAGTACTTCTTTTGATCAATTTGGTCAAAATATTGCATCTGCATTAGTGGGTTTAGCTACCGATCGAAGATTCAATTTTTCAAGACTCATTCTGGATGGTATGCTTACACATATTGGTAATGGTTCACCATTTTTGATGTATCCAAGGTTTGTTCAGTTATTCTTGAACAATCAACTTGAGGATGTCCCTAAACCTCAAAGTTTTCTACCCACTGTCAAACTTCCATCAAAGGTGTTTACTTTTCTATCTAAACAAAGTGCAAAGTTTTCTGGCACCAACACACCTTTGACTGCTCATATATTGGGAGTTGCACAAGTTGTAAGAGATGCAGAGCATGAGCAAGAGCAAGAAGCAAATTCTGAATCAGCAAGCCAAGAGTCTCCAGTTTCAAGAGAAGATAGTATTCCTCAACCTACTGCTTCTCACATTCTGCTTCTCCAAATTCAGTTACTAGGGAAGGTACTGCTCCTATGGACATTCCTACTCATGAGGAGTCAGACCAAGGTATGAATAATCCACCATCTCCTATTGATGATTCTTCCACAAATGTGTCTAAACAATTTGAAGAAGAAGAGGTAGAATTGGACAATTATGCTTTAACAAGGGAGTTAAAGAGGTTGAAGAAGGAGAGTGAGGCTCAAGCTGCTAAGATAGACAAATTAAAGACAAAGTTTCAAAAGTTGAAAAGGTATGTTTGGCCACTAGTTCAACACCATAGGTTATGGGTGAAGTCTCAGAAAAAGAGTGGTAGGATACCTACAAAGATTACTAAGAGGAAAAAGTCTAAGAAGCAATCTTCATTCCAATTGGGGAGGAATTTAGAGAATTTGAATGAAGATGATGCTGGTTTTAAACAAGATTTGAATGAAGATGATGCTGGATTTATGGATGATACTCAGAGGACACCACCTGAACATATTCCTCAAGATACTGTTGAGAGGAAAAGTGATGAAACAGAGCAAATAAACTTGGAAGAAGCTACTGTTGATGTGAGAAGTGGTGATACTGAGGAAATAAACTTAGAAGGAGCTGAAGTTGAAAGTACTGTTCAAGAAAGTACTGCTCAACAAGGTACTGAGAGGCAATTCACGATTACACCTAGAACCTTAGATTTTGAAGAGGATATTGGTCCTTCAAATCAAGTTCAAGAGGAAGTAGGTCCTTCTAAACCAGCTCAGGAAGAAGTTATAGCTCATACTAACAGTGATGATGAAACAATTGCTGATATCATGCTTAATATGTCAAGTCAAAGAGGTATTAGTATTCATGAGGTTGAACAACATCATACTTCTTCTCAACCTACACAAGAGATAGATCCAAAAGATAAAGGCAAAGGGATATTGGTAGAAAAGAAGAAGAAGAAGATGACATTGGCACAGTTAAGACAAATTGAGGTTGCCAAAAATGAGGAAGCAGCAAAAATATTACAAGCAGAGATAGATGCTGAAGAATCAAGGAAGAGTGTTCAATCAAAAAGGCCAATTAGTAAAGCTAGAGAAAGGAATGATATGATGGCTTATTTGAAAGGTCAAGGATTCACAGGTTTAGTTAGATTGACATATACAGAGATGAAGGATCTGTATGATGCTGTTAGAGAAGCTATTCAAAGAGATCTTGCAGGCATTATTTCTTTTGAAGATGACAAGCCTGAAGATAAAAGAAAGGAAAGAGCTGCTACTAGAAGCTCAAAGAGGAAAAGAGTCACTGATGAACAGCCATCAAAGAAGTTCAAGGAAGCTGTTGAATTAAGAACAGACACAGTTGATGAGCTCAGAAATTATCTTAGAGTTGTTGACTTTGAGAATCCAAAATTGAAAGAAGATTCTGATAAGAAGTCCAAGATATCTACTTTTTCAGTTGTAGAATCTAAAGAAGGAGATTATCTAATATTTCATAGACAAGATGGAAGTTTTAGAGTGTTTAATTCATTATGGGATATTCTACATCTGATTGATAGAGATGATATGCTTCAGTTATATCTCCAAGTGCAAACTTATTTTAAACATATTCCACCACAAGGAGTAGGTTTGGTATTGTTAGGAGATCTCACAACAATCTGGGAGACAGAGGAGTCTAAGGACAGTGCTTTGTGGGAAAATCAAGACAACTGGGAGATTAACAGATGGAGATTCTTTGGATCAGTTGGGATACATGTTTTGGAGTTAGAAGATGGCACTATGATTCATATGCTAGCAGAACAAAGATATCCACTCACAAGAGATCTGATGATCAGAATGCTAGAGCATGGAATGGAAGTGGAACTAGAGGATGAAGTAGCATTGATGGTCATAAAATTATTCATCAAATGGACTACAGAAACTGAAGATTAGTGCATAACTACTGGTATGGTTTAAATATTATATAAATCTTTTGAAAAATAAAGTACTTTCTTAAAAGTACTGCTGGTCAGACAGTACTTTCTCAAAGTACTGCTTGCAGCATAAAACCAGTAAAGTCTTTTGATAAAATTAGTAATTTTTGATAAGTGCAAAAACATTTTGAAGCACAAAGATTAAACAGCAACAAATGGTTTTGAAAGCAACAGCATGGTGTTAGTACTTGTACTACACAACAAATGGTAATCAACTCACCATGTTTAATAAACAAGAAAGAGTTTGACTCATCATGAGGGTACGGCTCTGATGTGATTATCAAATCCGTTTTTAGTTGGCAATTTACTAAAAATTGTATGGTTTTCAACTCACCATATCTATATTAGTGAAGAGTTGGCTAGCCCACAAGATAATGGCTTTGTGGTAAAGGCTGTGGAAAACCATTATATGGTAATTAGTTCACCATGGTAGTGATTGTACTAAAAGAACTAACTAGTCCAAAAGCAAACGGCTATTTGGTAAAGACTACTCAAATCCGTTGATAGCTGATGATTTGCTAAAAATCATATGGTTATCAATGTACCATGGTTTTTCATAAATCTAAACATTGGCTACTCCAGAGTTAATGGCTTTGGTAAAGAGACATCAAAATCCATTAAGTTTTCAATGATTCACCTCTCACAGGAGTTAACACACCTGGAAGTGATGAGAATAGTATGAAACTTTTAAGATCTGATGTACATATTGCCAATATGATGCTGAGTTGCTGAAAAGATCTGATGCTGAAAAGAATTGTTGCTGATAAAGATTGAAGATACTGTTTGCATTGATGATGACAACATAACGAGTCAGATTTGAAGAAACAATCTTTCTTTGAAGATAAAGTGTTGAAGTTAAAGACATACAAAGAAACTTGAAATCAAGCAAGTAGAATTCAAGTTAGGGGAGGATTGTTGGGCTATAAAAGTCAAAGTACTGCTACTCAAGTCAAAGTACTGCTATTCAATGAAAGTACTGCTGCTCGTTAAAGGACTGCCATGCAAATAAGTTTAAGGACTAATGTGTAATTCTAGAATATTCATATTAGATTAGAGTTATAATTAGAATTTACTTGTCGTTCAAGTATTGTAAACCGACTAGGGTTTTCCTTGTGCTTATAAAAGGATCCCTAGGTTGGCATTAGAGATATATGTGTTTTAGAGAGACAAGATATAGTCGATTAGTGATATACGATTATTAGAGTTTAGAGTTTGTTAGTGAATCTGTATAAGAAAGCAGGTTCAAGGTTTTAATAATATTCAAAGTTGTTTATTAAATTCTTCTTAGCTTTGTTGAAGTAGATTCCGCATACTTAGCAAAGTATATCAGTGTTTCACTATTAATAGGTTTGAATTTATTCAAAGCTGTTAAACCGTAGACAAGCTACAAGTTAGTTTGGTCAGAGTATAATCGATCCAACAAGAAGCACTTGTAACATTTGTTACACTCTTGATTGTATTATAGCATACATCAAGATTATTTTTCTTTTGAGAGTTATTGAGGAAAGATCATTGTGATCTTATAGAGATAGTGAATATCTCTAGTAGCCATTGGGCTTGAGTGTTGATCAAGATTGATCAAGTGTTGATAGAATAGGTTGAGTCAAGTGAGAAGTAATCATTGTGATCTTGTGAGATCTTGCGGATCTCTTGAGTCTTGTGTGTTGAGTGTGTGAAGTTGAAATGATCGGGTAGATCGTGGTAGATTGGTGCTAGCTAAGATTAGCACTTGACATCTAGCTTAGTGTCGGAAAACAAGTTAAGCGACGTGTACGGTTTTCTCCACCTAAAGGGAGGTTGTTGACATAGTGCTTGAAACTCTCGAGTGTGGTACTCGGGGAGTGGAGTAGGGCGAAGAAGAGCTTCGTAGCCGAACCACTATAAATCCTTTTGTCCCGGTTCGATCTTTCCATCTCTACTCTTTACTTTTATTACTTATACTAGTTAGTTTATTGTAGTGTTCATATTGGTGTTGATTGGTTACACATAAGAATCGAATCAAAGGTTTCCAATACTAAAGTTTTTAAGGGGTTTTAAAAGAACTAAAAGAACTTAAAAACCGGTAAAACTATTCAACCCCCCCTTCTAGTTTTCCACAATTGGTATCAGTAGCCACGTCAGTCAAGATTTTAAAGTAAATTGTATTTTAAAACTTGAATCGATCAATGGATTCCGACAAATATCTAGAAGGGCAATCTATGCAAAGACCACCACTTTTTGAAACCGATTGTTTTATCTATTGGAAAACAAGATTCGAAACGTATGTGAAATAAAAAGACATTGATCTTTGGCATGGTATTACTGAGGGTGACTTTCAACCGATTCAAATGAATCCGGAAACTAAAAAGGATGAAATAGTTTCTTATGATAAACAAAGTGATGAACTTAAAAGAAAACTAGCCAAAAATAATGATGCTAAAATGATGATTTACAATGCTTTGCCTAAAAGGAGTTTGAAAGAATTTTCATGTGTAATACGGTAAAAGATATTTGGAAAACTTTGTTAGTCACTCTCCAAGGTAATAACCAAGTCAAAGAGAACAAGATAGATCTTCTTGTTCAACAATATGAACAATTTTCCATTTCGGAAGATGAATTGATAGATAATGCTTTTGCTAGATTTAATAATATTATCACTAGTCTTAAAGCTCTTGATGAAGGTTACTCTAGCAAGAATTATGTTAGGAAGTTTCTTAGGGCTCTACATCCTAAATGGAGAGCAAAGGTCACCACCATTGAAGAGTCAAAGGACTTGGCGACATTGTCACTCGATGAACTAATAGGAAACTTGAAAGTTCACAAGATGATAATCAAGAAGGACTCCAATATAGTCAAAGGCAAAAGCGAGAGAGTTAGATCTCTAGCATTGAAAGCCAAGAAGGAGTCTAGTGATGAGGAATGTTCGAGTTCCGATAGTGAAGATGAAGAGTATGCACTAGCCGTTAGAAACTTTAGAAAGTTCTTTAGGAGGAAAGGTAGATTTCCTAGACAACCTCACGATGAAAAGAGGTCATTCCAAAAGAACCAAAATGAAAGGAAAGGGACAAGTGATAGGAAATGCTTTAGATGTGGAGATCCTAATCATCTCATAGGAGAATGTCCCAAACCACCGAAAACCAACAACCAAAGAGCTTTCATAGGAGGCTCTTGGAGTGTTAGCGGTGAAGAAGAAGAGTAGAAGCCCAACGATGAAACATGCCTAATAGCTCAAGCTTCTAATGAGGTACATTCCGACTCTTCTTATTATAGTGATGATAATTCGTCAATAGATGACAATAGATTACATGACGAATATAATAAACTATGCGAGGTTAGTTCTAAAATTTTAGGTAGAAACAAATCACTAAAATTAAAATTGCATGAACTTGAATTGCAAGTGTTAGAACTTAAGGATCAAGTCAAAAGACTTGAGAATAATAAAGAAGTAGACGTAGAATGTAGGTCATGCATAAGTCTTCAAGAAGAAAATGAGAAACTCAAAGAAAATGCTTTGAGAATCATTAAGTTCGAAGAAGGAACAAAAGAACTTAATGATATGCTTGAAAACATTAGGTATAATGAACATGACCGTGCGGGTTTAGGATTTGACCCAAATTAGGCTTCAACAAGTAGTACTAAATAAGTAAAATTTGTAAATCCCGAAGTGTCTGAGTCTGAAGGTGACGGCACCACTAAAGGTATAGACGGAACCACTAAAATTAGTGGTACCGTGGTACCGTCTGGTGCTAAAGTCAGATCAGGGTCAATTTTGAAAAATAACTTAAGTCCTAAACCAAGTCACATAGTTGTAAATGGTACTGAAGTATCTATTGCTAGCATAGAGGAAGTCAAAAGCTTTTACAAACCCTTGTCAACTCCCGGACTTGGATTTGTAAAGCCCGACACTAGGTCAAAGACTCCTCCACCTAGAAAAACAAATTCTCCCAAACCTCGGTCAAGAACTCCTCTACCGAGAGGTAACTTTAGAAGACAAAGTTATCCAAGTAACTTTCTCGAAACTTGGATTAACCTTCAATCACAAAGTTACTTACCATGGGAAATGTGTAATCCATTCTCACATCCTAAACAAATGCAACAAATGCGTAGGATGTTTAACACTAACAACTTTGGACCCATGAGATATTGGGGACCAGATGTTTGAACTTCTGTTTTGCTAGATCAACATGGTTGTAAATAAACTTGAAGTCCAACAAATGGAGTATGATTAGTGATTGCACTAATCTTGTGTCGCAATGACAAGGCTTGTCTAATCTTGCTTAGCTCTCAACAAAGGTAGTCTAGTCTTCTAGTTTTAAGGGCAACACCTCAGGCTAAGGTACGCTTTCTTAAAACACCCTTTGTTAGTAGAAATGCTAAGCATGTAGTGTTATTAGAATCTAACATAGTAGGCACTATCACAAAGAAACGAAATTCACATTTCATCATGTCTCAAATATTTGTCAAAGACAAATATGGCATACTCAACTTGTCCAGAAATGTACAATGATCGCTCAAAGATCATGCGTGACAAGTTTGAGATGAGCATGATGAGTGAATCAAGTTTCTTCCCTAGCCCTTGCACTATATCACTTGAAGATAGCATCCTTTTAAGTATACTAAAGTATATATATATATATATATATATATTATATATATATATATATATATATATATATATATATATATATATATATATATATATATCTCTACATTATATATAACAGGAGGCATTACATGTAGATAATGCCACATAAACGCCATCTCAATGCCACATAATCAATTTAATGCCACCTAATCAATTTACGCCACGCAAGCAAGCCTTTTCCATTAATAAATTCAGGATTTAAAAAATGACCATAGTAAGATTCGAACCTGCATATTTAACATTAACATTGCATAACATTAACAACCATGCCAACCACTAGATCCACACCAGTTTTTGGTTTATAGTTTGCAAACAAAAAGCTATAAACCTTTCCAAACAAACATAACCCACTAAATTAGTAAAAAGCAAGACCAATCCCGGTCTTCTACATACCATAATATCAGTCATAAGTACCTTATTCTCAAAACCCTAATATCATTCATCCATCCTCCTGCACAATGATTCATAATTTTATGGTCATAATTGTTGTATCACTTATATGCATATCAATTATCAATGAAGTATCAATGAAATAAATAAAGTAAGGCTTATTCAACTCATAATTTTATGTTTACATGTTAAGAAGGATGACATGATTCCTGATTTATTGGTTCTCCCACCTGGTACTGATGTGCATAATCATCAAGGGGATTGTATTTATGGAGGTACTGAATTTTTTATTTATCATTATCTATATTATTATCAATGTACCACTCGATCACACAAAAACCTAATGTGATATTTATTCCTCTTCATTCCTATACAATACAATCCTAAAATCTATGTGATCACCATGTTTATATTGTCAATCCATACCATGTTGATCTTCCTTTATCAATCTTCATCTTAATCACACATATAATAATAATAATTATTTTTTGTGTGTGTGTTTTTGACAGATTAATCAAGACCGCATATATTGCAGGCAAACCTAATGCTACTCCGGATCTTTTATTTTCGCCACCAAATATCGATGTCAATGTCAATGTCAATGGTCCGTTGATGTCACCCAAGTTTTATCAGGTGATTACATCTCAAAGTTATAGTTCTTACCTTTACCTCTCTTTTACAAGGTTAATTTTAAAATGGTTCAGTTATCTGAATGATAAAATTATATATGCATCAGTAATGATTTGAGGCTGGTTGGTTACTCTGTTTCAATTCATAATCCACAAGGGGCATATTTTTGGATAAATGGCGCATTACACTACCGGTGTGATCCAAGACCTTTTTTGGTTTCTGACTTGATTATACTCTCTTTAATCTTAGGCACGAGTAAACCTACATGGCTCGGTTACTTGCAAAAAAAATTCGATTCTTCTATTTCTGTTGCTTTTGTGAGGCTGGATGCTAAAAGCAATGAAAAGAAGTAGAATGTTGGTATGACTGATTCAAGCAATGAGTTTCTGTTTTAGAATGTGCTACCTGGAAAATATAAGCTTGAGGTAAATGGTTTGGGATAGGAAAATTGTCTTAATGATGAAAGTTTCGTACTGCTATCATACTGCCGATGCCTTATTTAGTACTGCTACTCGACCATGTTCAGTTGGTACTGCTTATTACATACTAAGTTCCATTAGTACTGTTTGCTTATTTTATTCTATATAAATACAAACTCTTAGTTGTTGATTTAATATGAGCGTGTGTAAACAACATGGTCTCCTTGCGTGAAAATGCATACCTGACTAATTACTTCATTAACCAACTGTTTTGCAGCCTCAATCCTATTTAAATGAACACAACAGTTTCACACATCATCTAGAGGAATTTGGGACATAGGGAGCATAAGTTTATGATTATTCCGATTAGACGTGTTCTGGATGATCCAATGAATGTGAGAGTTGAAGGTAGAAGGCCAAATGACATTAAGAAAGCAAATAAAACAGACGTGATTCACACATCTACACTCCGATCCATACTCTTGACCAGTCAACTGTAGATTCATCTCCCCAAATTCACCAGACGGTTGAATGACAGAAATATTCGTGTTGACGATCGTGTGATGCGCCTCAAAGAAGGGTACCTAACTTCATCTATGTTCTTTAATAATTTAATTTTTAATGAGGTATTTGGCATTTTAGTTATAGGATTCTGATTTGGGGAATAATGAAAATCAGATAAATCAGTTTGCAAATGCAATGCCAAACGCCCTTCTAAATTTAACGGCTTTGTGCTTATTTTGAGCTACCTTATCTTTTTATTCACTTATATCAATTGTGAATTTAACAAAATGCATGTATATTAAAGAAGACAACACTGTGCGTGCGATGCGAATTGTGCAGAGACATAACAACGTGTTAATGATTGTTCCACCATAACATTACTTGAATTTGGCTTTTAGTTCTAATTGTACGATCTACTTCTGAGATTATGGAAATTAGGGGTAACATGAAAGAGGTGAATGAGAGTGTTTTGTTGGGCGTTACGTAATTCGGGTAGTGCACAGATAGGTTTACCTCATGTTCATCAGCCTGAGGAAAAGGTTAAACTGAGTAAATTTTTTCTTCTTTTTAATTTGCTTTTGTGTTGGTTTATTGTTTTGTAATTTGATAGTTTGTAAGGCCGTCGCTGAGATCCGTGATCAGGCTAAGTTGTTTTCAAAAAGCTCCATGGGTTATGGGTCATGGATTGAAGGAGACATGAAAATTGACATTAATGGTTTTATGGCTGCGTCACTCAATATCGTCATGTATGCTTCTCCTCTTTCTGTTATGGCAAGGAGTCGGTAGTACTTCATGTCATTTAGAACTATTTTTTTAGCTATAATGGAATTTATTTAACTACCATTTTTTGCTGGAAGTACTAGATAGCTAGCAAACAATATATAAACATTAGATATATTTGTTTTGTGTATAGCAGGTAGCCACAAGCAGATCCGCGGGACCAGAAAATGGCACACGGTTTTTCTCTTATCTAATCCTCACCGACCAAATTTATTTCTGCTGTTATATATTTTTTCCAACTCGAAGAAAATTCCTTCAACAGTCAAGCTTTTCTATTGTTTACTTGGTCCTTCTCAGCTAGCAGAGCTGAGAATGGTACTGTTTCACCCTTCAACCTTAAGAGCCCGGTTCCTTTGAAGGCTGGGAAGAACAAATTGCTATTTTGAGCATGACCATGGGCCTCTCAGTAAGTAGCTCTTATTCATATACATTTCTTCTTTGTACCACGTAAAAGGTATACATATGTGACTGTGGGTCCTTTTTAACAGAATGCATGATCATTCTATGAAGGGGTTGTAGCAGGTGTAACAAGTGTGAAACTCCAAGTTTAAAAAATGGAACCATGGACTTATTTAATTCCACATGGACCTACAGGCTACAAGGTAAAATCTATTGTATTAACATTTTACTTTTGCGGGTCAAATTTGTGAGCTTGAACTTGAATATGAGCAACAATAGAAAGTCTCAAATTGTATATATAAAAACTGGTAATAACATTTAACAATGGAAATTCTCAATTTGAATACCCTCTTTTTGGAGATACAATAACTCGAAAAAGTTATGATAAATATGAAACATGAAAAAAAATAGGTAATAACATTTACCGTTGTATGACACTGACGCTTTAAAAGATGTCAATTGGACATTGTTTTCACAACCGCCCAAAAACCAGCCCTTGACATGGTACAAGGTAAGCAACTCAAGAGGCCTTCACGAGAAAATGCTTCTGTTTCGTTGAAGCTTTTGCAACCATTTTCTACGTCATGTTTTTTGTTTCCGATGCAGTTTTTCTGAAAGTGTTCTTGCAGAAGAATGGATGACCAATTATTTATATCATGCAGGCTGTTGTGGATGCCCCGTCACTAATACATTAGGAGCACCCAGGTTGCTACACTTGGTGTACCCTTGTGTACTGCAAACATCATGTAATATCCCGGTGGTGCTACCTTCCGTCCGGTAGAGCCATACATTTTACTTCAAACGCACCCGATTGATCTGCCTTCACACTTGAAACTGCTAGCTTCACCAGCCTCTGCCCTTGTGATAACGAATGAGTAGCATAAGCTGCACTTGCAACATTTACTTCCAACATCTCCAACTTTGGAATTTCACCCGTCACCATTATATGTAAACCATGACCGTAATGAATCTTATCTGGTGAATCAATTATCATCAACCTCGAAACATCATTCTCAACGGACAAATATTCTGGCAAAAATGCTTCAAGTTTTAGTGATAAACATAAAAACAGTGTGAATATGTGTCTCTTATGAAGCCATGAGTTATTTTCAATCTATCTCTATGCAGTAGTTGGTGACACTTCACAATGTATGGTTTCATGAGCAATATATCAACATAGGATATTACCTTATCGACAATAGAAAGAGTAACAACGACATTTGAATTTCCATAATCATTGATGACACCACTGGTGATAAAGATTTCGTAACTCAATGACACTTGGTATGTGCTCCTTTATTTGTCTTTATTATTGACTGCCTACATATTTACTATCAACTCTTTGCATACCAGTTTATATACATATAAGTAGTCACATAGATACATTTGACAAATGTTATTGACGCACATATTATATTGCATTGCTTATAGGTTCTTGACCAAAAGGGGGTTCGTCAACTGATCAAGATGGCAATAGAAAAGGGGCGCGCAACAAATCCCAACTTAAAGGTGAGCATTCATAAAGCCAAATTTGTACTAAAAAATGTGTATTTGCACATCCTCTTTTTATTATTAAGAAGTTGGATAATAATTTAGGAATAGTATCTTTGCTCGAAATAATATTGTTTTTGAAATAAGCATTTGTGAGTTACTTACTCCGCTCCAATACAACAAAATGTGAGAATGCATTATTAAGATTAGCAGATGGTTGTTCACAAAAGCGAGTAAAACATTTGGTTTGGGCGAGTTTGGTGGGTGAGAGTGGTCTTTGGTGGATTATCTATGGTCCCCTAAGGTTGAGAAGGTTTTTTTTTTTTTTTTTTTTTTTTTTTTTTTTTTTTTTTTTCAAGACATGAATGCGAGATAAGGTACCCGATTAGTTCCACAGGCCATCTTAATTCTTATCTATTGTTGGATTTTTGGCTCATCTGAGTTCGTATTGGGCTCATTAGTTTCAGTATGTGTCGCTACTGTCTGGATAACATCAGCCTCAATGTTGCTTCTTGCACACCACTGTCTACTGCAAGAATTGTCATGAAAGGACTTGAGTAATGAAAAATATCTAAACAACATCATAAGTGTAAGCAAAACACAAAGCTTATGATTTGTTTCTTCATCTTGTAATATATGATTTATAAAGTCAGTTGCTTTATGCTAAAACATGCAGGTAGCTTGGGAGCATGAACAGTTTTCGAGGTTAAGAATTACTGCAGCAACACTTTCTGTACTTTTAGCTCCACCGGATTTACAACAAACTACTGGAGGTCTTTTTGATAATAGTGTAAAAGTGGTCGCTGAGAGTCTAGCGGTAAGATTGTTTTAAACATTTCTATTCTGAATCAAACTATTATTTTGTGCACATATGCATATTACCTTAAATACTTTCACTCTTTCGCATGTAACGTGAACTCAATCAACTAAATTTTGTTGTGCAGAGGCATATTTGTGACAATTATTTTAGGTTGACCTTGAATATATTGGAAGGGTTGTTATGAACTCTGATGGAATGCTCTACCCTGATACTGTTGTTAGAACTAATTTCCACACCACTATGATTGACGGGTTAGGTGTTCTGTGTTGGGGAATTGGAGGAATTGAAGCTTAAATGACAATGCTTGGGCAGGTATGATGATTATTCACATGAACAAATATTGATGCGTGATCATGAGCTGAACCATGAGTTAAACCAAGATATGACGCTTATTCACATGAACAAATATTGTTGGCAGCTTCGTTATCTGATAATGACGAGTTGTGTGTGTTTACATATCTCAGGATGAACCCTGAGTTGTTGCAGGTGGATAAATTGGAGGAAGTTTATGGGGTTCGTGAAGAAGATGAAAGAAGGTAAGATGTGCACCAAGCAAGTCGACCAAATTCTGATCATTTTATGCACGTTACAGAGCCATTGGTGCAAGATGCTGCAGTATAATCATGTACAATGTTATCATATGCAATTACTTTAAACTCACAATCTTTTTCAGTTTGTTTTCTTATTTCTAAATATAGATTTAATTGGCCTTCTTTATCTAATTGTGACCATAGTTTTTTACATTGGTATACAAAATGAGTGAGGGCAAGTGGATGTGTGGTCTGAGAAGTGTCTTCCACCAGGAACCGTTCACTCAGGGTTCCAGATTGGCCTATCTTTTCCTATATATAATGGCATAGTGGTGTGTACTGAGTTCAATGATGCAATTTTAGAGGAGTGGTTGCACAGAACAAAGAGGAAAGCTCTTATTGCTGCTTTAGACAAAATGAAAGAAGGTAATCAACTATGAAGAGCAGCTATAGTTTCATTAGTATATCAACTTTTAAAACATGTTTTTTTAAATTCTATTAAATTTGGTATATTTGTGAGCAGAACTAATGTTGTTTGCTGTTGTCATTACTGACAAGTCATTGGATTGTTTATGTTGCCAAGATTTTTGTTAAATCATCGATTAGCAGCCGGTTTAAACTATTTTATGCTAAACATTCTACGCGATCTTCAAGCAGACAGTCGGCATCAGATCCTTTCGTTTCCCTGCCTTTGTCATCCCTTGCCATAAAATTTTAATACTTAATACATGTGAGGCAACTTTAGCAAGCATAGACGCAAATACTGAATTAAAGTTGTTGTGGCTGGAATCCCAAAGACAATCGCTAACGACATTCCGGTAGGTGTGTAGGCTTTGATTTGGTGCATATTAGAACCAAGGATATTTTAAGGCAAAAATTGTACGTTTTATCATAAGATCATTTAAGACAGTTTGTTATCCAATCCACACTTCCATATATATGAATGTAGATTCGTCGTTAAATTAGACTTTATTGAATGTGGTAAATGTGTATCAAATCTGAAAGCTGAGTTTTGAAGAACAGTTTCTTTGAAGTTATCTTATTCGTTAATTATTTTTTTTATTTTTTTTTTTTTTTTTGGGTTAGAAGGTGGTGGTTCCAATAAGGATTATAGGGGATGTAGTATCTTGATTACGCGGGTATCTCGAGAAAGGGTGCTTGAATTTGAGTTCCACATATTAGTTCCACAATTTTATGTTTAATCAGGGCTTTATTAGGTAAATTTGCTACGTCCTATTTGTAGATAGCGCTTCGTTAGATAATCCTGTAAAATTTCATGATCAAATCAAGCTTATTGATGGTGAAGTTGTCAAATATCAACTATCTTATTGCAATAAAACAGTGTATTTAATACTTATGTCATATAGAATGATTTTTAAGTATCATCTGTACAATGTAACATACTTCAAAGAATCAGATTTTTATTGGATTTTTTTGTATCTCATATGTAGAATCATTGTGATTAACAAATGTGGTGTTCTCGAACAGGTCATATACATGACTCCCAATAGAAGGCCAATCGAAGAGGATCTGCTAATGTTTCTTTCAAGGACAACCATAAGAAATTCGGAGGTCAAACTCCTTGAAAGATTGCAATGTAACTTTTATGTAACAGTTCATCTAATTGTTGCTCGATCGACTCAATATTGTCAATTAAGAATGTTAATAAAATCAGAGTTGTATGTATGAACTTATTTAAAAAGTTGTGTTTTGATACTAAGAAACAAGTCCTAAACTCACTTCGGTGACTATTTGACTAAGGCTGGAAAGAGGTGATTGCTATATGAAACTGAAACCTTCTTTCTTTGATTCTTTGATCGGAATACGGATGAAATCGCATTATGTTGGCGCTCATTTTGCCTTCGATCACTAATATCTAATAATTTATTTACAGAAATCTAAAAGTTTTTATGTACAACCCTTTCTTTCAACATGTACAATTTTCAACCATTTTTTACCACCCTTCTTTCGCTATAGTAAAATATGACAACGATAATTATAAGTCATGCCCGCCCTTCAGGGCGGGCTTATATGCCCGACAGGGCTTATAAGTTTACATATTTGACCTTGACTTTTTTTTACGCTATTGTTATTTATGTACTATTTAAAATTTACTTTTCAAGTTTAGTACTGCTCATGTAAACCACATCAAAGTCCATCACACAATCATATCTTAACAACTTGAAAAGAAACACGACATATTTCATTTACATAGGCAGCTGTCATTTGACTGATGTTATATTGATGACATGAAGAATTTCCTTAATATTTATGTTAAGATATGATTGTGCTATCAACATCGAAGATCTTTTAAAACTCAGTGATGTGATGAATGGATATATATTAACATGCATCAGATGATCATTTTCTACTACCCATCTTTCGCTATAGTAAAATATGCCAACAATAATTATAAGACATGCCCGCCTGAGGCGTATGTAAACGATAATTATAAGTCATGCCCGCCCAACGGGCGGGCTTATCTGCTCGTTAGGGCTTATAAGTCATGCCCGCCCATCGGGCGGGCTTCGACAACTAGTATATATATATATATATATATATATATATATATATATAAAAGATACTTAGCCTAGAAAAATCTTAATCAATACTAACGCCCATGTCCGCGGAGACGAATCTCACAAGAGACGATGAAGGTGAGTACGCGGATAGTACTAGGTTAGGGGCATGATAGGTAATTTAGATTACCTAAAGCGTTTGATGTATCGTCCGATGCATTAATGGCACTATACACTTGAGATTATGATATCTCAAGGAGATTGGTGTAGAAACTTTTGTCTATACCAACTTTGATAATGCGGGAGATAATGTGGATTGATAAAGAGAGAGTGATGTTTGTACCCTCATAGGTTGTTGTCAAACTTCTTGGTTCTCCAAGAAACAAACCACTCTTGCTATCTCCACTACCGAAGCCAAATACGTAAGCGCCGGAAAGGCATGACAACAAGCACTATGGATGAGACAAGCTCTAATCAAATGAGACGTCCATCTCAACAACACTCCTGTGAAGAGTGACAGCCGAGGTGCAAATAGACTTGACCGAGAACCCCGTGGATTGCTCATGTACGAAGCTTATCGAAGTACGTCATCTCCTCCATCGCGATGATGTCAAAAGAGAAATCTTTTCTTGGAAAAGTTTTCCTTAAAGGACAACATCGTCGATATTGGTATGTGCTTAAACACATACCATTTCTCGACCAAAACCGGACCAAAATGACCAAAAACCCGACCATAATGCCAAAAGATATTGTGTTTTTGTGTTTTTACATATGCAGGCACGGATATCGAAGAAAAGGACAAAATCAAGAAAGAACCGGAAAAACGAGCACGAGATATGGAAGTATTATTTTTAGCCGATGCCGGGAAGTAATTATGGTCAACAAGTCAACCCAAGTCCTCCATCTATCAGAAGTTGTCAACATTAGCCCTTGGATTCAACTTAGATAAAGTGGCAAGATCAGTCCCTCAAAAATCCAGAAAGTACACAATTGGTCCCTTGAAGTTAAATCCTTAAAATTACACAAAACACAAATCCTAAAACCACTACACCTTACCCGGATTTACCTTAAATCCAACTAACCAAATCCAATCCACAAACTAAACCCCCAAACCCAAAGAAATAACCCACAGCCCACAAAATCAAAAACCTAACCGGCGCCCAACTATTATTATCTAAAAACCCGGATCCACCCACACTTACCCCAACCCGGTCAACTCCCCTTAAACTTCCTCAGTCAAAATAAAAATAAAAATACCCTCTACCACTCACACACTCCCGCCCCCCAAAATTACCCTCAACCCAGATAAGTTACTATTCCAAGAACCCTAATGTTACCGTACAAAAATTACGGTAATTAAGGGAACTTTTGACAATCATTGGCCCTTCTAGAAGAACCTGACAAAAAGAATGACACATGGCAGCCATCGATTGGCCAAGACACGTAGCAGTTTTAATCGTACGGCCAGAGATGAAGGAGTAGAGAGCAAGGATGATCTAAGGGTGATAGATTGCTGTGGACACACGAGGATTGCCAACGTGGACATCCCAGAAGGTTCTCCCTTCGGCTATAAATAGGACCTCAATCCTCATGTTAGCAAGTTAAGTTTTTGATGTATTGTTACTCTGCCAATTTATTTTATGTTGTGCAATTTTAAATTCTATTGTAATCTTTGAGTTTATATTAATGAAAATTTCATCTTAGTCTAAATTCAATTCTGTCTTAATTCATTTGTTCATCTGCATTTAGTTTATTAAAGTTGTCATTAGTTATTTTCAATCATTTCTAGCTCATTTCTGTGTTAATCTCAACTTGTGTTAAATTTCTGTTAAAATCCAAAGATATTCTAAATAAATATTAAAAAAAAATAATAATAATACAAAAATAATTTTAAAATCTAGCTTCAAGTAAGCTATATTCTGATTTTGTAAACTTACATAAGCTTTGTAGCTTACTGTGAGCTTTGTCTGAGTTCAAATCCACCTTTGCTACATAAAAATCTAAAAGTCAAACAAAGTCAAACACAGCTTATTTTAATAAGCTAGCTTATTTGAGGAGTAAAGGCAGCCAATAAGGAGTCCAATTGGCCTGTCAAAAGACAGGCAAGCTTAGTGAATCCCCTCTGTTCATGCTGAGGGGAATTTACCTTGTAAGTTTCAAATTCTTATTCTAGCTTATTTTGTGCTATTTGGTGATAAGCTGTTGTAATTACTTTCTGGCTTTTCATTTGCTGTTTGTTAGATCATATATAAGCTAAATAAATATAGCATAGGATAGAATTTGGTTTAAATCAAGAAGGTATAGGTTAAAATTGCTTAAACTGATTTTGAGAGGGTGTTTGGATATAAGCTGTTTAGAGTAGAATACTGTTCATTTGCATTTGTTGAAATCTGGTTTGAGCTTATTGAGGGCTGACACAGTAGTAGTTAACAGGATTGAGTCATAGGATTGATTTTTGAGGTTTTTGGATTTTGGATAACAAAGTTGGTTTGCTAACTATGGTGAATAAGCTCAATTAAGCTGAGCTTATTCTCTGGCATTTCTGAGTAGAAGATAGGTGGTAAAACTTGTGTTCAAAAGTTGGTTTATAGAGGTTTAGAATTGCACTAGTTTTCGCCAAATTTCTTGCCTGCTGCACCAGGGCTTTTAAGTGCAGGCCTGCATTGCTTCTGTTCTTGGCTCAATCTGTGGCTTAACCATTTGAGCATTGGATCTAATTTTTGGTTTTTATAGTAGATCACATAGTAGGCTAATAGTATATCATCTGGGATCCAGGTTAACTGCTTATTAGGTGCTTAATTTCAGGTCTGCAAATCTGCTATTAACCCTGCCTGTCTGCTGCATTGAAATTAGTCCCAACCCCACCTGATCTGATAGCTTTTTGAATAAGCTAATCAGCTCCAATTTTGGGCATTTTGAGTATTTAGGAAGAGTCTCATATAAGTAATAAGCTGATCATCTGGGATTTGTATTAATTGCTTATTTGACTGCTTAATATGGGTCTGCAAATAGGTGTATAGTCTGTTTGGTTGCTAATTTGGTTGTAATCTGTTCTGCTTATTTTGGGCTTATTGCTTGTGCTTATTTGATCTCTTTCACTTGATTTTAGCTTCCAGTAGATAGAATAATCTGTTTTTAGTTTTTGATAATTTTTGGTTTATGATTGCTTATTTTTAGCTTTTTACCAAGTGCTTATTTCACTGTTTTAGCTTATTTAGACATAATCAGTTTCTAAAATTATTTTTATTAAATTTCTCATTAAAAATTAAAATTCCTGAAAAATTTTCAGATTTTTCCAATTAGTTTTAATATTTTTAAAGCATTTAATTAGTTTAAATTAGTTTTAATTCATACGAAATTATTAAAAAGTCAAAAAAATATTTTTCTTTTTCCAAAAATTTTCTTTTATCAGATTTAATATAGGAAAATCATTTTTATATTTTTAGGTTTTAAATTTCACAAAATCATTTTTATTTACGTTTTATAATTCGTCGCGTAACGTTTTTAAATTCAAAATTTCGTTTTTAAGTTCGTATGTTTAGTTTAATTGTTTCATTAGCTTAATTAGTTGTTTACTTTTATTATTTTATTGTTCGTAGTATAAAATCACAAATCAATCACTCTTTTTCACACACATTCACTACACGTATTCGTCAACGTTTACAACAACTCGATATTCGACCTTCGTTGGGACACGACCCGGGGAAAACGCATACGTTGCCTTTTCCTTTGGAAATAAAAATACCAAATCAAAAAAATGGCGCCGCTGCCGGGGAAGGCTTGAAAAGAGTTGGAGTTTCGCCATAAAAATCGTGTTTTGAAGACCCTTCCTCGGAAGTTTTCGTTTTCATAAAAATAAAAATACAAAAATATAATAATTAAAAAAAACACTTTTCCTAAAGTGTTTTCATCTTAATAAACATCCTCGGTCTTCCGTTGAAGGAGGGCGGTTGTAAACCATTCCGAAATAACAACAAAAGAGATCGGAAAATTAAACGTTTCTTGGATTATTTCTTTACTACAACCTATACACGGGGTTTAAGGAGGTCTTGACATTAAATTGCAGACCGAAGAGAGATCCATTCTTCTCTCCCGCCACGCTGCGCGTAGCTTTGAAAGAAACGAGTACGGTTGATTAACGATCACCAAAAAGAAAATAAATATAATTTTTCTTATAAAAATATAATAAAAAAACCAAAAATATTTTATTTTCAAATTTGGTTTTCCTTTTTGATTTTGTGTTTGTTTTTGGTGTATGCACACCCGATCTTCTATTTCTCACCCTCTTCTTTCACCACTATCAAATCCCGAGAGGATTATTCGTCACAATCACCGTGTTCATTTCTCAACCGTTGAGGAAATGGCCGACGAACCAAACCATCAACCCCCGCCGGTGGGTGGTGATAATCACATGCCAGCTCCCGATCTCCGAACGATGGAGGAGCTGTGCCAACCCACAATGCACGGACGTGGTGGCCCGATTGCCCCCGTCAATATTCAAGCCGCCGATTTTGGACTTAAGCATCATATGATTCAACAAGTCCAAAATTCGTGCCAATTCCATGGCTTGCCGGGTGATGATGCGAACAAGCATCTTGATAAATTCATAACCGTCACCCAAAGTATGAAACAACATGGGGTCTCCGATGACGCCCTCCGTCTATATCTCTTTCCTTACTCCTTGACGCATCATGCCACCGCTTGGTTTGATCGTCTTCCCAAGAACTCCATTCGTAGTTTCGATGAAATGGTTACGAAGTTCTTGGCGAAATATTTCCCACCGTCGATGGTGACGAAATTAAGGAATGAGATTAGCAATTTCCGTCAGCTTCCCGATGAATCATTGTTTGAGGCATGGGAACGCTACAAGTTATCGATTGATCGGTGTCCGAACCACAATATGTTATTGGTCACTATTATAGATACCTTCTATAACGGTTTGACATTACGACACCGTGATACGATTAATGCTGCTGCCGGTGGTACGTTTATGAAACGTCGACCCGAAGAGTGCTATGATCTCATTGAAAATATGACCACCCACCATAATTTTTGGGATTCCTCTGCCGAGAGGAATGAGTCAACAAGATCTAGCACTGATTCATCTACTTCCGAGATAGCCGCTCTTTCTAAACAAATGAATGATTTGTCTACGGCTATCTTGAGAATTCATCAAAATCAGATTTCAACTCAGAACAACAACAATCAAGTCAATGTTGTTAACCATAGTTGTGAGACATGTGGTGGTCCACATCAGTATTTCGAGTGCCCAGCCTCCGGTGGCTACACTCAAGAGAATGTTTATGCTGCTACGGGAACCTACAACACGGGTGGTAACGGTTACCAACCCCAAGGTGACCGTAATTTGCTCAGCTACCGTTCTAACAACTTCCTCGGACCACCCGGTTTCCCACCAAATCAAAATCAGCAAGTGCAAAACCGCAATGTTCCAAATAATCAAAATCAAAATCGGGGCAATCAAGGTTATCAAAACCAAGGGAATTATAACCAAGCCCCGAATCAAGGAAATTTTCAAAACCCAGGAAATTTTAATCAGGGAAATTTTCAAAACAACAATCAAGGTTTTGTTCAAAACAACCGAGGGCCAAATCTTCCAAACAATCAAAATCAAGGATTTGTGCCAAACCCATCGCCCTCGGATGAGTTATTAAAGCAATTCATTCTTCAAAACCAACAACAACAAAAGAAACAAGAGGAAATGAATAGAATGATGATTAATCAGATAACCGAATTGAACAAACGTTTAAATGATCGACCCTCGGGTTCGGGTACTACTACTCTTCCAAGCAACACGATCGCCAACCCGAGGGGCGATGCTAAGGCGATCACGACTAGGAGCGGTGTTTCATATGATGGACCCACGGCTCCGGCTACCTCTTCTTCTCTACCTCCCAAGGTAGTCGTCCGTGAGACCGAGGTGACCAAGGACACGGAACCTCCTACTAACAACGGAGGAACCAAAGACGTCCAACCTCCGGTCGTCCATCCATCTGAACCAAAAAATGTTGAACCAAAAGAAAAAGCTCCCGTTAAGACCACACTTCCATATCCTTCGAGATTGAGTGATCAAAAGCTCCGCGATAAAGCTTCGAGTCAAATGGAAAAATTCTTTCAAATATTCCAAGAATTACATTTTGATATAAGCTTCGCGGATGCTTTGCTCTTGATGCCTAAATTCACTTCCACACTCAAAAGTTTGTTGAGCAATAAAGAAAAATTATTTGAAATGACAAAAACTCCAGTGAACGAAAACTGCTCCGCGGCAATTCTCAAAAAGCTTCCGGAAAAGCTTGGAGATCCCGGAAAATTTCTCATCCCATGTGAATTTCCGGGAAAGGTTGAATGTCACGCCTTGGCCGATCTCGGTGCGAGCATCAACCTAATGCCGTTATCCATCTGGAAGAAACTTTCTCTACCCGATCTCACCCCCACTTGCATGACCCTCGAGCTTGCGGATCGGTCCATAACCCTTCCTAAAGGTGTAGCCGAGGATGTCTTTGTAAAGGTGGGGCAGTTCCATTTTCCAGCAGACTTTGTGGTAGTTGATTTTGACGCCGATCCCCGGGTTCCTCTCATTCTAGGAAGATCATTCTTGAGGACCGGGCGGGCTTTGATCGATGTTTATGGTGAAGAAATTACTTTGCGGGTCGATAAGGAAAAAGTTACGTTCAATATTAATCCGAACTCGAATCCTCAAACCGACAAATGCAATGTCGCTACGGTTGATCAAAAGTCCGATCCCGTAATTACTCCTAAAAGAGTTGATCCAAACCTCTCAAGATTCACGGTCAAGAGCATGTCAGAAAAACGTGCTGAGCTCAAGGCTATGAAAATCAATCCTGGATCGAACAAGTGGTTTGAATGTTGTGCAGCAAATACTAAGAGTGTTCTTGACGACGATGATGAAGATGAATCGGAGACTACAACGGAAGCGGTGGAAATTGCTAGCTCTAAGAGCACACCACTTGTCCCACCTCCAGAACAAGTTTATCACATCGAGATTCTTAATTCCGACTCTTCCCATCCTTCTCCTCTGATTGAGGGAAGTGTGATCTTGCGGGAAGAGCTCGAGGTGTTCTTCAAAGATGAATCAATTTCACCGGAAATTGATGATTCTTGTCTTAATCCGGAGGGAGATATTCTTTTTGAAAAATTATTAGACCAAGAGCCATCTCTTTCTCTCCCTCCGAAGGAAGTTGAAATCAATCTACCAAAGAAATTTGATGACCTTGTTCCCGAAACTTTCAAAACAACTATCACCAACCCTCTGTTTGAGTTCGAATCGGGGTTTACTTTGATTTCGGATAATCTAATCTTTGATAGTCAGATGGAGGAAAGTGATGAGTCTGTGACAGAACCTGAGCTCACAAATCATCATATGATTGATTCTCTTCATGAGGAGTTCTCCGATGAACTCACTCATTGCATATCTCCTCCGGAATACGATCAATTCTATTTTGATCTGGAGGAAGATTCTAGTCTGGGGGGAGGCATACCGTCTCATGAAGATTTCATCTCAACCCTCCCACCCGAGACTTTTGACAAAATTTCTGCTTATGATGAAGAGCTTATTATGATCATCCTCAACATCTTTATGCTCTTCATCACATATATTGTGGCTTTCCCCATCCTTCACTCCTTCGAGAGTGAGGATACCATCTTTGACCCCGGTATTACCATTTCTAGTTCTTCTTTTTAAAAATACCGCGGGTATCTCATCGGAGTGGAACTTTCGTATGCTTCAATGTTTATCCAAACATCTGGAATGAAAGTCCGATGGAGATTATCTCTTCCACATGCTTCCCCAAGGACAAATAAATTCGGGGTCAAGTCAAGCTCATGTGACTCAGTTACGAAAAACAAGCGCTTCGTGGGAGGCACCCCATGCTTATCCTTCTATCTTCTTTCTATTTTCTCTAATAAAGTGACGTGAGGAGGGCTACCTCTTCCGTATCTTGTGTTTCGTGATTTCTGTGATATGTATAGGAATGCTCGATGATGAAGACTCTCGTGCTCGTAGTTTCCTTCACGCTACTCGAGTTTCATCATTCGCTGCTTATCGATATCCTTAATCTTATCGTTTTACATCTATCTTTTGGCATAATTAATAAACGGCCTTAGATTTATGTAGGAGAACCCGTACCTTTAAGACATTGAGGACAATGTCTCGTTTTAGTCTGGGGGGGGGGGGTAATCTTGCGATTTGATTTTTGCCTTGCATTTTTTGCCATTTTCTCATGCAACCCCGTTTTTCCTCCAAAAATTGAAAAAATCCAAAAAAATGAGAAAATTTTAAAATTTTTGCAAAAATATAATAAATTTTTGACATTTTTGTTGATTTTCCACTGGAGAGAGTAGAAATAAAATTCTGACTTGATCGGGCGTGTTGAGCCCTAGCTTGTTCCCTTAACCGTTTATAATCTATAAGCTCGTGCTAGTCTTTTACACAAGGAGCTAGAAAACGCGAATTCTTTTCAAGAGTTTGCAAGTTCCCGTATTTGACTTTATATATGCATGGCTTGATTATAAGGCTAAGCATTCGCGGATCTTATTATTTAAGATTTTAAATTTGCGAAGAACGAGAAATGATAGAGTTGTTTATAAGTTAGATTGCTAAACGTGGAGTAGTTGGATCTCTTTAGAGCTCATCAAAGTTATTTGTGGCTTTTTGTTCCCATAAGCTTGTTTCACTCAAAAAATAGAAATCTAGGAATAATTAAAGCTATTTTAGTTTTGGCGATAATTAGTTTTTATTCCTTCCTTAGAGAATCCTTGCTTATGAAAGTTGGGTACACATCAAGGTACTGCCAGTGTTACGGTGTAATAGACTATTCCATCTTGCCGGCTCGCAACCGATGTTGGGATTGTTATAAAAGCCGTAGGACTCGGGATTTGGCAAAATATATAATGAATAATGAATAATAATAATAATCCAAAGCCATAAAAAGTTTTCTGCATCTTGCCGGTTCGCAGCCGATGTTGTAGACTTCTAATAAAGGCAGAGGAAAAATTCCAAGGTCATAATAGACTATCACATCTTGCCGGTTCGCAGCCGATGTTGTGATTGTTATAAAGGGCCAAGGACTAAATACGTTAATGTGCTTAATAATGTTAAAAATGCCAAACTTCGACTCCGAGGTATCCTAATAAAGGCTTCTGTCTCTGGACTCGTAGATGAGTTGTTTCGGTCGCAAATAAAAGGGATATCCTCAAAATCGTGTTAAATCAGAGACCTTGATGTGGACCTCATTTTTGTATGCAACGGTTCTCAAGGGAAGGTTTGGAAACTACTTAGCGTCTAAACTAGGTATCTTTATCGGACTAAAAATTATCGAAATGAGAATTTGAAGAAATTCATTTCTCACCAAAAATAAAATAAATAGAGGCAAAATAGGAATTTGGGAACAAGAAGTCCACAATTAGCTTTCTGAGTAGTGTCGGCAATCTAACTTGTAAATGACAATGATTTCGTTTTTAAGCTTGGCTTGGGGACTTGTGAAAAATCAGGGACGACGAATTTTATCCGTATGGTCACTTCCTCTTGTGTCGTGTTTCCTACTCAAAGACCCTAAAAGTTATCGTTAGATAATGATTGTCAACAAAACCGTCACTTAAATAATAAGAAAAATACAAAAATAGAATAAAAGGAAAATGGGGAGTTTTTAGAACTTAAGGTTTCTTGATCTCTTTTGAAAATTTTGCTACTTCTCAAAGTTAGTAAAAAGAGATTGGAAATTTTCGGTTTCAAAAACATGTTTTTATAACATTGCATGAGGACATTGCAATAGCTTAGTCTGGGGGAATTTGGTATGTGCTTAAACACATACCATTTCTCGACCAAAACCGGACCAAAATGACCAAAAACCCGACCATAATGCCAAAAGATATTGTGTTTTGTGTGTTTTTACATATGCAGGCACGGATATCGAAGAAAAGGACAAAATCAAGAAAGAACCGGAAAAATGAGCACGAGATATGGAAGTATTATTTTTAGCCGATGCCGGGAAGTAATTATGGTCAACAAGTCAACCCAAGTCCTCCATCTATCAGAAGTTGTCAACATTAGCCCTTGGATTCAACTTAGAAAAAGTGGCAAGATCAGTCCCTCAAAAATCCAGAAAGTACACAATTGGTCCCTTGAAGTTAAATCCTTAAAATTACACAAAACACAAATCCTAAAACCACTACACCTTACCCGGATTTACCTTAAATCCAACTAACCAAATCCAATCCACAAACTAAACCCCCAAACCCAAAGAAATAACCCACAGCCCACAAAATCAAAAACCTAACCCGGCCCAACTATTATTATCTAAAAACCCGGATCCACCCACACTTACCCCAACCCGGTCAACTCCCCTTAAACTTCCTCAGTCAAAATAAAAATAAAAATACCCTCTTCCACTCACACACTCCCGCCCCCAAAATTACCCTCAACCCAGATAAGTTACTATTCCAAGAACCCTAATGTTACCGTACAAAAATTACGGTAATTAAGGGAACTTTTGACAATCATTGGCCCTTCTAGAAGAACCTGACAAAAAGAATGACACATGGCAGCCATCGATTGGCCAAGACACGTAGTAGTTTTAATCGTACGGCCAGAGATGAAGGAGTAGAGAGCAAGGATGATCTAAGGGTGATAGATTGCTGTGGACACACGAGGATTGCCAACGTGGACATCCCAGAAGGTTCTCCCTTCGGCTATAAATAGGACCTCAATCCTCATGTTAGCAAGTTAAGTTTTTGATGTATTGTTACTCTGCCAATTTATTTTATGTTGTGCAATTTTAAATTCTATTGTAATCTTTGAGTTTATATTAATGAAAATTTCATCTTAGTCTAAATTCAATTCTGTCTTAATTCATTTGTTCATCTGCATTTAGTTTATTAAAGTTGTCATTAGTTATTTTCAATCATTTCTAGCTCATTTCTGTGTTAATCTCAACTTGTGTTAAATTTCTGTTAAAATCCAAAGATATTCTAAATAAATATTAAAAAAAAAATAATAATAATACAAAAATAATTTTAAAATCTAGCTTCAAGTAAGCTATATTCTGATTTTGTAAACTTACATAAGCTTTGTAGCTTACTGTGAGCTTTGTCTGAGTTCAAATCCACTTTTGCTACATAAAAATCTAAAAGTCAAACAAAGTCAAACACAGCTTATTTTAATAAGCTAGCTTATTTGAGGAGTAAAGGCAGCCAATAAGGAGTCCAATTGGCCTGTCAAAAGACAGGCAAGCTTAGTGAATCCCCTCTGTTCATGCTGAGGGGAATTTACCTTGTAAGTTTCAAATTCTTATTCTAGCTTATTTTGTGCTATTTGGCGATAAGCTGTTGTAATTACTTTCTGGCTTTTCATTTGCTGTTTTTTAGATCATATATAAGCTAAATAAATATAGTATAGGATAGAATTTGGTTTAAATCAAGAAGGTATAGGTTAAAATTGCTTAAACTGATTTTGAGAGGGTGTTTGGATATAAGCTGTTTAGAGTAGAATACTGTTCATTTGCATTTGTTGAAATCTGGTTTGAGCTTATTGAGGGCTGACACAGTAGTAGTTAACAGGATTGAGTCATAGGATTGATTTTTGAGGTTTTTGGATTTTGGATAACAAAGTTGGTTTGCTAACTATGGTGAATAAGCTCAGTTAAGCTGAGCTTATTCTCTGGCATTTCTGAGTAGAAGATAGGTGGTAAAACTTGTGTTCAAAAGTTGGTTTATAGAGGTTTAGAATTGCACTAGTTTTCGCCAAATTTCTTGCCTGCTGCACCAGGGCTTTTAAGTGCAGGCCTGCATTGCTTCTGTTCTTGGCTCAATCTGTGGCTTAACCATTTGAGCATTGGATCTAATTTTTGGTTTTTATAGTAGATCACATAGTAGGCTAATAGTATATCATCTGGGATCCAGGTTAACTGCTTATTAGGTGCTTAATTTCAGGTCTGCAAATCTGCTATTAACCCTGCCTGTCTGCTGCATTGAAATTAGTCCCAACCCCACCTGATCTGATAGCTTTTTGAATAAGCTAATCAGCTCCAATTTTGGGCATTTTGAGTATTTAGGAAGAGTCTCATATAAGTATTAAGCTGATCATCTGGGATTTGTATTAATTGCTTATTTGACTGCTTAATGTGGGTCTGCAAATAGGTGTATAGTCTGTTTGGTTTCTGATTTGGTTGTAATCTGTTCTGCTTATTTTGGGCTTATTGCTTGTGCTTATTTGATCTCTTTCACTTGATTTTAGCTTCCAGTAGATAGAATAATCTGTTTTTAGTTTTTGATAATTTTTGGTTTATGATTGCTTATTTTTAGCTTTTTACCAAGTGCTTATTTCACTGTTTTAGCTTATTTAGACATAATCAGTTTCTAAAATTATTTTTATTAAATTTCTCATTAAAAATTAAAATTCCTCAAAAATTTTCAGATTTTTCCAATTAGTTTTAATATTTTTAAAGCATTTAATTAGTTTAAATTAGTTTTAATTCATACAAAATTATTAAAAAGTCAAAAAAATATTTTTCTTTTTCCAAAAATTTTCTTTTATCAGATTTAATATAGGAAAATCATTTTTATATTTTTAGGTTTTAAATTTCACAAAATCATTTTTATTTACATTTTATAATTCGTCGCGTAACGTTTTTAAATTCAAAATTTCGTTTTTAAGTTCGTATGTTTAGTTTAATTGTTTCATTAGCTTAATTAGTTGTTTACTTTTATTATTTTATTGTTCGTAGTATAAAATCACAAATCAATCACTCTTTTTCACACACATTCACTACACGTATTCGTCAACGTTTACAACAACTCGATATTCGACCTTCGTTGGGACACGACCCGGGAAAAACGCATACGTTGCCTTTTCCTTTGGAAATAAAAATACCAAATCAATATCCTAACCAATATGTTCTTCACACCCTTCTTATGACTATTTGAATATTTCTTCGGAAATATTAAAGTCATCTCTCATTTCTCGTCTCATGATTTTCTAAATATTTCACTGGAAATATTGAAGTCATTTCTCACGTCTCATCTTATGACTCTTTAAGTCATCCTTCTCATCCTACTCATGACTATTTCAATATTTCACTGGAAATATTAAAGTCATCCCTTACGTCCTATCTCGTAACTCGCTCAATATTTCACCAGAAATATTAAGTCACTCCTCTCATCCTTCTTATGACCACTCCAATATTTCACTTGAAATATTTAAGTCATTCCTTACGTCTCGCTTCGTGACTTTTTAAGTCATCTCTCTCGTTCATCTCATGACTTTTAAATATTTCACTGGAAATATCAAGTCATTCCTTACGTCTCATCTCATGACTGTTAAATATTTCACTGAAAATATTAAGTCATCCCTTACGCCTCATCTCATGACTGTTGAGCATTTCACTGGAAATGTTAAGTCATTCCTTAAATCTCGTCTCATGACTTCTAGATATTTCACTGGAAATATTAAGTCATTCCGTACGTCTCGTCATATGACTTTTTAATATTTCACTGAAAATATTGAAGTCATTTCTCTCGTCTCGCATCATAACTCCATGAGTCATCCGTCTCATTCCACTCATGACTGATTAAGTATTTCACTGGAAATATTGTAGTCATCCTCTATATCTTGTCTCATGACTTCTACATATTTCACGGGAAATATGAATGTCAATCATCACTTTCCTCCAATAACCACTTTTGTATTTCCCCGAAAATACCAAGGTTATCTCTTGTCATTACGCTTAGTCTTCTTCGTTAGAAGAGTTTGTTAGGTATAAACTCTTTCCTCGCGTCAAAAAGTCTTACTAAATAAGTATGATTAATCAGTCAAGAGTCAAAACAGAACAAAAATGGGTCTCAGACACAGACGGCTCCACTAAAGTGGCACGACACCACTAAACATTAGTGGTACCGTGTATCTGATGTAGCCCATTTTTCTTTCCCTTTTCCCTCTGCACACCCATTCAAACAAAATACTCACTTTCACTCTACTGTCAAAACCGAACCCAACACCAAAATCCAATTACACTCTTGCTAATCAAGATTGAGGCATTGCAATCAAACAATCCTAATCACTACAACAAAAATTGTAAGTCAATTATCTTTTATTTCTTTTCAATTTGAGTTTAGGGTTTGTTATTATGCATAAAATCGAATTGGGGGTTTTCAATTTTTGTTGAACTTTTATGCAATTAGGACTAGGATTAGACTGCAGTACTTACATGATTCCCTAAACCTAGTATTTTTATAAACCCACTCATATTGCATAACCTAGTCTGAATTTAACCATTTAAATCGGATTAAGATTAATTATTTGCAGTGGAATCATGTCTAGGATGATTAAAATTGGATTAGGAATGATTAACATTGAGGCTTTTCAATTTTAAGACTTTTGGCGCCAAGTTGAGGCATTTGCCAAACACCCCAATTCCATCATTTTCGAAAAAGTTCACGTATCTAGGATCATGAAACCTTTTTCGTGCATTGTTGATGCAAAATAAAAACATTTTTGCATGCATACATGATCTCACAAATATTGATCGAATTACATAACTAATATGTATTCTTCGACATATTTGCTTGAGCAAAATTGAAGGTAGGAGCGTTTGGGTAATCTCATTAGGTTTGTTCTTAGAGTCGAGATCACCGCACCTCCACATTGTTTGCATTTAGGCACACACACACATTAAAAATGTGATCACCAAAATGCAACAAGTTAACATATACATAATTATATTTTTAGGTAACAATGCCTCGTATGGATCATCAAGATACCAGAAAGTACATCCCTATCTTAGTCAATGATCTAAACATCCCCGATGAGCAAAAAGCTTATCTCGCTAGAGTCCAACATTGATATATACACGAAGGTCGTGTAGTCGATGCTCTTTTTGTCCTCTTGGATAACATCCAAGAATGTTTCCCTACTATTCAATTTGATTGTTTATACAAAATAAACGATCAAATTTGTCTTCGTTTTGTCCTCGAATTCTATAGTCGAGTCCGCACCTTCAATGACCTTGAAGGTAATGTCTTCCTTGATTTTTGGTTCCAAAACCAAAATATCATTTTGTCCATCACAGAACTTGGTGATATTCTCGGTGTTCTGTCATATGGTCAATGTGCCTACACAGAAGACCATTCCTTAGAGTCACTTCACTACGATCTTGAAAGTGAAGGTGCTTATCATACCTAAACCCCCAACCTTGAAACCATAAAACAACACATCCAAATTCCTCGAGTCGCCAACACGAATCAAAAGCGTGATGGTTCCATTGTCTATTTCGATCCAAATCGAATCTATCTCAAAGAGATTCTTCCCGATCTTAAAAGTTGGGAACTTCTTCTGCGAGAAAATGTGTTGTGTCTTGGGGGCAACCGGGATAATGTTCCGGCTAGTCTTGCCCACATGCTCTACTATCTTAGTATCGAGGAGCCATACAACCTCGCATACTACATGGCCAAAAGGATGGCCAACATCCACAGTCGTACCGATAAGCTCATGCCATATGGCATGTTGCCTACTAGTCTATTCAAGTGGGTTATGGAAACTTACCCACATCTTTATAGTGTTGACTATGTCCTAGTCAATCCCGTCATGAAACCCCTTGGTGGACCACAACGTCACACAAAGCAACGTAAGGACAAATCATATCTAGGATGCATCCATACGCCCCCCAAACAAATCATATTGGCCATAAACAAATCATATTGAGCTCATATCATATCATAATGGGGACGGTGTGACCAAATCACTAGGGCCACACACTAGTCATGCCAGTGGTGCATCACAGACACGACCATGTTACCTTCATGGCTAGGGAAACATATTTTGGCTCGGGTATCAAACTAAGAGTCAGATATCATATCAAAACAGACTGTCATAACAAAAGGGGTCATATCAGATGGTACATAACCGATGGTTCATAACAGATATATCAGATGAAATGCCAAAGGTCCAAATCAGAGTTTATCAGATCAAGGTTCATATTAAATAATCAAGTCAAGGTTCAGATCAAAAGTTCATTTCAAAAGTTTCTATCAAAAGTCCATTTTAAACAATCCTTTATTCATGATTTTCATAAAACGATCCTTTAAAGTGGTTTTCATAAAAATAATCTTTCAAAACGGTTTTTATAAAGATAGTCTTCAAAATATAGTTTCCATAAAAGTTAGTAACATTTTATATAAAAGTAGTTTCGCATCATTTATAAACATCCTTTTTAAAATGGTTTTTCTCAAAACATTTCCATAGTATAATTAAAAAGGTTTTCATAACATAGGTTCATAACAGAGGTCATATCAGATGGGATCAACAGAGAAGGTTCAAGCAAAGGGAATCATAGCAATGGCATCAGTTCAGAAACTAACGGATCAGAAATGAAAGAGATCATGAGAAACCTTATAAGAAAGGTCAGAATATCTGTACCTTATACCGCAAATGAAAACACAACAGAAAATATCAAAGTCGGAAGCAAACTCCATCTTCAGCGAATCTACACGAATTCATAACTAACTTATTAAAAGCTTATTTAACTCAGATTACTTATTTAGTCGGCTTTCCCGTTTTAGTAACTTTTCATATTTAGTAACTTTCGTTATTAACTTTCTCGTTTATCAACTTAAGGTATTAAAGATGACCATATTCGTAGTTTAAGGTTCACAATATCGTTTACATAAGTTTTAGGGTTCTTAAGGTAGTTTTCATAATTTTAGGGTTTAATATGCAATTAATATAAGTTTAGGGTTCATAGTGCCATTACGATAAGATTAGGGTATAAAGTGTAAATATTATCAAGTTACATGTTTCCACACGTTAAATCCTTTATTTTTAAAAGAATGACCATTTAAACCCTTTTAGTATAGAAAATAACACTTAACACCTTTTTAACATCTTTTAAACTTCTTAACAGATTTACACATGAACTGGACCTGTTTAGTCGAATTTATTAATCGTATAAGAACTCCAAAATAAAATCCCCAAAAATTCACACACGTACCCAGATGTCTTAAGTATTTTACATAATTTTTCCAGATTTTATTATTTAGTATAACTATAGTATAAAAATCCTTTTATCCATATCGTCCAGATTTCTATTCAGATTTTATATACGAAAAGTTTGCAGTTCAAAGCCCCACCAAAATAATTTATAAAAATCTACAAAAATTCCAGTAATTATTAGACATACGAAATATTAATCCTAAAAAAGGAAATCTCCCAGTTCAACCTGATTTGAAAATTAAAATTCATAAACCCAGGCCATTTTTCCAGACATACGAATACGTTTTGACATTCAATTTTGTAAATTCATAAAAAGTACCTTACCGGCCTCTAAAAATTACAAGACCAATTTTCCCAGAACCCTCTCTTCCTGAACTTAATTCTAGACTCAAAAACCACTGAAAAACAAGTTACCATTATTTTTATACAGTAGCTTAAAGTCGGCTTAAATTTCCTGGTTAGAATCTGGTGTCATTATTTCATGTATAATCATTTTAGAGACTTAAATACCAACACAATACTTTCACACATGATTCAAAAACACATTATATTGGTTCTTACATATTAAAAACATGATCATAACCTTTATATCTCAGATTCATAAGTATATATATACGATTCATAATTTGGTTTCTTAATCATTAATACATGTAATACTTATCATTTTATGTGGCTCATGTTTGTATGATTTTATGTGACAAAAACTCGACAAAAGCACCATCATGAATCGAATGAAACAAGGCTAAATATGAAGGAATGATCCACAATACCCTCGTAGCGTGATCGAAGAACACAAGAACAAGAACACACGAACGGATCACCACGATTTCCTCCTCCTTCTTCTTTGGTGTGCACGACAGAAAACAATCAACAAGGGTTCGGTTAGGGTTTGAAACAAGTCGCATAGCTTAGTAATGAGGAGGGTGAGATTACCTTGGTTACCACAAGAACAAGAACACAACGAGAAACCTTCCTTGGTGGCTGTTATGGATCGAACAAGATGGGACAAAGGAGAGGCCGCAACTTTGAATGAGGGAGGGATTAGGGTTTAATTATTTTCGGTTATGATAGGGATTATGAAACCGTGTGTATGGATTGAGGGAATATATGGAATGATTAGGTGATAAATGGGCTAGGATCAATCAAGTTAAATGTATAATTAACTCCATACATGGGCCGAAAATTTGGTGTCTCATGTTACAATATGGATCGACTATTCTTAGCATTAGATGTAGAGATTTTAATTTTTGGACATAACCTTATAATGTAGAGTTTTTATTCGTAGCATAATTCATTACATAACATAAGTCATAATCACTTTAGGTTAAGTATAATAGCTGTTACTTATAGGATATTCATAGGTTCTCAAAATTTTAAATTTGAGGGCATTTTTGTCATTTCATGTTATGTTAAATTGTGGGTTTTACAAGTATTACTAACTTAAGTATTATTAAGATATAATTAATGGGGTCTTGGAAATGTCCATCTAAAATAAACAAGTTTGAATTATCTTAACATTTCTTGCTTGACATTGGTTACTTTAACAAGTTAATCAATCTTTATGTTTTATTACCTTTATGAGCTTTGTCTAGTTCATAAATTTTCTTTTATTTTATTGCATGCACTAGATGATAAAATTTCCTAGAATGATGCATGCTTAATAGTTGCCTAAACAATAGATAATCACATGATATTGTTTGTTGCTAGTTAAGACTAGTGTTAGGAAAACAAGGTGATCAATCTTTAGTGAATTGAGGCTTTGGGATTTGCTGAAAATAGTCCACCCAGAATTACCCATTCAGGCAAACTAAGACCTGCAGAACTGGAAAAAGAGTCAACTACATGCCACGAATCTACTAAATAGGACACGACACCACTAAATTTAGTGGTACCGTGGGTCATTTAGCGGTACCGTACCCTGAGAAAATGAATTTAACTGTTCTCTTCCACTTTTTGACTCTCTTTTCCTGGAAATCTGCCAACACAAACTGATTCCAATACACCCAAATCCCTAAATCCACCATCCTATCCATCCTTGCATGCTTTGATTTGGCTATATAAGCTCATATCATGCATTGCTCCTCTTCACCAACACACACAACTCCCTAACTCCACCATTCCACAATCACTATACACTTATCATGTCTTCCACCATGGCTACTACTTCCCACAAAACCAAGAAACCAAGGTTGAACCTCAAACCTTCCAATGAGATAATCCTCATTGATCTCACTTTGGATGATGATGAAGAAGCCCACACACCACAAACATCAACCAAATCAACCTCCTCAATCCCTACACCCCTAGCTCCATCAAAGGCCAACTCAACAAGGCCAGCATCATCATCCACATCCACAATAAGAATCACCACACTTTTGCCTCAACCAAGTCCTCCTCAACCACTAGCCTTAACACTCACCCTATCACCATCAACTCCCTTTGAGCTTGGGAGTAACACATCATCATCTTCCCTCTTACCATCACCACAACCTTTAATGGGTCATCCCATTTTTATCCCCTACAACCACATACCCTAAGTTGTCCTTTTTGTCACCACAACCAACACCTCATCATGTGCCTTAGAGATGAGTTGAGCCTTCAATTCTCCTACCTTGAGCACCTCCTCACACCACCAAAAGGACCCATCATACCACCTCCTCCACCACCAAATAGCCCAACCAACTAAACATGGTTATGTCTAGTTCTTCAAATAAAAGCTTAGGACCCTTTTGGCATTTGAAGCAAATCTTGAAGTCACTTATCACTAATGATGTTTATGTGCTTTCTTGTAGTTTGTTTTGCTTCTATGATGTAGTCATACATATGTATGACATTTGTTTTATTTCTATGAATGAATGGGCTTTCATGTGGTTGTTTCATGTTTATTTTTGGCTACTTAGCCATATTTTTATGATTAGATATTTGTCAAATGTGCTACGTGTTAGAACTTGTATATTTGCTTTCTAACCTTGTTTTGTAGCACGAATCATTGCTTGATTCCTTGGTGTCCTCCAAACGAGGGGGAGTATACATCAAGGGGGAGCTTTAGAAACCTTTTTGCTTCGACAAAAAGAGGGAGAAATGGGAGTAAACTCATTAAAAACATGTTAAAACTAATTTTAACCTAAAATGAGTTTATGTTTTGTCATCATCAAAAAGGGGGAGATTGTTGATGCAAATAATGTTCTAAAAACGTTATTTCTATCTTTCTATAACTTCACGTTTTGAGGATGACAAAATGTGAAAACACGTTACGTTAAAATTAACGTAAACAAGTTTTTAATCGAAAGTTTCCGTTTCTACACAAATCACTCTAGAACAAATTTATAACTTAACTAATGATCAAAGAAGTGAATTTGTGCTTAAGACTTCACATTTTTATGTGACAAAACATTTCTTTCAAAAATATACTTTACAAATTATTTTTGAATAATTAAGAAATGTTTTAATGGAAAAATAAGTTTAAAATACATAACAGCTACCCCCAAAATCAGCTCCAAACGTCCTCAAATAAGTTTTCACCAGAAAAAACAAAAAGAGGAGCGTTTTTGTCTGACACGGCTCCACGGTTCCACTAAATTTAGTGGAGCCGTGTGTGATTTTGTGGAGCCGTCCCTTTATAACGGCCAGATTTTTTCTGCCTATAAATACCAGCCCACTTCACAGATTTTGGGCATCCTTTCTCTCACAAAACTTTCTGAGTTTAATACTCTCTTCACATCCTCTCTTCTTGATCATTTAGTTAAGTTTTCTTTTGTTCAAGAGTGATCCAATCATCCATTCAAGTGATCCTCTTCATTCCTCTTCAAGTGCAAGAGAAGAACACAAGATATCCAAGAGGATACAAAGTGTTATAGTTATAGGTAGAAGCACTTGTAACATTTGTTACACTCTTGATTGTATTATAACATACATCAAGATTATTTTTCTAATGAGAGTTTGTGAGGAAAGATCATTGTGATCTTATAGAGATAGGGAATATCTCTAGTAGCCATTGGGCTTGAGTGTTGATCAAGATTGATTAAGTGTTGATAGAATAGGTTGAGTCAAGTGAGAAGTGATCATTGTGATCTTGTGAGATCTTGGGGATCTCTTGAATCTTATGTGTTGAGTGTGTGAAGTTGAAAGGATCGGGTAGATCGTGGTAGATTGGTGCTAGCTAAGATTAGCACTCGACATCTGGCTTAGTGTCGGAAAACAAGTTAAGCGATGTGTACGGTTTTCTCCGCCTAAAGGGAGGTTGTTAACATAGTGCTTGAAACTCTCGAGTGTGGTACTCGGGGAGTAGAGTAGGGCGAAAAAGAGCTTCGTAGCCGAACCACTATAAATCCTTTTGTCCCAGTTTGATCTTTCCATCTCTACTCTTTACTTTTATTACTTGTACTAGTTAGTTTAGTGTAGTGTTCATATTGGTGTTGATTGGTTACACATAAGAATCGAATTAAAGGTTTTCAATAGTAAAGTTTTTAAGGGGTTTTAAAAGAACTAAAAGAACTTAAAAACCGGTAAAACTATTCAACCCCCCCTTCTTTAAACATAAATCACTTACAACGATGCTGTCGTCGTGAATTTCTTGAAAGAAAAACATCAATTATCTTATCGTATTCAATAACTACTAAAAAATATCAACCGATCATGAAAAACTTAAAGCATATTTGTGAATCTTGACACTATGTAGGAACAAGTTTAATCTAACATATATTTTAAAAGACTTAGGATCAAATGAGAAATTTAATTAAGATGAGAAGAGTGAGGAAAAACAACTACAAATTTGAGATGCACCTACAAAAGTAGATGCAACTCCCTATTATTTCTCCTTACATATTTGAAATATGTGGCAAAAATTTCTTCTCACTCTTATCATTTTAATAATTATTTTCACTAGATCTATTCATTATTTTAAAATATTATTAATAAAAGATAAATTTTCCAAACTATAAAATGACTCCAATGGTCTTTTTTTTTACGAGACTTCCATTATAATATAGTTTAGTTTAAAAAAAAAAAAAAAATTAGGACAAGTAAAGCCGCAAACAATTTATATTTTTGAAAAAAGTTATACATAAAAATTAATCATTTTATTTTCTTTTAAAAATGAGTTTATTTCTACCGGTCAACTGTATATTTCTACCGGTCAACAAATATGTAAATTTATTCTTCAACACATGCCATCTTCTACCTCCACCATTGTTAAAAAAGCTTCAGCATTCCAAAAAAATAGCTTTTTGAGTTATTTTCTTTAATATTTCATAAAATAAAACCTTAACATCAAAAACTTGTCTAAAACTTGATTTTGACTTTCAAGTTAGAACAGGGCACACAATTTCTAAAGCGGCAAATCACCAAATACCTCAAAATATCAAAACATTTACACTGCAATTTTTTGGGTTGGGGGCACTTACTCACCGTGCCCGTGGCTCCGCCTCTAGATATGCATACCATACGTACACCACTATGGTGTATATAACATGAGTATAAATCAATATGAATCTAAAGAGTTTGTGTCGAAAAAAAAATTATTCACTTTTTTTAATCAAAATTAAAAATTCCACAATATCATTAAAAAAATTTAAGAGTAAACGTCATAAATCGTCCCTGTGGTTTATCGGGTTTAACGAAAATGATCCCTAAACTTATTTTTTCCGGGATCCAGTCCCTGTGGTTTTTGCCCGTAACGGGTTTGGTCCCTTTACCGGGTTTTCCGTTAGTTGACCTTTAACTTAAAGTTGTGGCATACATTTTAAAGGGTATATTGGTTATTTCATGTGTTTTGTTCACCTTAAAGATCTGATATTGGATGTTGATTGTCTTTAAGGTGGATGAGTTTCAAGCTCAGCATAAGCATAAGCATAAGCATAAGCAGTCCAGAAATTAAGGTCCCTTGACCAAAATTTCTGAATATTGATCTTTAAGGTGAAGCAGTCCAGATCTTTAAGGTGCACCTCATTTGTAACCAAATCCATCAATTCCATCAATTCCCAAACCCAAATCTCAAATCCATCCAAACCCTATCTCGCAAATCAACAATTACATTCGCAAAAAGAACCAAATCCATCCAAACCCCATCCCACAAATCAACTAAACCCTTTATCCAATTCGCTCATTTTGCAGCTTCTAACCTGTACTCGGTTCTTTAGTTCTTTTTATTTTATTGTTTAGAGATGTAGGATTTTGTTGATGTTGAATCGAATCTCTATTTTTTTGTTGTAAAAATTGATATGAATCGAATGGGTTTTTTTGTTTCTCTTGATTCTTGATATTGGATGTTGATTGTCAAGTTTTGAAGGGTAACAACGGAAGAAAACATTCCCGAGTTTGGTTTGGAAAGAAATGGACAAGATAGGTTGTGGTGGTTTCGTGGAGGTGGAAGCCAAATGTGGAGGTTGACCGTCACTTTTCCGGCATCATTTGCCGGCGTCGGTTTCTAGGCGGCCATCATCTTTTTTTATTGGCAACGACTGGTTGCGTAAATGTGCATATTGTTAATCACAATTTCTTAAATCTCTTCGTTCTTTCTTTTTTACAAAAGATTTGGGTATTGTGCGAGGAAAGAGTATAAACGAGATGGGTTGTTTTTGTTTTTGGAGATGTTGGTGGGTGATTGTGGGGTGAAGGTTAGTGATACCACTTTGGTTTGTGTTTTGTATGCTGTTGCGAGAGTTGGGTGTCTTGAGACTGGTGTTGGTGTTCATGGGTATATTGTGAAAACGGGTTGTGATGTTGAGAGTGATGTTGATTTAGGTACTGGGCTTGTTCATATGTATGCCAAGTGTGGGTGTTTGGATTCGGCTTTGGATGTGTTTATGAGTATGGGATGTAAGAATGTTATGACTTGGACAACTATGGTTATATATTTGTTCTGTTATTTATATATATTGCAAAAGAAAATTAGAGGATGAAGATGAGGGTATATTCGTCATTTCAGTCCTCTAAAAATGCATCTCAGACGGAAAACCCGGTCAAGGGACCAAACCCGTTACGAGTCAAAACCACAGGGACTGGATCCGGGAAAAAAAAAGTTTAGAGATCATTTTAGTTAAACCCAGTAAACCACATGGACGATTTATGACATTTACTCAAAATTTAAATATCTAATAAAACGTTGATTGTTAAGTAAAACGAATTACACCATCATGTTGAAAATAAAACAAGCAGCGTTTGATCTATTGGAAAACCACTCTCCTTTAAACATAAATCACTTACAACGATGCTGTCGTCGTGTATTTCTTGAAAGAAAAACATCAATTATCTTATCGTATTCAATAACTACTAAAAAATATCAACCGATCATGGAAAACTTAAAGCATATTTGTGAATCTTGACACTATGTAAGGACAAGTATAATCTAACATATATTTTAAAAAACTTAGGATCAAATGAGAAATTTAATTAAGATGAGAAGAGTGAGAAAAAACAACTACATATTTGAGATGCACCTACAAAAGTAGATGCAACTCCCTATTATTTTCCTTTCAAATTTGAAATATGTGGCTATAATTTCTTCTCACTCTTATAATTTTTATAATTCTTCTCACTAGATCTATTCGCTATTTTAAAATATCTTTTGTATAATAAAACAAAACCCCAAGTTGAGACTTTCATATTTCAAAAAAATCAAATCATTCATTTTTTTTTTCTTTTTTAGTAATAATGTAATTATTATTATTGTTTTTCTTTTATAAATATTTAGTAAAAAACTTAAAATATTTCTTGATTTAGCAAAAGTGTTATCAAAATTCGTTTTCTTTTTTTGGTAAACTGGTAAAAAACTACATGTGTCAAAAGTATAAAAAATTAAAACTTACAAGAACAAAACACTGAACAATTAACTGTCGATCCACACTTCCGATTCAAACCCTAAATCAAAAAGTGAGCGATTCTAAAATAAATTAACAAAATATGTTTCAATATAATTGTTGTAGCAGTGATTAAGAAACTCCTTCAATGGTATGATCTCATCTAATTTCTTGATTTTGTCTAAATTAATATAGGGCTTTTAGTTATAGTCTTTTTTTTTTGTTTTTTGTTATAGTCTTTTTTTTTTCTTTTTTCTTTTTTTTATATTTTTTTAATGATTTTGCTGATAATTTTGTTTCAATTATGGGAAAAAAACTAGGGTTTGATTGAAGCTCTAATTTGATAATAAATACTGTATCAGGTAGTATAAGAGGATTGGTGGTTCTGAATTGGTTATCTAATTTTCACAGGCATATAAGAGGATTGATTAATTGAACCTGTGTTTTGGTTTATAAGTTAGTTTTGTGTTGAAGCCTTAATACACTTATTAGTTTCGGGAACGAGTATTAAGTGGTAACTTACGTTAATATGTTGGTGTCATAGAAACGACAATTCTTTGATTGTATTGCGGTTTAATAAGAATATGTAATTAGAATCGGGATAGGATTCTGGTGTAATTTGGCATTGATCATCACCACGGATTACGCCTGGACCAAATACAACCCCATAAATTAAACTATAACCCTATACGCAAGAGCGATAAACAGTTCATGAAGAAGGTGACAAGGAGGGTCTCAAACGTGTAGGATCATTTATTTGAGTTTCTACTCCATATTCGTGTTAGCCGTTAAGATAATTGACGCTTAACCTACTGTGAAAAACTAGAAGGGGGGTTGAATAGTTTTACCGTTTAAAATTAATTCGCTTTGTTACTTATTGTGATATCAAAGTAAAGTAAACAATCAAGCACACAAACAAGCAATATAAGTAAGTAAGTAAAGATAAGAAAGATCAAACCACACAACACAGTCGTTTATAGTGGTTCGGCTACAAGGACTCTCTTCCTTGCCCTACTCCACTCCTCGAGCCTCTAATTCGAGAGTTTATCTTCACTAAGAAACAAGCTCCCTTCTAGGCGGAGAAAACATTTACACGTCACTTAATCTTTTTCCGGTACTAAGCTAAACACCGAGTTCTTTACAAGGGTACAACCACTCCCGTTTGGTTCTTTACAAGGGTACAACTACTCCCGTTCACTCTATGTGTTTTGAGGACTAAAACACTAACCGGACACTACTGTATGAATGATACTAACTATGATGTGTGACTAATACAAGAACACACAGACTCTATGTTAGAAGGAAGATAACAGACTGTTACTCCTTATATGTTGAGATCTTCTTTGCTACAAAAGGAAAGATCTATAAAATGTTAGTGAGCTAAGGGTTAGTGATATGCAAATGAATGAGTATGTATTTTAAGCTGTATGAGTGATGAAATGGCCAAATGATCAGCTTGCTATTTATAGGCAAAGCTGATCAACAGTCGAAGGATCCGGCGGATCCCTTAAATTGGATCCGTCCGTGTATCCAATTGGATCCGCCGTGTTAGGCCAGCTAAGAGATCTCCAAATCTTTCCAAATCTTGTCATATCTTTCCATATCTTCAAATGTCAACTCTTTGGCTTGAAGATCTAAACAAAATATCACAAAATCTTACCAAGATTGTGTACATGATGCATGCCATGATGTCATTCTAATATTTAACTAATAAAGTTTTCATTTTAAGAAATAAACATGTAAACTTGTATATGTTATTCCTAGTGAACTTTGTAATGTAAAATGTGTTTGTAAAATGCTTATCACTATAAATGTAAAAGACTTAATCTTATTTATGCTTTGCTTAAAGATATGCTTTGTAATTGTCATTAACAAAACTAAGCAAAGACCGTAAAATATAAATAACGTTTTTAGGACGATATTTGTATTAACAATCTCCCCCTTTTTGTTGATGACAAAACATAAAGTGTATTTTTAAGTAGAGAGCTTAAATAAGGGATGAGTCTTTTAAAAATATAGATTAAGTTAGTTTATGCAACTTTTATAATTTATTTAAAGCTAAAATGTATGTACTGTGATGTTTCACAGTTGATGCAAACTTAATTCTATCTCCTCCTTTTTGTCGAAACAAAAAAGAATATATGCGTAGTGGAATGCGATTTTGAGAACTTTAAAGCTCCCCCTTGATTTATACTCCCCCTAAATGGAGTAACAAGGATATGATGTATGAACCTACAAAATAAATTGTTAGAATATGCTATGCTCCTCTTTGATGTATACTCCCCATTGCTAGAGTACCAACGTATACATTTCAAGAGTATGATATGATGAATGCTCCTACAAAACAAATGGTTAGACTATGATATGCTCCTCCTTGATGTATACTCCTCATTGCTAGAGTACCAACGTATACGTTTCAAGGATGAGAAATGCTAAAAATGATGAGTTAGTATATGATATACTCCCCCTCGATCTATACTCCCCGTTGCTAGGGTACCAACGTATATGAATCAAGGTTGAGAAAAGCTACAAAAGAAAAGTTAGTTACTTCAATCAAGAAGCAATATGCATATGCAATAGTCAACCAAGAAAGGTCAACCCATTTGACTTCTAGAAAGTCAAAATTTAAGTGTCTGATCAAATTTTTGTACCTAATGTACATTTGATCAATGCAATATGTGGAGTTTAAAACAACCACAAAATGATGTTAGTATTCTAAAATGAAATAATATGCTTAATGTTGATCACCCACAAGCATAAACACATAACAATCATCCATTGAAAATATGTGACAAAAGTCACAAAAATGATGTTACATTACAACAATAAAAATAAATCCTAAAAAGTCAAATACTACAACATCATCCTAAAAAGTTCCTATAAGGTGGATACTAACAAGGCTCCTATTGAGGAGGATGAGAGATTGCATTGAGACACTTGAGAACATGGTTTAAGATGAACCTCATCTCATTTTGGAGCTCATGGACCAAAATGTTGGTCCTTTGGGCCAAGTGAGCCGTTCTCTCACAATGTGAGCAATCATGACTCGAAAAACCGGGAGGAAGAGTAGTCTCAAGGTTTTGTGGTGGTGGTGGTTGGTTGTTGTTGTTGGTTTGATGATGGTGGAGTGGGGATGGAGTTCATCAAGATGGTTTGGAGATCCATTGCTTCATCAAGGCGAGATCCAACCATATTAGAAAGAGAGTAGAGGCGGGTGAGTTCCTCACTAATCTCTTCTTGGGTTTGTGGTAGATTGATCCACATTGCCTCATCAATGGCAACTAGTGTGGATGTGGGTGATAAAGGTTGTGTTTGAGGTTGAGGTGGTGGTACATCATGGTATAAAGGACCATGGATATCCGGGTAAACCGGATGAAAAAGCATGGGTTGTTGACCTTCAAAGGTCATGGGTGGAGGATTGGTTGACCTTGGTGGAAGGTCTTCCAAGTCATCAAGGTATGGATGTGGTGATGAAGGTGGAGTCCTAAATAGCTCCATTGGTTGTAGTTTGGGTGATTTTGGGGGTGATGGTGATTTAACAGGTTGTGATGGAGCCGGTGGTGGAGTAGTGGCTATCGGAGTAATGGTTGGTGGTGGTGTATGGATAACAACATTGGATGGTGTTGGAGTGGAAAGTGTGAGGAAATTCTCACTTGCAATGGGTGATGAGATATTTAGAGGAGATGATTCCTCTGATGATGAGTTTGCTAAGTTGATGAAACAACATGGTTTAACACTAATGCGGGCTGTTCATTTTGGAGGTCTAGAGGTGGAAGAGGTGTTTGACTTAGTCATGGTTAAGTATGATAGCTAAGATGTACAGGAGAGGAAATGGTTGTTGTGTGAGTTTAGTGATGATACTAAAGCACTAATTTATAGGCAGAAGGTTTGTGAGTCTGTGTGTTTGGATTGGATGTGAATCCAATGGAGAATGTTGGTTTCTAATGATTTGGAACAAAAAATTAAGCTTGTCACATCCTAAGGTCAATCCATTGAAATGGAGTTGAGTGATATGAGAAGGATTTGCAGTAAATGCAAGGAGATAGTGGAAATTCTGATGATAAGATGTTTCCACGGATTTGACGGATCCCTAAAAAGGGTTCCTTGCTTGTATAGGAAAGGTAACTCAGAGGAAAATTTTGAAAATTTAAAATTTGGTGGGAAATTGAGTTCCTAATGTTATAAGAGTTTCCTAAAGCAATCTAAGGAGTTTAATGATCAGTGATCATAATCTAAACAAGCTACAACTTAAAGTTTAAGTGTCGGGATGAGTCGTGAAAATTTGAGAAAAGTTATTGTTGTACCACACGGATCCAATCGACAACAAAGGCGGAGCCAAAGTTGGGGAGCCGTGGAATCTGTGGGTCTTAGACTGGCGGAACCAAGTCTAACACTTGGCGGATCCAATTTCTGGGATCCGCCGGATCCGTCGTCCGAAAGGTGCTAAAAACTAACAAAGAGCAATGCAAAATTCGCGTTTTCCGACTAAAACCCAAAATTTCTCCTATAACGTATGTAATAGCTAATATAAAGTATAAATATACTAAATATATATATTTTAACACACGTTTGCACAAAAATAAATCCGATGATCATAATCTACCATATAGGGAGTTAAGCCAAACGGGGGCTTTAACTCGAAAAATTGATAACACGAAGTGTTATCGACTTGCAAATATCAGTTAGAACATATTCAAGACAAGTACTACCGCAATAAGTTAAGAACCATACATGGTTAACACATAATTGTCAAATAATGTCTAGACCCAAACACTCCTTTTACTTGAACTTCTTACTCAACTTCTTGTACCCCTTGTGAAGTTTCATTATCCAACGCCCCAAGTTCTTCATCATCCCCTTGGTTTGGTTGAACTCCGGTGATTCATTAGCAATCGGTGGAAGTTGACGTAAATATTCCGGTGGAGGGATCCTAGAGTTTGGCAAGCCATCATCGTCACTCATGGACGATGATGATGATGATGTTTGAGTACGAGGACGTTTGCCTTTGTCAACCGCTACCCTAAAATCACTCAGGGGAACAAAGGTGTGTGGAACCTCATCATAGTCGGGAGCAAAACCTAAGGCATTTCTAGGAATGGGTGCAAAAGCTCTATAGAGACGAGTCAAGAGCATCCCATATGGCATAGCGGTGGTACCTTGTACCGGAATATCGACCATTCGTTTGGCGATATAGTATGCAAGGTTGAAAGGTTGACGGGTGGACACACTATACATCATGTAACATAGACAAGCATTGATGTGATCTCGGTTTCCTACCGTGCTAATGACATTAGCTCTCAAAACTTCTTCTAACTTCATAAACTCAGGCTTGAGTTCATTTAGCTCCATAGCAAATGGATCTCTATCAACTTCTTTACCTCGATACATCCTAGTGGGGTTGTTCCTAGGATAGAAGAGATGTTCCCTAATTGTTTCTTTGTTGGTTAAAGGAGTGGCATATGGTGCCGTTCTAGAAAAGATGGATTCTAAGATGGTTAATGACCACTTATCCGAGTAGACACATGTTCCTCGATTAGGAACTCCTAAGACTTCACTGAATTGATCTAAGAGAATGTTGTATTGGGTTCCATTGACACTAAAGTGAACGTTCATGAGACCATCATCGTTGGAACTAAGACCTATGGTAGCATAGACCTCAAGAATGAACCTAGGTACTATCGGCTCATCAATATCTAGGAGGCTATCAAAATGAATTGCGGCTAATTGCTCGCGGAGATTTGTGTCTTCATAGAATGAGGGATCTACAACCCTACCCTGATGGACGTAATGTTTTTCTAGTGCCTTAAAGATGTTGACTTGGGCTTCGGTTAGACCCTTGGTTTTGTGGTGTTTGGGAAGGTAATTGAGAGTCTTTTTGTGATCGTAATTGGTTGCGGGAGGCATGATTATCCTAGACACGAAAAATATATATAGTTTAGTTGAAATTATCAAAAATACATATATATATCTAGTGTGTGCCTACATGGGGACAATGTGGAGGTGCGGTTATCTCGACTCATTTTGATGCATGAAAATTATGTTTATGCAAGTTTTATGATAAAACTAGAGATAACCCAAACGCTCCTACTTCAATATAGCTACGATTGAATGTACCCGAAAATACATATTACTTATGTATTCCCTTTAGCATTCAAGAGACATTATGCAAGTGATGCTTAAAACATAACGTTTTTGTATTTGTATGAATAATGTCCAAAAACCGTTTTTCCTAGTCGTGAGAAGATTTTAGCAAAAATTTCTCATGGGGTTTTTGATGAATGATGACAATGTACTACAAGATGCAATTCCTAACTATGAAAAACATGATTTGTTATGCAATTTAGAAAGTATGCTTCATGATTTTTCAAGAATTATGCATAACCCCAAGTATTGGTTTTGTGCATGAAATAGAAATCCTAGACGCAGATCAGGAATGCAAATATGTTAAGGATACTTACAGTGATGATTTGAGCACAATTTGGTTGGGAATGATGGCCTAATTTGTGATTTTGGTGAATTATGGTTCGAACTCAGTGGGTGATATGTTTTGGAGTGAATGATGAATAGTACAGGAGTTTATTTAATATAAAAACCTGATCTCCATGTGACGGATCCGGCGGATCCCAAACAAGGGTTCCGCCCTTGTTGTCGTTTGGATCTGCAGGATCAGAACATGGTTTTGGCTGTTGCCGTGTTTTGGTTAATCTAAGGTTTGAGCTAACGTTAATTCTACTCACTAGGTTCCATTAATCCTAAACCAATTCTAAGATAGTTGAATGGTTCTCTCTTGAGAGGTTTTGTGAGGATATCAGCAATGCTATCTACGGATTCACTTTCGTCATCTTTGGTGAGTTTGGTTTCGGAAGACATTGGTGTTTTCATGGGTTTAGAATCTTCAAGACCAAACTTCTTAAGCATATCCTTGATATACTTTGATTGGTTGAAGAATATCCCATCTTCTAGTTGTTTTATTTGGAGACCTAAGAAAAAGTTTAGTTCCCCCATCATACTCATTTCAAACTCGTCATGCATGATTTTTGAGAAATCGTCGCATAACTCTTGACAAGTTGAGCCGAATATAATGTCATCCACATATATCTGGACGATGATAATATGTGATCCCTTTTTCTTGGTAAAGAGAGTATTGTCTACTAGGCCCATGGTGTACTTATGGTCAACTAGGAAGGTCTTAAGTTGATCATACCTGGCTTTTGGTGCTTGCTTGAGTCCGCATAATGCTTTCTTAAGTTTGTAGACATGATTAGGTTTTTCAAAATCGGCAAAGCCGGGAGGTTGTGCTACATATACCTCTTCATTTATGAAACCATTTAGAAATGCACTTTTGACATCCATTTGAAATAACTTAAAGTCATATGCACATGCATATGCAAGTAGTATCCTAATAGACTCAAGTCTAGCTACGGGTGCAAAAATCTCATCATAATCTATACCCTCTTGTTGATTATAGCCTTGTGCTACTAACCTAGCTTTGTTTCTAGACACAATACCATTTTCATCCATTTTATTTCTAAAAACCCATTTTGTACCTATTATGGTTTGATTTTTAGGTTGTGAAACTAATGTCCAAACGTCATTCCTAACAAATTGATTTAATTCTTCTTGCATCGCAATGACCCAAGATTCATCTTTTATTGCTTCATTTACATTTTTAGGTTCTATTGTTGAAACAAAACAAAAGAAATTACTTTCGTTTTGAGCTTTAGACCTTAATGTTCTTTCGTTGAGTTTTCCTATGACGTTTTCTAATGGATGCCTTTTTGCTTCTTTGATGTTGACTAAATCTCTTTTTACTGGTTCATTTTCTTTATCATTTTCAATATTTTCCTGATTATCAACCATTTGGTTTTCAACTAAGTCATCATCTACCAAAGGTGATGTCTTAGAGGGAGGTGGACTTTCATCGAATGTTACATTCAATGATTCCTCGACTCTTGAGGTTTCTTTGTTCAAAACTATGTATGCTTTACTAGTTTGTGAATATCCTAGAAATACACCTTCATACGACTTTGGGTCGAATTTGGTGAGATAGTCCTTTGTGTTTAAAATGAAGCACTTGCTTCCAAACACTCTAAAATATCCTAAAGTAGGCTTTTTGCCTCTGTATAACTCATATGGAGTCTTTCCTAAGAATGGTCTAATTAGAAATCTATTTAGAATATATGCAGATGTATCTACAGCGTGACACCAAAACTTTTGAGGTATGTTTTGTTCGTTTAACATGGTTCTACTCATTTCTTGAATGGTCCTATTTTTGCGTTCTACCACACCGTTAGATTGAGGGGTTCGAGGAGCCGAGAAATTATGAGTTATGCCATTGGCATCACAAAAGGCTTCGAATTGGAATTTGTTATCGAATTCACGACCATGGTCAGTTCTAATTGATACTATGTTACTTCCTATTTGATTTTGAATTTTCTTACTTAAGATTTCAAATTTATCAAACGCTTTGTTTTTAGTTTTTAGAAACTTAGTCCATGTATACCTAGAATAATCATCTACTATAAGCAAAGTATAGAAGTTTCCCCGTAACTTTGTATAGCGGATGGACCAAACAAATCCATATGTAATAATTCTAGACACCTAGATGTTGACACCATGTTTTTAGCCTTATGGCTATTATGAACTTGTTTTCCCATTTTGCAAGCATCGCAAAAGTGTTGGTCATATTTCAACTTGGGCAGGTTCCTAACGAGTTCCTTAGAAGATAAGGATTAAATTAACCTCATATTAGCATGACCTAAGCGTCGATGCCATAGAGTTGAGTTTTCGTCCAGGGAGGTAAGACAAAGCTTGTCTTTAGGTGTTTTGTCAAGTTTCATAACGTAAACGTTATTCTTCAAAACACCTTTTCCTACAGTTATGCCATCCTTAAGTATTTTACTTCCATTTTCACTGAAAATGACGTTATACTTTTTGCGGCATAATTGGCTAATACTAAGCAAGTTAAATCCTAAGTTATCTACATGAGCAACATCATTAATAGTGAGAGAGTCATGAGAAATCGTACCTTTTCCAATGATTTTACTTTTAAGCTTGCTACCGAATGTGACATTACCTCCGTCGTATACTTGGTAGTATGAGAAAAGGCTTTTGTTTCCCGTCATGTGTCTTGAGCACCCACTATCTTTGATCCATTCATCAGGTTCAAGTTCAACTTTTAAGCACACCTCTTCTGTGTCGTGAGCCATGAGAGCAACTTCGTCGTTCTTAGGCTCGTCATCATCTCCTTCACTATCACTCCAAGCTCCACTGACGAAGGCTCTTTGAGACTTGTCCTTTGGAGGCTTTGGACATTCTCCTATTAATTGACTAGAATCACCACACCTATAACACTTCCTATCTACCTTTCTATCATCACGGCCTTTTCGAAAGGATTTCTTTTCTTCACGAGGTGGTCTAACGAACTTTCCTCGTCTCCTGAAGAATTTCTTGAAATCTCTACATATTCTTCATCTTCACTACTAGGACAAGATTCTTCATCACTTGACTCTACTCTAGCTTTCAAGACAATGGACTTCATTTTCTCCTTCTTGCCTTTAACTATTTCAGAGTCTTTTTCCATCACCATTTCGTGAACTTTGAGGTTTCCTATGAGCTCATCCAGTGTCATACTTGAAAGATCCTTAGATTCTTCAATAGCTGTCACCTTTGCTCTCCACTTCGGGTGGAGTGCTCTTAGAAATTTCCTGACAAAATTCTTACTGGAAAAAGATTCATCAAGTGCTTTAAGTGATGTAATGATAGTATTAAACCTAGAAAAAGCACTATCAATGGTCTCATCTTCAGAGATAACAAATTGTTCATATTGTTGAACAAGAAGATCAATTTTGTTATCTTTGACTTGTGAGTTCCCTTGATGAGTGATGATTAGTGATTTCCAAATATCTTTAGCCGTTTTACACATGAAAACTCTTTCATATTCCTTTTTAGGTAAAGCATTGTAAAGCATCATTTTGGCTTCATTATTTTTGGCAATCAATTTCTTTTGTTCATCACTGTGACGAATAAAAGAGTTATCTATATCCCGACCACCTGAAATATCACTACTTATGGGTTTGTAATCACCCTCTACAATAATATACCACAAATCTATGTCCTTTGACTTCACATATGTCTCAAAGCGATTTTTCCAATATATGAAACAATCTGGTTCAAATAGTGGTGGTCTTTGCATAGATTGCCCTTCTTTAAAGTTTTCAAAATCCATGATCATTTCAAGTTTTTAAAATACAATATATTTTGAAAATCTTGAGTAACACCGCTCTGGTACCAATTGTGGAAAACTAGAAGGAGAGTTGAATAGTTTTTCCGTTTAAAATTAATTCGCTTTGTTACTTATTGTGATTTCAAAGTAAAGTAAACAATCAAGCACACAATCAAGCAATATAAGTAAGTAAGTAAAGATAAGAAAGATCAAACCACACAACACAGTCGTTTATAGTGGTTCGGCTACAAGGACTCTCTTCCTTGCCCTACTCCACTCCTCGAGCCTCTAATTCGAGAGTTTATCTTCACTAAGAAACAAGCTCCCTTCTAGGCGGAGAAAACCTTTACACGTCGCTTAATCTTTTTTCGGTACTAAGCTAAACACCAAGTTCTTTACAAGGGTACAACCACTCCCGTTTAGTTCTTTACAAGGGTACAACCACTCCCGTTTGGTTCTTTACAAGGGTACAACCACTCCCGTTCACTCTATGTATTTTGAGGACTAAAACACTAACCGGACACTACTGTATGAATGATACTAACTATGATGTGTGACTAATACAAGAACACACAGACTCTATGTTAGAAGGAAGACAACAGACTGTTACCCCTTATATGTTGAGATATTCTTTGCTACAAAAGGAAAGATCTATAAAATGTTAGTGAGCTAAGGGTTAGTGATATGCAAATGAATGAGTATGTATTTTAAGCTGTATGAGTGATGAAATGGCCAAATGATCATCTTGCTATTTATAGGCAAAGCTGATCAACAGTCGACGGATCCGGCGGATCCCTTAAATTGGATCCGTCCGTGTATCCAATTGGATCCGCCGTGTCAGGCTAGCTAAGAGATCTCCAAATCTTTCCAAATCTTGTCATATCTTTCCATATCTTCAAATGTCAACTCTTTGGCTTGAAGATCTAAACAAAATATCACAAAATCTTACCAAGATTGTGTACATGATGCATGCCATGATGTCATCCTAATATTTAACTAATAAAGTTTCCATTTTAAGAAATAAACATGTAAACTTGTATATGTTATTCCTAGTGAACTTTGTAATGTAAAATGTTTTTGTAAAATGCTTATCACTATAAATGTAAAAGACTTAATCTTATTTATGCTTTGCTTAAAGATATGCTTTGTAATTGTCATTAACAAAACTAAGCAAAGATCGTAAAATATAAATAACGTTTTTAGGACGATATTTGTATTAACACCTACAAATTGAAAAAATTAATAACGATGATATACGGATTAGTAGATTAGTTAAGTTTCATGTGTTTCTAACGTGTTTACGGTTATAGAAGTAGTTGTCATAAGTAAGTTTAGTATGCGGTTTCGTAACCGCATTATAAACCAGTTTTTGATAAATATTGTTGTGTTAAAAGATGGAGATGAGTCGTTGGGTTGTTTGTTAAAGCTTTATGAATTTCATTTCTGAATGTTTGATTTATGTAGTTTTTATTTGTTTAATTATATAGTTTTGTTCATATACAATTGTGACAAAAAGGGCAATTTTATATGAACATAATATAGGAATGAGAGTCTTCGCAAGGCAATTGGGATTGATAGAAGGGGTTCTAATCATTATTGGCTATTTCTACCGATGATAACAACTAACAAGGTATCTAGTGTAGACAATATACATTTAGTACAACTTTAACCAATGTGCATGTATCTTTGGTTTGCAGGCTAGGCTATATTTTAGTTAGCAAGAGACTAAATAACGATAATGACCATGTTCATTGACTAAGCAAAATAAGTGGATCAGGTCAAAATTGGATCTGACTGATACTTGGTTGCTTGGAAGATCCAATACTATAGGTTAACTTTTATGATTTATTTAGGGGTCATATTTTTACATTAGGTATAGCATTATACAGCATTACAGCTAAATCATTTTTGAGGATTATCATTGAGCATACCTTAGAATAAAGAAAACTGCAAAGTTAATCATTACTATATGTTAATGCACGTATATACAGCAAGTAAAAGCATGATTATGTAAACAAGCCTGTAAGAGTACTAATGTTTATATATTAGTTGTCCCAAATCTATCTGCGGCATTTTGTTGCTCATAATAGTCGCATGTCCTGCTTTTTCTTCGCAAACTACAGTACTTTAGTTCCATTGCTACCTGAATCAGTTGCAGGGGTGAATGTGTAATGTGTTGCCGTGTTTTAGCTTTGTTTATTCAGCATGAGCGTTTTGTTTTTGCGTATCACAATCAGTTGTGCCTTTCTTATAGCAGCAATAAGGAACTTAACTTCTTAGAATTATTAAATTAGGTTGGAACTAAAAGATGCCTGGATGCTTACATCCATAAGTAATTTGTATTAAGATGTATTTTGAAGTTTACATGTTAAACGTAGTTCTCAAACATCTGGCCATTTAGTAAGTTGTAAGCGATGTGCCGATGTGTTACCTTTTCATTAATATAAATCGTTGTACTCCCTTTTAAGGCAGCCTACTGATTATTGTTTGTCTCCTTATTAAACATTGCTGCTAATACATACGGTGTTCCCCTTAAAATCTGAGCTCTTGATCGAAGCCACCAGAGCAGATGGAAAGGCATATAACCGATTTGGTTAAAAAATATGTCCCTAATGTTAATCATTTACTTAACGACATATTTTTTTATATTATTCAGCATCTGATTTCTACATGTACTTCAGGTTAATCTGGTAACTATACTAATGTGTTTTGGATGCATACATCTTTATTTAGTATAATTTTGGCAGCATCTTTTATAAACTAAAAAATATGTGAACAACTAAATAGTTGCAAAAGCGACTATTATAGACTTATTAAATTAGGCGAGTTAGGTACGGATCAAATGGGTTGAAAAATGACACGGCTAATTATGGGAAAAGGGCAGTTTGAAAGTGGAAACAGGTTAAGAATGAGTTATCTAGTGCGGCCAGTATAGGTTTTTATGTTGTGCTCGGGTTTTTATATGTTTCTAATAAAAACTTATGCTTCATCTAATTGGCTTTGATCTGTTTACTCTCTTGCTTTTGTATGTGAAGCAATAGTTCCTTCAAACTATAGTATGTGAAAAACTATGATTACGAACATTTAGAAATACAAAAACATTGTTGTTGAAATGATACAAACTTCATGCCTATTTTAAATTTAAGCTACCTCTAGGTAATTTGGTTAGTTGAGAACTTGATATATTACATGAATCTACATGATTAAAGATTAAAAGGTTAAGGATTTTACTTATTCATTCATTTTAGAGAGTTTATTTCCTTTTGGTAGTTCCAGCTAGAAGAACTGAAGAAGCAATAGAGAAAGAAGATTTCCATGAGTCTATAAAGCTAAAAAATCTATAGCAGAAGCAACGTCAAAGGATAGTGTTGCTGAGATTATGTCTGAGTTGAAGGTCATACCAGATTTGAGTTAATAAAAGGGTTATGAATGTCCATATATCATGTGGCTCACTGGTTCCTTTGTTTGCAGAATGCAATACATGAAGAGAGTTATCATGATGCTTCGAAGTTGTGTAAAAATACCGGAAGTGGTCTGGTAATATTATTAATACTCCTATACAGAGATGACACGTGTTGTATATTATTGAACGCGGGTCAAGTAAAAACGTAGTTAAAAAAGAAACGGGCCAGGTGAGCCTAATAGGTTGAAAGGTGCCCAAATATTTTTCTAAAAATGTTTACAAACTCTATTTACTTTGCATTAAGTGAAACCACTTGCTCAACAGCTTGTACAGGCCCTGTAGTGACTCCTTTTACTAAATCATAAGTATGCATGATTCACGTTCGACTATAACTATGTTTATATGAGGTGGATTGTTAACTAATAGAACATTAGTAATTAGTTTACTAATAAAGAATAGAAAATAAAGTGTTTGTAGGTCAACGAGACCTGACCCGTTTCAACCCATACTAATAATCTGTCCCCATCCTGACCATCTTGGTAATGAATTATTACTTAATACTTCCAGGTTGGTTGGTGGGTGGGTTACTCAAAAGATTCAGATGATCCGATTGGCAGACTCATATGCATAACACCATGTGTAGGCAGATTTATTGGCAAAAGTTGTGACCCAAGGTATAGTTATAAACTAAAGATGATAATGACAACACCATATTTATCTGCTTATGGTTTACTTAATAATCACAACCATATATTTTCATTACAGACAATTGGTATCCTCATCTCATGGAACTCCGTTGTTTGAATTTTTTTGTCGTCAAAGAGAATGATGAAACGCACATGATGCAGGTAACTTACAGTTCATTATTTATCATGATAGAAAAGATGAATCTTGCATTAGTGCTCTTACATAATAATGTTTTGGCTCAAGCGGTCTTGGTTTAACACTTTAACCTATACGATACCGATTTTGACATGATTTATCATGCCCTATATAAGGTCTCGTGTTTTAAAACTAATCTTCGGTCTATCTTGATAGGTAGTGTTTATGCAGCGAGCTAAATCAAGCAACTTGAAAGCCACATCTCCATCCAATTCTTCATCCACAAAAGGGACATCAGTAACTGATATTGATAAGTCATATATAATTGATGTAAAAGTGAACGAGGATAAACGAGGATAAACCAGGTAAAAATGATGAGAAAAGTATAATTTTTGAGGGAGCTACTGAGGACGGGATAAGAAGCGTGCTATTTTTTCGAATACAAATAACCAAAACTAAATTAAAAAGATCTTTTAGTTGAAGTTGATGTTGAAAAAGTATTGGAGGACCAGTCAATCAAGTTGTATATTGAATATGTAGAACCTCCTAAATCCTGTAAGTTTGTTAAAGCGCAAATATGGCAACTGGAGTGATATGAATGACGTTGAGTTCTATGAGTATGTTGAAGCTGTAAAGCGACAGGTGATTTGAATGTTCCTGTTGGCCAGGTTAGTGGCTTTTAAGTTTTGTTTTTGGTCTTAAGTCTCAACAATACTGGATTTTTTGTAACAGTAACAGAGGTTATGTGGATGCAGTAGCTAATAAGGAGAACCAAATGCAAGTAGCACTTAAGAAGAACTTTGGCGAAGAGGTGGTGATATGACTACACTATATGGACATAATGTTGATGTTGACATCGGATTGAAGTTTAACCAAAGTTTTCGAAAAAGTAAGTTTGCTTATATGTATTGGTTTATTACTATCAGAATCAATGATCAAAACTTTATTTTCTTGCTTGTAAGTGACACTGAGCATTAGGCTGCAGTGGAGGTTGCGAGTCAGTTTCAGTTTGGTACTTGGCCTTTAAGTGATAAACAAGTATTCAGATTCCACTTTGGATAGTTTATGGGATTTTATAGGTTTGGCTTTTGTATGCTTGAAAGTGTACTCTCTTTTGTATGATATATATTTGATATGATATTTCATATTTCAAAAGTGTTAAATCATGTTTTGTATCTTCTAGATATATATTTATTTATTAAACACAATATCTAAAGTTCTTCGCCCTTAGGAGCAGAATAATTTTCCCAAAATCCTCACTTTAAAAAATGTGAAGAATTATAGATACTTCACTTAGAAGTGTGAATAATTTTTTCAAATTCCTCACACTTGAAGGTGTGAAGAATTAAAATCTCACATTTAAAAGTTTGAGGGATTGTTTTAAAATCATCACACTTAAAATGTAAAGAATTGCGAATCCTCGAACTTAAAATGTGAAGAATTAAAAGCTCACACTTTAAACATGAAGAATTATGAGTCCTCACACTTAGAAGTGTGAAGAACTATTTCAAATGTCTCACACTTAAAAGTGTGAAGAACTAAAAGCGCACACTTGAAAGTGTGATGAATTGTTTTAAAATCACCACCCTTCAAAGTGTGAAATTCATTATAAATCTTCACATTTAGAGTTGTTTTGTTGCAGCCAAATAACAAAAGGTAAGTAAACTTGGTTTATAAAGTTTTGTGATTAAACTTTTTTAAAGTATATATACGACCCCTTTACTACGTCAGTTAAAAATAATTAAAATCCAAAATGAAGGACCATAAATAAAAATATATTATACAAAAAATTAGAAAAAATCCCGTGCGTGCACGGGCGTTATAACTAGTTATTAATAAAATATAAATTTTCCTAACTATATAAAATGACTTCAATGGTCAATTTTTTTTATTTTTTTTTTATTATATTATAATATTTTTAATGAGACTTCCATTATAATATAGTTTAGTTTACAAAAATGAAAATTTAGGACAAGTAAAGCCGGCAATAGTTTATATTTTTGAAAAAAGTTAAACATAAACATTAATCATTTTCTTTTCTTTTAAAATGAGTGTATTTCTACTGGTCAAATGTATATTTCTACCGGTCAACAAACATGTAAATTTATTCTTCAACATATGCCATCTTCTACCTCCACCATTGTTAAAAAAGCTTCAGTATTCCAAAAAATAGCGTTTGAGTTATTTTCTTCAATATTTCAAAAAATAAAACCTACACATCAACAAATTGTCTAAAACTTGATTTTGACTTTCAAGTTAGAACATGGCAGACAATTTCTAAGGGGGCAAATCAACAAATATCTCAAAATATCAAAACATTTACACTGCAATTTTTTGGGTTGGGGGCACTTACTCACCGTACCCCGTGGCTCCGCATCTGGTATGCATACCATACGTACACCACTATGGTATATATCACATGAGTATAAATAAATATGAATCTAAGGGCATGCTTGATAGGGGGTTATGCGGGGTGAGGAATGGGACAAATAATAAAAAAAGGTGCTTGGTATAATATAATGCAATGACCCATTACCCAATAGTGGGTAATGGGTCATTACCTAATAAATTGGGGGTAATGCTTTCTTTCCTTTTTCCTTTTCCCACCATTATGATTGTCTTTCCTTTTTCCTTTCCCGAGTTTGAACCAAACACACCCTAAGAGTTTGTATCAGAAAAAAAATTTATTCACTCTTTTTAATCAAAATTAAAAATTCCACAATATCTTTAAAAAAAATTTAAATATCTAATAAACCGTTGATTATTAAGTAAAACTAATTACACCAACATGTCAAAAATAGAACAAGCAGCATTTGATCTATTGGAAAACCACACTCTTTTAAACATAAATAACTAACAACGATGCTGTCGTCGTGAATTTCTTGAAAGAAAAACATCAATTATCTTATCGTATTCAATAACTACTAAAAAATATCAACCGATCATGAAAAACTTAAAGCATATTTGTGAATCTTGACACTATATAGGAACAAGTATAATCTAAAATATATTTTAAAATACTTAGGATCAAATGAGAAATTTAATTAAGATGAGAAAAGTGAGAAAAAACAACTACAAATTTGAGATGCAAAAACAAAAGTAGATGCAACTCCCTATTATTTCTCCTTTCAAATTTGAAATATGTGGCTATAATTTCTTCTCACTCTTATAATTTTAATAATTCTTCTCACTAGATCTATTCGCTATTTTAAAATATTATTAATGAAAGATAAATTTTCCTAACTATAAAATGACTTCAATGGTCTTTTTTTTAACGAGACTTCCATTATAATATAGTTTAGTTTAAAAAAATGAAAATTTTAGGACAAGTAAAGCCGCCAATAGTTTATATTTTTGAAAAAAGTTAAACATAAAAATTATTCATTTTATTTTCTTTTAAAAATGAGTGTGTTTCTACTGGTCAACTGTATATTTCTATCGGTCAACAAATATATAAATTTATTCTTCAACATATGCCATCTTCTACCTCCACCATTGTTAAAAAAGCTTTCGTATTCCAAAAAATAGCGTTTTGAGTTATTTTCTTCAATATTTCAAAAAATAAAACATACACATCAAAAAATTGTCTAAAACATGATTTTGAATTTTAAGTTAGAACAGGGCAGACAATTTCTAAGGGGGCAAATCAACAAATACCTCAAAATATCAAAACATTTACACTGCAATTTTTTGGGTTGGGCCCCCAAACTATGAGATTGAATAAATCCTCCTCTATCTGTTGCCCGTCGAGGGCTCCTTCTCCTTCCCCCTCTTCAAACTCCGATTCGTCACTAAGGCCGACTTTCGTCCCTGCTCATTTTTTATTGAAAAGCTAAAACTTGAAGCCCACACCGGATATGGACCGAACTGTCTCACGAAGGCTCAATTCTTAAAATACTTCGATTGGTACACGCAAGAAATAGGCCAATTCAGCAGCGCCCCATCTATCCTCCTGAGGAGAAGTTCGGAGGGAATTCAAAAAAAAAAAAAAAGATGGAAAAAAGTCAATTATATTCTACTTAATTTATTCCGTCTTCTTTATTATTTTTATTTAGATTTTATGAATTCCTTAATTCAATTATGCTACCAAAATCTGAATGAAAATATACTTAAAAGGCACTTGCTCACTGTGCCCCGTGGCTCCGCCTCTGGATATGCATACCATACGTACACTACTATGGTATATATAACATGAGTATAAATCAATATGAATCTAAGTGTTTGTGTCAGAGAAAAAAATAATAAAAAATTATTCACTCTTGTTAATCAAAATTAAAAATTCAACAATATCTTTAAAAAAAAATATATCTAATAAACTGTTGATTGGTAAGTAAAACTAATTACACTACCATGTCGAGCATAAAATCATCTTTTATTAGAGTGACACTTTTATATACTTTCGACGCACTTTATTTTTGAGTTTTTTAGAGTGTCAAAATTTACGCATTCAAAAATCACATGTGATTGATAATTTTAAAAATCAAATGTGATTATGTGAAATTATATTTGATTTGTGATTTGAACTTTAAAACTAGTTGGAACACATAAATACAGATAGTTTACTAGATTTGATATCCTACCCTAACAAAACATGTATAGTCTCGGGGGGGATAAGAATGTTGTGAGGTATCTGATAAGGATTTATTTGGTACCTTTTTATGGGGTCATTTGAGCCCAAAATCGTATTTATATGATCAAATATTGCCCTAAATCGTTTTTTTTTTTTTTTGCATTTTAGGTACTTGGGACTGAAAATCTGGAAATTGGCATGTTTTGGGCTTAAAACGACAAGAAATGAGAAGAAAACAATCAAGTCTCAAAGTCTGTCAGGAAAGGAGTCCTGCCGGCGTCACGCTTTACCAAATGACGCCGTCACTTGTTACTGAAGATGGATTTTTGGTGGAAAATTAACAGGAGACGCCCCAGAAGAATTTGAAGACTCTATAACCTGACGGCGTCAGGTGTATTTGAAGACCAAAGTCACGTACAAAGTTAAAAAGAGACGGCCCAGATTATTTACTAAGGGACGGCGTCAAGGCATTCATGACGGCGTTAGAGATCCAAAGTAACGTCATCACAACAGCGACTTGCACAAGACGAAACCCTAATGACGGCGAGCTGACGGCGTCACAACCTATAAGGTGACGCCGTCACAAGTGTAAACTTATATATACTTTCGTATGTTTTTCATAATTCATGTAACATCTTGGAGTAGGGTTTTAAGAACGATTTTCTCAGCTTTTGTAAGGCTTTTACAGCCCTCCAAACACATGTTTCATTGAAGATAAGTTATCCTTTTAATCATTCAATATGTCTATGTGTTGTTTGATTACTTGTTTATCTTTTCTTTAGTTCAACATGCTTGCTTAAGTTAATTTGTGTTTGCTTAGATCTAATGAAACATTGTTATTGAATATTGATTTGTCGTCTCTTGTTTAATTGATTTCCTCGCGTTAGGATAAGAAAACTGGCTAAGTTCTTATATGTATTAGCTTGAACGTCTTATAAAACGCAACCATAGAGTGCACTATTGGTTTTTCTCGTTGTATTTATTGCGTGAATTACGGCTTGTAGATCCTAGAAAACTTAATAGACTTTATGGGTTTTAGGGGAGACTAATGTTCATAGAGTTGGGGACTTCGGCACCTCCCCATGACCAATATTAAGGAATACAACTGATGAAGCGAAAAGTGTACCGCTTTTAAGGGGTCATTTAAGCCCTAAATCGTATTTATTTGATCAAATATTGCCCTAAATCGTTCCTTTTGTCATTTTAGGTACTTTTGAGGAGAAATCTGGAAAAGGAGGCATTTTGGACGTTTTTGGAGCATAAAAGTGAAGAAAACGGCAAAGTCTCAAAAATCGGCTGAAAGTTACCTTTGACGGCGTCAGGATTTACTCCAGACGGCGTCATGGCTTGGCAAGAAAAGGTGGATGTGAAATTTACTCATGATAAGCCAGTGAAAATTGCATGTGAATTCTGACGGCGTCACGCTTTAACCTGATCAAGGGCGTCACGGCTTAATTCAAAGAGGGACGGCGTCACGTTCAAGGTCTGACGGCGTCAAGCCTTGATAAGCCAGAACGGATTTTGGAGAGCTAAAGAGGGACGGCGTCAAGAAGGTCACCCGAGAACCCTAAAAGCGGCGAGGTGACGGCGTCACACTCCATAACGTGACGCCGTCAGATGTAAAAATCTATATATAGTTTTGCAATTCTTTGTCATAAGTGTGGAACTTAGTGTGGAATTTTTGGGAGAAAACCCTAAGACGATTTTAGCATCTTTTTCAAGGCTTTTTGCCTTGAGATCTTCCATGTTACATTGAAGATAAGTTATCAATTAATCATTCAATATGTCTATGTGTTGTTTGATTCTATCTTGTTCTTGTCTTTTGATTAATATGTTAGGCTAGATTTATCTTGTGTTTGCTTAGATCTAATGAAACCTAGCTATTGATTATTGGTTATTAGTGTGTTATTAGTTGTATTGGATGATTTTTTATCTATGTTAGGCTTAAGAAAACTGGCTAACTTCCTATTCGGTAACTTGCTTGAACGTCTTAAGAAACATGAACCAAATGCGTACTAAAGGTTTTTATGGTTGTATTTAATGCACAAGCGAATTCTAGTGATCCCATGTTAGGAGCTTCCTAGCCGGCTCGACATAGGAGTGAAGTAGGAGCTTGTAGAGTTGGGGAAGTACGTACGCCACCCCACGATTGGTATTAAGGAATACACCCGTCATCCACGCGACTAATACACACTAATCAACCGGTAAAAGATAGTTAGGGAGTAAGGAAATCTAAGTAAACACATTTCTCTACACTTAAGTTTTCACCAACTTTTTATTTTCAGTTATTTATTTTATTTGCATTCGTAGTAATTTGGGTTAGTTGACTAGCAACTAATTCCGCCCACTCTTTCAAACCCGAGATTTTACTTGCTTTCATAAAAAAATAAAAAACATAAAAAAAGAATCTTCCTCAACCCTTAGACCTATTAGAGTAGTCTTTCATACCTAACGAACACTATTCCCTGTGGAGAACGATCAATCCCCGTACTTACCACTACACTATACTACATCGGTCAGGTACACTGCCTGGTGGGGTTGTAAGCCTCTTGAGATCCCTCGAGAGGTAAAACCTGTTGTAAGGTTGCAAAACCACGCATCAAGTTTTTGGCGCCGCTGCCGGGGAATAGTTATTGTTTAGGTTGAATTTTTATTTTATTAGGTCTACTCACTAGATTCCTTTCTAGTGAGATTTTTATTTTATTTTTCTAGGTTTTCTTTAGTCTATCTTATTTCTTTGTGTGTTTGTTCGTAATTTCCATTGACTCTTCCGTTCACCATTATGGAGAACGCGAATCCACCATACTACCAACCACGTAATTCACCCACTCCATATGACATCTTGATGTTTAAACAACATAAAGATGAACCTCTCTATGATGCATGGACTCGTTTTAAATATTTACTCCAAAAAGTCCCTCATCATAACTTCGATTTTTGGTCCCTAACTCAAATATTTTACAATCATGTCGACCGACATGCCCAAAGGGACATTTACCATATTGCCGGCAGGGATATTAGGGAATTAAGTGCTGAGAAAGCATGGGAAGCTATTGAAGAGTGTGCCCAATATTATTATATAGTAGACAACTCAACAAACGTTAGTACAAGTCAATTGACCACAAATTTCGAGGATCATGAAACAAGTTTGTTTGGGGATGAATATGTTAGTGTTGAGATACCTAAGTGGATGTCATGTAATGCCATATTACAAAAAAAACACATAGGTGACCTTGATATGACGGAGGATTTAGCCGAACATGATCACATTGATCAAAAAGACCTAGGTTTTGTGATTGATGACGTCAAATCTCAAGAAACACATGATGAATCTTTTAGGCAGTTTGAATATAGCAGTCAGAATATTGAGGATGATCCGTATGATTTGGACATAGAAGTTGAGATGCCTGGAGAAGCACTTGAGATACTTGGGAAAATGTTAGGGTTAGATCCTACTAAAACGCATGATGAGGATATAGGTGAGCTTGACGTAAGGAATGATGAGGTAAGTAACATAAGCCCACCAAGTGCCCCACAAGTCCTACCATCATTTGAGGCACACACACCGCCCGTGACTTACCCGGAAGAAGTAGAAGGGACTATAGGAACCCCAATTGAAGTAGAACCTTTGGAAGAAACAAAAATAGAAGAAATAGGTTTGAATACTTGTAGTCATAACCTTTCTCTTAGTTCTATGGAAGTTCCTAGTTTTGATGCACCGGAGCCTAAACCAAAACCGTTACCTAATCTTCCATCCTTAGATGTGAACTTAGGAATTGAATTAGGTCCCGATCCACCCATCAAACCATATAGTCCGGGTAGTTTTATGTTGAAGGTAGTAGACTCTAAGCCTTGTAGAGAGGAAGCTAACATAGGAGTGAACCATAACCTTACATACTTACATCACCCATTCATGATTGATCATAAGAAACATTATGGGTTTAAACCGGGTTTATTAGGTCAAGATGGATTCCCAACTAGGAGTCTCCCGAAATTGATAGAAGATGATCCCATTCTAGGAGAAAACTTCAATCCACCCATTGACCCAATTGAACTAGGTAAGGTTATGATGATAGGATCCTGCATCTTTGAGCATATAATCCATCCACCACTCTTTCCTCACGTGGCATACTCCTGCCGAGATGGTGTGTATCGCTACTATCACCCGCACTTAATCCTAAGTGTAGGGAAAACCTCTCCTTTATCCATTAAATAAGGATAGAGTCAGGCTCATGACTCGAACAAAAACAAGCGCTTCTTGGGAGGCAACCCAAGCTTTATTTGCTTTGTGTGTTTATTTATTTGTTTGTTTGATTTTATTTGTTTCCGTATGTATGTTTAAATTTTATTATTATTAATTCATGTTAAAAACTAATTTGTGAAAATGCTTTATCTTGTTTTTAACTTCGTCTTAACCACATATAAAGGTATTTTGCAAAAGATAAGTGTAAGGGAAATCTAAATCGGTTTATTAGAACAAATGAACATGAATCATAATAATAATAAATGAACATACATATTCGTATTTGTTTGAGTCAAATGCTTGTATCGAGTCATAATGATGTTTTGCAGGAATTCCAGGAAGTAAGGTAAAGGTTTTTCCAGAAATTTTCCGGAAACTTAAAATGAGAATTTTTGTCAGGTCATTTCTGACGGCGTCAGGGTTTATAACCTGACGGCGTCAGATTTAATTTTCAGAAATTTTTGAAAGTTTTGTTTTCATAAATTTTTTTTATTAAATCTCCAACTTATAATCTACAGGAATCTGCAAAATTATCATTCCACAAGCATTATATCCTTATATATATAGATTTATCCCGCCGATGTTATGCAGGTTTTCGTGTTTGTTTTCTCAGGTTTAACAGGTTATTTTGGACAAGGAAATGTTTGATGGATCAAGCTTATGGCGATGCATTAGTCATGGAGCTTCAACATTACCTTGGAAGAAGATTTAACCATGTAACTTCATTATCCACCGAGCGAATCAGGGGAGTATTTGATTTCATTCTTTTACTTTATGCTTTTACATTTGTTATTTGAACATTGGGGACAATGTTCATCTTAAGTGTAAGGGGGGGGGGTAAAAGTACGATTTTAGAGAATACAATTACGCTTGATTTTTGTTTGTTTGATAGTAGATGTGTAATAAAACTGAGAGAAATACCTGTTAGGGCAATTTTAGTGCCAAATTTAAATTTTTTTACAACATATAGGAGTGAAACTTTGATCTTAATGAGCGTCTCACGGATAGGAGTTATATGACTAGCACAAAAACCGTACCACTAAAATATTTTCCACCCCCAAATATGTGAGGTTCGCCCCTAGAATTGGTAGGAAAAGCATTTATGCTATGATGTGTGTACCGGTAGCACTTAGATTCTAGAACTTGCGTTAGGACCATTCCGAGGCCACAAGTGAGACTACATTCGTGTAGTTAGATTTACTACATGATAAGAGGCATTAGGATTAACCCATTGTTTTACACCTGTGTTTTTGTTATAATTACTTTGGCTACATTAGTCAAGTAATTCTCCCACACCCTTTGCGTTGTACTCATTTTTAGTACACGATACCCCTAGTACACCCCTCAGAGCCTATCTTTTCGTTTCAACCTTTAAGCATTTTACTTAAAGGAAGAATTTGTTACACCCCACTAAAATGTACACCCAAATCGCCTTAGCCTACCTTGTATGCACTCATTTTTAGTGCATTATTGTTACAACATTTGTTTAAACCCAAGTTAATTATCTAATTGATTACATGGTTGCTAAGTCGAGTCATATCCTTGTACATATTTTTTGGGACGATTGGGACTCATGGGTAAAGTACTAGTGTAATGGAGTAATGGGGAAGAACATCATTTATTACCCCCATATGTGCTAAATATTTTAAAAGTACTCCAAGTTTTTCGATTATCTTAATTCGAGTCATTAGAATAGTTATTTGTAAAGTTATGTAAAAGTTTAAGTGTAAGGGGATGCAACGCCCCTATGATGTATTATTTTGGATGGTAGGGCAAAAGTGTATGCAAAAAAAAAAAAAAAAAAAAAAAAAAAAAAAAAAAAATCGAAAAAATCAAGAAAAATACAAAAAAAATGAGAAAATGAAAAATAGAAAAAACATACGGACTACCATCCCGTTTTATTTTATGTTTATTTTATGTTTTTGTTATTTTCTTTCATTAGCTTAAGATTGAGTCGAGTCTTGGCTTAGCAACATTGTATAGTACATGTAATCGATCAAGATCTTTAACTCGCCACCAGTAAAATATCCTTTATCCAACAAAACCGTGTTTTCCTTTTCCCTACACCTAACGTTATAACCCATTTAAAAGCCCTCTTTGATAGTTTATCTGAGGTGCTTACGCCTAGTGGAGGAGGTTTTCGATCCTTTCCCAAGCCTATGGTAATCTATTTGCTATGACAGGTAGTGAGAGATATTATCCGTTTCCATTTATGAGATTTATTTTGATGACACTTGAGAGATGTGAGTATCTAAACACTACTTGTGAGTTGCTAGTTTATAATCTCCGTGCTTATTATGATTAAAGTGGAACGATTATTTGTTGTAATTACTTTTATGTTAGTATTAAATGACCCCTAACTTGTATTTTGATTAGAATAAAAACGCATTTGCTTGAGGATAAGCAAATCTCAAGTGTAAGGGTATTTGATGAAGCGAAAAGTGTACCGCTTTTAAGGGGTCATTTAAGCCCTAAATTGTATTTATTTGATCAAATATTGCCCTAAATCGTTCCTTTTGTCATTTTAGGTACTTTTGAGGAGAAATCTGGAAAAGGAGGCATTTTGGACGTTTTTGGAGCATAAAAGTGAAGAAAACGGCAAAGTCTCAAAAATCGGCTGAAAGTTACCTTTGACGGCGTCAGGATTTACTCCAGACGGCGTCATGGCTTGGCAAGAAAAGGTGGATGTGAAATTTACTCATGATAAGCCAGTGAAAATTGCATGTGAATTCTGACGGCGTCACGCTTTAACCTGATCAAGGGCGTCACGGCTTAATTCAAAGAGGGACGGCGTCACGTTCAAGGTCTGACGGCGTCAAGCCTTGATAAGCCAGAACGGATTTTGGAGAGCTAAAGAGGGACGGCGTCAAGAAGGTCACCCGAGAACCCTAAAAGCGGCGAGGTGACGGCGTCACACTCCATAACGTGACGCCGTCAGATGTAAAAATCTATATATAGTTTTTTCAATTCTTTGTCATAAGTGTGGAACTTAGTGTGGAATTTTTGGGAGAAAACCCTAAGACGATTTTAGCATCTTTTTCAAGGCTTTTTGCCTTGAGATCTTCCATGTTACATTGAAGATAAGTTATCAATTAATCATTCAATATGTCTATGTGTTGTTTGATTCTATCTTGTTCTTGTCTTTTGATTAATATGTTAGGCTAGATTTATCTTGTGTTTGCTTAGATCTAATGAAACCTAGCTATTGATTATTGGTTATTAGTGTGTTATTAGTTGTATTGGATGATTGTTTATCTATGTTAGGCTTAAGAAAACTGGCTAACTTCCTATTCGGTAACTTGCTTGAACGTCTTAAGAAACATGAACCAAATGCGTACTAAAGGTTTTTATGGTTGTATTAATGCACAAGCGAATTCTAGTGATCCCATGTTAGGAGCTTCCTAGCCGACTCGACATAGGAGTGAAGTAGGAGCTTGTAGAGTTGGGGAAGTACGTACGCCACCCCACGATTGGTATTAAGGAATACACCCGTCATCCACGCGACTAATACACACTAATCAACCGGTAAAAGATAGTTAGGGAGTAAGGAAATCTAAGTAAACACATTTCTCTACACTTAAGTTTTCACCAACTTTTTATTTTCAGTTATTTATTTTATTTGCATTCGTAGTAATTTGGGTTAGTTGACTAGCAACTAATTCCGCCCACTCTTTCAAACCCGAGATTTTACTTGCTTTCATAAAAAATATAAAAACATAAAAAAAGAATCTTCCTCAACCCTTAGACCTATTAGAGTAGTCTTTCATACCTAACGAACACTATTCCCTGTGGAGAACGATCAATCCCCCGTACTTACCACTACACTATACTACATCGGTCAGGTACACTGCCTGGTGGGGTTGTAAGCCTCTTGAGATCCCTCGAGAGGTAAAACCTGTTGTAAGGTTGCAAAACCACGCATCACCAATATTAAGGAATACAACACTTCAATTAAAACAAGGACGTGACAATTCGACAAATCAATAGGAGATAACTAGGGAGTAAGGATATCTAAGTGAACACGCTTTTCCCTATCATAAGAAGTCACCAATTTACTTTTCTCACATATTAGTTTAATTTAGTTTATTTGTAGTTTTGGTTTAGTTAATTAGTAACTAAATCCGCCCACTCTTTCAAACCCTAGACTTTTACTTGCTTTCATAAAAAATAAAAATATAAAAAGAATCATCCCTCACCTCTAGTCCTATCTCGACATACATTTTGACCTAACGACACTATTCCCCTAGAGAACGATCAATCAACCGAGTCTTACATATGCTACACTACAGCGATTAGGTACACTGCCTAGGAGGATAACCGCCGCATCAAGTTTTTGGCGTCGCTGCCGGGGAATAGTTAATTGTTTAGGTTCGATTTCTATCTTGTTTAGGTCTACTCACTAGATTCCTATCAAGTGAGATTTTTGTTTTTCTTTTTAACTTTCTTTAGACTATTTTTTCTTCGTTCCCTTTGTTCATAATCCATATCATTCGTCATCATGGTGGATGATAATATCTTTGACCCCATTGACCAACCACACCAAGCACACCAACCACACCAAGAGCGACCCTACCAAGAACAACCACACCAAGACCCACCTCGAGCCCGTACTCTAGGTGAGTACTCCAAACTAAGCCACCAAGTCTATCGAAACACCATTGAGCTCCCCCAAAGAGCCAATGTGTTTCATTTGTGATCCGATTTCATCCGGTTGGTGCAAAGCGGATGTGCATTCCATGGACTTCGTTCCGAAGATCCAAAGCAACATCTCAAGGATTTCCTCAAAATCGTAGATTCCGTAGACCTTGATGTTGAAACTCAAAAGACAAGACGTTTACGTTTCTTCCAATTCTCTCTACGTGACCAAGCTAGTCATTGGCTTGAGTGTTTACCCGAGGGATCTATCTTAACTTGGGATGATCTTACTTCTCGTTTCCTCGCTCAATTTTTCCCACCAGGGAGAACTACCAAGCTAAGGAATGACATCTTGATGTTCCAACAACATCAAGGTGAAACTCTTTACGAAGCGTGGACTCGTTTCAAGGACTTACTCCAAAAAGTCCCTCATCATGGCATTGATCTTTGGCTTCAAATCCAAATTTTCTATGATCATGTCAATCAATCCACAAGGTAAACCATTGACCAAGCGGCCGGTGGTAAGCTACGTGACAAGAATGTGGAAGAATTGTGGGGAATCATAGAAGATCTTGCTCTCTATGACAACGAATGTTGGAATGACCCCCGCGAGTTGAACAAAACGGTCAAGGTAATATCCTTGCCTTCGAATAACTCAAGCATTCCTGACCGTATGATCATGGAACTTGAAGACCAAGTCAAGTTTCTCATGAAATCCTACGAAGCTCCTAAACCAACACATCAAGTGAACAAAATCACTTCTTCATGTGAATTATGTTGTGGTCCCCATGACACTCGTGATTGCAATGAACTCCCCGAACAAGCTTTTGCTGATTATGCATCCTCGCGTACCCACGGAGCGGGAGATAAATGGTTCACTTTCAAATCCGAGAAAAACACTCTTGGTGATTCATACAACCCATTTTGGAAAAATCACCCAAACTTTAGGTGGAAACAAAACCAAAATTCTTCTCAAAACAAATTTTCAAATCCACCTAATCGTTTTCAACCAAACAGTTCATCCTCGAACCGCACTTTTAACAATAATCCTTCCAACAATTCCAATAATCTTGAAGCGTTAGTGTCCAATTTTATGGCATCTCAAGAAGCTCGTTTGTCCAAGTTTGAAGCCGATTTCAAACAACAACAAAGCGAGATGACCAATAAAATTGACAACATGTTAAAGGTTCTCAATGATCGAGTATTGGGAGCACTCCTAAGTGATACCGTCAAGAACCCAAAACTAAATGTTAACTCCATCTCATCAGTTTCGTCTCCTAGTTCTTGTCCTCAATTTTACTCGGTCAATGCAATAAACACGTGTTTCACAAAACCCAAATTTTTCAAAAAGACCAAGAAGATAATACACTAACTAACGTGTCGGTCAACCAAGTTATTGAAACACCACCCAAACAAGAACCTAACTCAACCCTTGATGATGAATTCAAAGATCTTTATCTTGAACGTCCGGTTCTTGATGTCTTAACTAATGCTCCCTACTACAATGCCCTCTTGGAAAAATATAAGGAGAAAGTTAAGTTGGGTAAGAATGGTTTCGATTTTGTTCAAAAAAAGTTACCTAATAAGTTGGATGACCCGGACATATTTGTTTTACCTTGTAGGATTGGGAATTCCAAGGCCTATAATACCTTAGCCGACTTAGGATCATGCATCAATATAATTCCATAATCCCTTTATAGTAGAGGTGGCAATTTGTGCCCAAAATCAAAACAATGGGCTAATTTGGGCTAATTTATAAAAGATTTGGGCACATTTAGCCCCCCCCCCCCTCCCTTTTTTTTTTTTTTTTTTTGAAATGGGCATATATTGCCCATTTAAATGTTAAATGGGCACAAACGGGCACATAATTTCTATCAATTGGAGAACATTACAATTGCTTTTAAAGAAAAACTTATAGATATAATATATTTAATTTTTTAAATATAAATGAGGTGTTATGTTTGAGGAATTTATTTTGTCACTTTGGGTCTTTTCTAAAGCGATTCGTATAACATGCGCCCGTTTTTCCCGTGCCCTTTTAGCCCGCGCCCGTTTAGCCCACGCCCGTTTAGCTCATAGCCCGTTTAGCCCGTAGTCCGTGCCCGCCCGTTTTGCCACCTCTACTTTATAGGAACCTCAAATTAGGTAGACTTGAAGCAATGAAATCGATTATAGGACTGGCGGATGGAAGTGTTGCTTATCCGGTTGGGATACTAAAAGACATGGTTGTACATATAGATAGATTGACTATTTTTTTGGATTTTCATGTCTTAGATATTTTGAGTGATCGTAAGTGCCCATTGCTTGTTGGAAGAGGATTTTTGGCAACCGCTAGTGCGATAATAGATTGTAAGATGTCCAAAATAGCGGTAGGAGAAGGATATGCTAGGTCAATCTATGATGTCTATAAGCATGAGTATGACAATGAAGGGGAAGTTATGCCCGATTGGTTAGTAAGGGAAAGGAAACAACCTAGATTTGGCCCCCGAATAGGTGAAGGCTTTATAGGACCTCATCGCCCATTTTTCTTAGAAGATGACTTTGTGAAGAATACATCTTATATGGAACAACAATTTGCTAGGGAAACCGAAATTGACCCATTTGAGGACCCTCTAGTATTTAGGAAGATGATTGAGTTCCTAGGGGTTCTACCAATTAATCTTAAGATGAACAAATGGGGTAGGGAGGATCCTAAGAGTAAATGGAGTTGGGATAAGCCACCTAAGGAAGGAGATGGTTTGTGGCATATTAGGATGGAATTAATAGATCCCGATGGTGAGAAATTTGAAAAGTCATATCGAACGAAGCCTACTAAGAGAATCTTAAAGGAGAAATTTGATCCAAAGGATATCCTTAGTGAGGAACTTGCTATCACGCAATAGGTCATGACTTTGAGTCTAGCTACAAGACTTGTAAATAAAGAAAAACGCTTCTTGGGAGGCAACCCAAGCTTCTTGTTTGTTTGTTTATTTTTTTTTTGCGTCATATATATGTCTTATCGTCATTGCTTAATGTTTCATGTTTCGAATATTTTGTGAAGATGCTTTATTTTGTTTTTAACATCGTCTTAATTGCATATAAAGGTATTTTACAAAAATATAAGTGTAGGGAAGATCATATTTGTCTAAAAGAACAAATTCGAACACGAAAGTTAACAATTGATGATTAGCATATATTCGTGTGGGAAAAATTTCAATATAGATCTCATATTTTTCATAGATCCAATGACCCAATCTTGATCATTCATTTTTTTGATCAAAAAAAAAAAAAAAAAAAAAAAAACTTTCACCATTTTTTTAAAAATTAAATATCTTGCAAACCGTTAATCGTTACACGAAAAAAATCATAGCATCACGACGAGAATTAAATTATCTTTCTATAGATATGCAATTCTATATATTTTCGATGAACTTTTTTTATTCAAACTTTTCGCCCAGAAAAATCACACGCGATTTGTAAAAATCACATGTGATTTGTAAAATCACATGTGATTTGATTTTTACAAATCACATGTGATTTTTACAAATCATATGTGAGTTTTAAAAATCATATGTGATTTTTACAAATCATATGTGATTTTTGCAAATCATGTGTGATTTTTCTGGGCGAAAATTTTGAAAAAAAAAGTTCATCGAAGTTATAGAGAAATGCATATGTATAGATAGATAATTTAATTCTTGTCGCGATGGTGTATTTTTTGTAGCTTGAAGATTTACGGTTTGCAAGATATGTTATTTTTTTAAAAGGTGAAAAATGGGTTTTTATTAATTTAGATGAAAAATGGATGGCTAAGATTGATTCTTTGGATCTATGATAAATATAAGACCTATATTGATGTCAACTCTATTTGTGTGTTTGTTTGAGTCAATTGCTTGTATCGAGTCACAATGAATGTTTTGCAGAATTTCCAGGTTTTAATACTCAGATTTTTCCATAAAATTTTCAGAAACAAAACGCAAAAATACAGTCAGGTCAATCCTGACGGCGCCAGGGTTTACAACCTGACGACGTCAGGCACTGTAGCAGCACATTTTTCCAGAATTTTGTTTTTCTACTGGAACTTAATTTTTGAAAAATTTCTATAAACATTTATTTTGCAAGCATTATATCTTATTCGCTTTCTAGGATTTAATTTATATATATAGTGTACCATCGATTTTATGCGAGGTTTCGTGTTTGTTTTCTTAGTGAATTACAGGTTATATTGGACAAGGAGATAAAAGACGAAGTATGATGTGCATTTATTGAAGTTTATTTTCTTGGAGGAGGATTTAACCATATTTCACGTCGCCCATGCCGAGTAAATCAGGGGAGTTTTAGTTTCTTTCATCTATTTTATTTTTTCCTTTGTCATAACTTTGATACTTTTCAAAAACATTGGGGACAATGTTCAATTTAAGTGTAGGGAGGGTAAAATGGGATACCTTAGAAACTATAACTCGCTTAATATTTGTTTTGTTTTCTAGTAAATGTGTAATAAACTAAAAGAGATACTTGTTAGGGTGATTTTAGCACCAAATTTAAATTTTTTACAACATATAGGAAACTTTAGTTTTAATAAGCGTCTCATGGATAGGAATTATATAGTTAGCACAAAAACCCTTCCTTTCAAAAATTTCCACCCCAAAAATGTGAGGTTCGCCTTTAGATCTTTAGGAAAAAGCATTCACCTTTATGCTTATGAGTGTACCGGTAGTATATAAATTCTAGAACTTGCGTTCGTGATGCATCCCGAGTTCGCTAGTGAGACTACATTCGTGTAGTTAGGATTAACTAAATGATAAGAGGCATTAGGATAACCCTTGTTTTAACCCTGTATTATACTTACATTGGCTTCATTGGTCATGTAATTTTCCCACACCTTTGCGATGTACTCATTTTTGGTACACGATACCCCTAGTACACCCCTCAAAGCCTATCCTTTTCGCGGTTCTCGTGATATTTCGGTGGATTCCTAAATATTAACGAAGAGCATTGTTTACAATCCACCCTCAAATGTACACCCAAATCGCCTTAGCCTACCTTGTATGCACTCATCTTTAGTGCATTATTGTTACAACTTATGTGTAAACCCTTTGTTAATTGTCTGGTTGGTTACATGATTGCTAAGTCGAGTCATAATTGTAAATATGTACGTTAATGTTTAAAGTACTCCACGTGTTTTGATTTTCTTAATTCGGGTTATTAGTTAGTTTTTATTCATGTAAAAGTTCAAGTGTAGGGAGGTTTCAAGAAATCCCTTTGTAATAATGTATTATTTTGGATGGTAGGGCAAGAATGTATGAAAAAAAATCAAAAAAAAAAAAATGAAAAAGAAAAAAAGAAAAGAGAAAAAACATACGGACTTCCATCCCGTTTGTTTTATTTTTGTTTAAGTCAAGAGAGTGTCGAGAAAAATACAAAAAGAGTTAGTAGTTAGCGAGTCGAGTCGAGTCTTGGCTAAGCAACACCTCATTGTACATGTAATTGACTAAGATGATTGACTTGCCACCAGTAAAATTCCCTATATCCAACAAAACCGTGTTTTTCTATACCGTTACACCTAACGTTACAACCCTTTAAAAGACCTCTTTGATAGTTTATCCTAGGTGCTTACGCCAAAGTGGTGGAGGTTTTATCCATTCTCAAGCCTATGGTAATCTATCTGCTACGACAGGTAGAGAGTGTTTTATTATCCCGTTTCCATATGTTATATAACTTTATACACCCGAGAGATGTGAGAATCCAAACACTTTATGTGAGGTGCTAGTATATAATTTCCGTGCTTATTGTGACTAACATGGAATGATTGTATGTTGTAATTACTTTTATATTAATGTTAAATGACCCCTAACTTGTAAATTGATTAGGATAAAAGCATATTTGCTAGGGGACAAGCAAATCCCAAGTGTAGGGATATTTGATAATGATTTATTTGGTACCTTTTTAAGGGGTCATTTAAGCCCAAAATCGTATTTATATGATGAAATATTTCTCTAAATCGTTTCTTTTTGCATTTTAGGTACTTAGGACGGAAAATCTGGAAATCGGCATGTTTTGGGCTTAAAACGACAAGAAAAGAGAAGAAAACGATCAAGTCCCAAAATCTGTCAGGAAAGGAGTCCTTACGGCGTCACGCTTTACCAAGTGATGCCGTCACTTGTTACTGAAGATGGATTTTTGGTGGAAAATTAACAAGAGAAGCCCCAGATGTATTTGAAGACTCTATAACATGACGGCGTTAGGTGTATTTGAAGACCAAAGTCACGTACAAAGTTAACAAGAGACGGCCCATATGATTTACTAAGGGATGGCGTTAAGGCATTCATGACGGCGTCAGAGATCCAAAGTGACGCCGTCACAACAGCGACTTGCACAAGACGAAACCCTAATGACGGCGTCACATCCTATAAGGTGACGCCGTCACAAGTGTAAACTTATATATACTTTCGTATGTTTTTCATAATTCGTGTAACATCTTGGAGTAGGGTTTTAAGAACGATTTTCTCAGCTTTTTAAGGGTTTTACAGCCCTCCAAACACATGTTTCATTGAATATAAGTAATCCTTTTAATCATTCAATATGTCTATGTGTTGTTTGATTACTTGTTTATCTTTTCTTTACTTTAACATGCTAGCTTAAGTTAATATGTGTTTGCTTAGATCGAATGAAACCAGGTTATTGAATATTGATTTGTCGTCTCTTGTTTAATTGATTGCCTCACGTTAGGATAAGAAAATTAGCTAAGTTCTTATATGTATTAGCTTGAACGTCTTATAAAACGCGACCATAGAGTGCACTATTGGTTTTTCTCGTTGTATTTATTGTGTGAATTGCGGCTTGTAGATCCTAGAAAACTTAATAGACTTTAAGGGTTTTAGGGGAGACTAATGTTCATAGAGTTGGGGACTTCGGCACCTCCCCACAACCAATATTAAGGAATACAACGCTTTAATTAAAACAAGGACATGACAATTTGACAAATCAATAGGAGATAACTAGGGAGTAAGGATATCTAAGTGAACACGCTTTTCCCTATCATAAGAAGTCACCAATTTACTTTTCTCGCATATTAGTTTAATTTAGTTTATTTGTAGTTTTGGTTTAGTTAATTAGTAACTAAATCCGCCCACTCTTTCAAACCCGAGACTTTTACTTGCTTTCATAAAATATAAAAATACAATAAGAATCATCCCTCACCTCTGGACCTATTTCGACATACATTTTGACCTAACGACACTATTCTCCTAGAGAATGATCAATCCATCGAGTCTTACCTATACTACACTAAATCGATTACGTACACTGCCTAGGAGGATTGTAAAACTTCGTGTGAGGTCTTGTAATATCTGCATCAGTATCACAACTTATGCTAGGAAAAGGTTGAGTGGTATCTCAACACATGCTTGTACTAGTATAAATACCCTTACAAGTTTCACTTGTGAGGTGTGTGTTGCCATAATAATATTATCTTTCTCTCACTACTCTCTATTCCCTCTTTCCTCTCTCTAGGTCTCATCACCACCACCACCATGGGTGTGTTTGGCTACTACTTTGGCCGACCACCCGACACCATAATAATATCAACCTAAACTATAGAAATATTCGATCCGACAATTGGCATCAGAGCCTCTTTATCAGTTTAGGTTGTTTTATATTTTGGTGTTTCGTGTTTACTGTTTGTTTTTATCAGTCCAACAAGTCCAAAAATTGTCCTACTTTTCTGCTAACTAAAATCTGGTCATTTTTTTGTATTAAAATCTATGGTGGAATCCAAAGTTTATTGTGTCAATGTTTATACTGATTCTTACCAAGATTTAATATGGCTTTCATCTCATTTTTATGGCCAGAATCATGTTTTTGTGGTCAAAGTTAAGTTTTATGGGTTTTCAGATCCGAGAAAAAGAGAAGGGCATACGCTTAACATACGCCTATTTAATAGGCGTGTGTGCCTTCCCTTCTTCTTTGACTCCTTTTTCAATGATGTTGTGGATTCAAAGATGTAGGTGTCCACCTTTTTTTGTAAGAGTTGCAGGTTTGGTGTCCTCCACGAGTTGGATGTGGTGCCAGAATTGTTGAAGGTATATGATAATGTTGGAAACAGTGTCAGTGAGTGCGGGAAATATGGAATGATTCTTGAGAAGTTCAACGGTAGTGGGGTTATCATAGTGAAAGGATTATGGGATAAATTGATGGTTAAGATACTCTAATTTTGAGGAATTCATTTTCTGGAAGAAGTTTTTCATTTGTTGATAGGATCTAAACACACGCCTTGTGTTAGAGAGACTTTGTATATATGCTAAGTAGCACATGGAATTTACTACAAAGCACTTAGAAGATTATGTGTGTTGTTATGTATATGATTTTATGTATGACACAGTGGAAGTATGAACACAATGATTAAACAACCAAATAGCTTCAATATTATTATAATACGAGTGATCTTTGACTATCACTAGGGTTACAAAACCTTGAAGCTTTCACGTATGACACACACTTTCTGATATTTAAAACCTAACCTAGGACCTCCTTTTATATCACAAGGAGTCCTTTACAAGTAAACTAATATTCGTATCAATCTATAATTATAAGATATACATCAAATCTATTCTATATATATCTTTACTCGTCTGTCTTCATCACATAAGCAGTACAAACCTTTTGTACAAGTAGTACTAACTCAGTTAGTACTGTTAGTGTTAACTTCAGCAGTTGTAACTTTATACATGGCAATACTAACTGTTGGTTTAATTCCCAACAATCCTCCCCTAAACTTATGATTTCTCTGCAAATCACTAAGTTTCTTGAATTAAACTCCAACTTTGTAGATGATTGGGGGGGGGGGGGGAGATATTTCAAACACTTATCTTTTCTTCCTCAGAAATCATATATTCTCTGATTTTGAATTACTTCAGTATTTTCTTCACATTTAAAGAAACCATAACAACAAGCACTCCAGCACTTAACTTAATTAGGATCAATCATTCTTTGAATCTGCTCTTGTATTTTCTTCAAACTTTCAAGCTAACTGTGAATCTGCTATGTTAACCTCCCCTGAGTCAAACACTCATCTTGAATCTTGAACCAACTGAACATCCAGATTATTTATCATCCTCCCCTGTTTGGAAGATTCCTTACCATCATTTGAATTTGAACTTGAACTTGAACTCTGGAAAGAACTAGAACTCAGCTTCCAATGTGATCAAACAATTTGGTACAAGTTTCCATCAATTCATTTAGTTTCCAACTGCCCTCATCACTTCCAGGTGTGTTACCTCCTGAGAGAGGTGAATCATGGAGCATAGACTCAGTGTCAAGCCAAGTTTGAACTAGCAGTACACACTGTTTATCAAAAATTTTCAAAGAGCAGTATAAACTTTTGATCAAGAATTTACAAAGAGCAGTATAAACTCAATTTGGACTTGAAAATATTACTGCCCATTCATAGTTTTTAGCAAACTATCAGCTATCAACGGATTTGATGTGTCTTTACCAAGAGCCGTTTGCTTTGGACTAGCCAACTCTTTACTGTGAGATATGGTGAGTTGAAAACCATATAGTTTTTGTTAAACTATCAACCATAAACGGATTTGAGAAGTCTTTACTAGAAACCGTTTGCTCTGGACTAGTTGGTTCTTGATGTGGGTTAGACACGCTGAACCAATTACCATTTGTTGTGTGTTAATATTACACACTTCAAGTTCCAAAATCACCATACAGTCCAAAACATAACATAGTCAAAACACAATCCATCTCAGGATGCTTTCTCAACCTGTAAATGTTAGTCCAAAACCAAAGAAAACACAAGACAAAGTATTTTCTATTTGACAGTTATCAAAATTGACTAACATGTTTATATAAGCAGTACCAAAATTGTACAAACAGTACAAACACTACATAGCAGTTCTATCAGACACAACTAGCAGTACAAAATCCTTTTTATAACAAAAACACTTAGACATTGAACTTTTAAGGGTTAAGCATTCCAATACCTGTAACCAAGTACTGAAACCTCCCCACATCAAAACCTTTAGTTAGTAAGTCAGCAAAGTTGTCATCAGTATGAATTTTGACAACTTGAACTAACTTCTTTTCATGACAATCTCTTATAAAGTGATGTCTAATTTCAATGTGTTTAGTTTTAGAGTGTTGAACTGGATTTTTAATTATACACATTGTACTGCTATTGTCTATGAAAATGATTATGTTCAAGAAATTATACCCATAATCAAGTAACTGATCTTGAATCCAAAGAACTTAAGCACAACAACTAGCAGCAGCCACATATTCAGCTTCAGTTATAGAAATGGCCACCATGGTTTGCTTTTTGCACTGCCATGAGATAAGTCCGCATCCCAGAAACTGACAACCACCAGTTGTAGACTTCCTATCCATACTAGCACCAGCATAATCACTGTCTGAATATGCCACCAAATCAAATGGAGAGTCTTTAGGATACCACAGACCTAAGTTTGGTTGACCTTTAAGATACCTAAATATTCTCTTCACTGCAGTCAAATGAGACACCTTGGGAGTGACTTGAAACCTTGCACAAGCACATACTGCAAACATAATATCAGGTCTGGATGATGTGAGATACATCAAAGACCCAATCATAGATCTATATGTGTGCACATCCACAACTTCACCACTTTGATCTTTCAAAAGCAAATGTGTCTCCTTATCAGCAGGTGTACAAGCAACTTTAGCATCTGTAAACTAAAACTTTCTTAATATTTCAGATAAATATTTGTCCTATCTTATGAATATTCCTTCTGGTTTCTGCTGTACTTGTAGTCCCAAAAAGAAAGTAAGCTCACCCATAGAGCTCATCTGGAACTGATCCTTCATCAACTTTTCAAACTCTTTGCACATCTCCTTCTTGGTAGAACCAAAGATGATATCATCCACATATACTTGAACCAACAAGATATCACCCTTGTTCTTCTTGATAAAAAGAGTCTGATCAATTTTACCCCTATGGAACCCATTCTTCAAGAGATAATTAGCCAAAGTTCCATACCAAGCTCTTGGAGCTTGATGCAAGCCATAGAGAGCTTTCACCACCTTGTATACTTTGTCAGGATGATCAGGATCAATGAAACCTGGAGGTTGAGAAACATAAACCTCCTTATCAATAGTGCCATATAGAAAAGCACTCTTCACATCCATCTGGTAGACCATGAAACCCATGAATGAAGCATAAGCTAGAAAAAGCCTTATTGCCTCAATTCTTGCAACAGGAGAAAAAACTTCCTCATAATCAATTCACTTTTCCTAAGTATAGCCTTAAGCCACAAGCCTTGCCTTGTTCTTTATCACTATACCTCTTTCATCTTTCTTGTTTCTGAACACCCACTTAGTACCAATAACCCTCATGCCCTTTGGAAAATCAACCAGAACCCATACCTTCTGAATCTTGAATTGAAGCAGTTCTTCTTGCATTGCCTCAACCCAGCTTGAGTCCTCTAATGCCTTGAGCACATTCTTTGGTTCTATTTGTGATAGGAAACACACAAACAGACATTCATTCTTATCTTCATGATCTTTTTCTTCATACACAACACTGAGAAAACCATGATGATCTGGATCTTGTGTCTGTCTTCTAGTCTTCTCACCAGATTGTACATCTCCAATCATATTAGCAAGTGGATGATTCTTGTGAACTGTAGTATGGGGGGTAGAAGGAACTTGATGTTGGAGTATGCTCGTGTCATAATAACTAATTATATGGCTAGACATATGTGAGCCTATGGGGTCACACACATATACACTGAGGTGTCATTTTATATATTGTGATTATCGTATTTACAATATATAAATAACCATAAGTAACCAGGAACTACTATTGGGCTTCTAATGAACAAGTAATGGACTTATTGCATTGGACTAGAAAAACAAATGGGAAGCCCATTTGGCCTATAGGAGTGGCCGGCCTAGGAGTAACTTCCAGGGGAAGTTTGTTTTGAATTTGGTCAATAGTTATTATGAGTAATTATCTCCTAATTAACTCATAACAATAACCAATATTCTCTCTCCCTCTCCTCTCTAGTTTGTACGGCACAAACAAACACCCATATTAGGGTTTTTGTTTTTTCATCAATCACTCTTGTATCTTGTTCATTCAAGGGTGCCTTGATCGGTTACGGGTTAAAGACTAGCATCATTGTGGCATACAAGGAAGTGTAGTGTGGATACACATAGAGGTGATCTCCATTGATCATTTGGGTTTCTTTTTCTAGTCGATCTATAGCTTTTGTTGGTGACTCCCGGATCACGCTACAAAGGTATAATTTATGTGTTTATTTATTTGATTGATCATATGGCACTATGGATCCTTGTATGGTGATGTTTATCCGCTGCATTTTATATTAATTAATTGTTAATTCATGTTTACATCACCTATAGTGGTATCACGAGCCATCATATGTTGTCATATGATCATCTTGTATGCGTAAAAATGGCTAAAAACGTTGTTTTTTAATGGATTTAAAAGTGTGATTTTAAAACAGCCCCTAGGGCTTGAATATTCTGAATATTTCGACTTTATTAAGGTCTTAAGATCTGTACTTTTTGATCCTATGGCCATTTGTTATGCATACATTGTTTGTTTACTTGATCGGTACCCGTAAAATGGCCTAAAAACGTGTTTTTTGAGAGATTTTTAACCCAATTTTTAATCAGCCCATGAGGCTTATTTTTCTGTGGTAAAATGGTGTTAAGAAGGTCCTAATATCAGTGGGTTATGAGTCTATGGCCATTTGTCACGCGTACCATTCGGGGTTTTAATTCTTGTTAATTATTTCTTCGATTCGTTGGCTAACAATTTAATTCTTGTTATTTATTTTGTTATCCATGGCAAATACATGCATGTTTGTCCATGGAGTTAGCCAACACCATGTAATAATCTTTATTTGAATGTATTATTATGTGTTCATATGCAAAGCCGATGAAAACCTAGACCACTTGTGCGTTGTGATTGTGATTGTTGGTTGGTTTTTCTTGTTTTGGGGTTTGCCATTGTTTCAGCACTTTTGTAATGTATTTCAATTTTGGTTTTGCCAATGTTTGGGCATTTTATAGTAGATACAAAGTAGATTAGTTGTATTTTACTTTATATGTATTGTAATCAAGAGCTTGGAAGCAAAAGGCGAAAGATTGAAGAGTTGTAGACTGAAAGTTGCTGCTGGACACCTATTGGGAAAACGTGCTTACCTGCGGATTGGTAAGGTATTTTTTTCTAAATTTTTTGGTGCAGGTCCACAAGACATAGGGCTACAACTTTGTCAACTGGGCCGAATCATGAGAAGGTGATCTTCCTGGGCTTTTGGGCCTTGCAAAATAGAAAAACTGGGCTGACAGAAACTGAAGTTCATGTGCATAATGGGCTTTTTTACTTGCTCATGATTGTCTTAGAGCAAGTGGGAGCCCTCCATGTGGTTGTAATATATGTCCCTAGTTGACTCTTGGCTCTTGTGATGGCTCACAAGACCAAGCATATGATTTTCATCGGTTGAGGCTTTGCATATTGTGGTTGAATGTTTGGTTGGTTGTTTTTATGTATGTTGTGACTACATGTAAAACGAAAAATGTTTTCTTAAAACTTGAAACTAAACATAAACCATTTTAAACTAAGTCTTATGATTTAGTTTAACTAAGTTTAAATATGATTTGAAACTTAAAAATCATTGTTTTCTAAATAACACTTAAACTAGTTAAGATTGTTTATTTATTGATTTATTGTATTGTCCATACTTAATAATCCACTTAGGATATCTATTAGTCTTGAAAATGGACAACTTGACACACATAAATTAAAACAATGATTAGACTTAAGTTAAGAAAAGTTTTTAACTTGTGCTACGAAGAATGAATGCATGCTTCTTTCGTACACGTTTTTGATTTACATCAAAACAATTTACCCGTCAAAATTTAAGTCATGCCGTCCAATTATGAGAACACTTGCAATTACCTTTTAGCATCTGGTCAGACCTAGGTTGAATTGTAACCCAAGGTGACTATTTTCCATGGTCAGACCTAGGATTATTCTCACAGTTTTCAAATTGGATGACTTAATCGAGTAGTGTGGTCAGACCCTTACCCGAGGCAAAGATGGGACTAAACATGCCAGCTTGACACTAGTTGCTTGTTCACTAGTGCCATGAGTCCCATAAAGATCTAAGAGTTGCACATGTAATGCAATTGGTCGACGTTACCTACCTATTGAATCCACCATTTCTAGTAGATCAACTGCATTAATGGTCGAACCTCAATGAGGATCTTAGCCTTTTTGTAAAATTAATTGTTTTAATATGCTTAAACTTGGGTAGTTAATTTTAAAAAGGATTAATTATTGAAACTTACTAAAATTTGAACTTTGTTTGTTTTGTAGATGACAACTCCTAATCATACCATAAACAACTCGTACATCAGATCAATTCTTGAAAAAGAAAAATTGAATGGTAATAACTTTTTGGACTGGTATCGCAACCTGAGGATTGTCCTAAGGGCTGAACAAAAGTTTTACCATCTGGAAGAACCTTTACCTGAAGCACCCCCTGCTAATGCCTCCGCTGCTGTTCGTACCGCCTACACTCGTAGGGTTAACGAGCAGCAAGAGGTTGCTTGTCTTATGCTTGCAAGCATGATCCCTGAGCTCCAAAAGAACTTAGAGAACCTTGCAGCATTTGACATGCTGACCGAACTGAAAACTATGTTTGAGCAGCAAGCTGAGCAAGAATTGTTTGACACTGTCAAAGCTTTTCATGCCTGCAAGCAGGAGGAGGGCCAAATGGTCAGTAGCTACGTCATGAAAATGAAGGGCTACCTTGACCAAATGGAGCATCTTGGATACCCCATGCCTCAGATCCTTGGAGTGAGCTTGATACTTACCTCACTGTCAAAGGATTATGATCAGTTTGTGCAAAACTACAACATGCACAGCATGGGCAAGACCATTCCTGAGCTGCATAACATGCTGAAACTTGCAGAGAAAGGAATGCCCAAGAAGGCTCCTATGGTCCTAGCTATAAAGGAAGGACGAATCCAGAAGAAGAAGCCGAAGGCAAAAGGCAAGGGACAAGTGAAGGGCAAGTATAAGCTTGCTTATGCCCCCCAACCAAAGATCCCCCCACCTACTAAGAAGGAGCACCCGGCTAAGGACACCCTTTGTCACCATTGTGGAAAGAAGGGGCACTGGAGGCGGAACTGTCCGACCTACCTGGAAGAGTTGAAGAAGAACAAAGCTAGCGCAACTAGCACATCAGGTATCTTCACTATAGAACTCTATACTTTTCCTAACAAATCATGGGTATATGATACTGGTTGTGGCACTCACATTTGTAATAATGTGCAGGGGCTTAGGGGAAGCAGAAAGTTGAAGCATGGAGCTTTGAACCTGTACGTTGGTAATGGCAACCGTGCAGCTGTCGAAGCAATAGGGAGCTTTGATCTCATCCTCCCTAATGGTTTAGTTATTGTTTTAAATAATTGCCATTTTGCACCTACTATTACTAGAGGTGTTGTTTCACTTTCTCGTTTGAAGGATGATGGTTTCATTCATACATTTACGGATTTTGGCATTTCAGTTTCTAAGGATAATATTTTTTATTTTAATGCTATTCCTCGTGATGGTATTTTTGAAATTGATATGCGTGATTCTATTTCAAACGATAGTTCTATATATAATGTTAGCAATAAGAAATCTAAACATAATTTAGATTCCACTTACCTATGGCATTGTCGTCTTTGTCACATAAACAAGAAACGCATTACAAAGCTGCAACACGATGGGCTTTTAGAGTCAACCGACCCTGAGTCGTTTGATAAATGCATTTCTTGTATATCTGGTAAAATGGCACGAAAGCCCTTCTCCCATGTAGGAGAAAGAGCTGAAGATCTACTTGGACTCATACATACTGACGTATGTGGCCCATTTAGAACAACGTCAAGGGAAGGAGCTAACTACATCATTACTTTTACTGATGATTTCAGTCGATATGGTTATGTTTACTTGATTAAACATAAACATGAAGCTTTTGAAATGTTCAAAGTTTTTCAAAATGAAGTAGAAAATCAACTAGGCAAGACCATAAAAGCTCTTCGATCAGATCGAGGAGGTGAATATATGAGTCTAGAGTTTTTAGATCATCTAAAAAGGTGTGGGATTGTCTCACAATTCACTCCTCCATATACACCACAACATAATGGTGTATCTGAAAGGAGAAATCGAACCTTGCTAGACATGGTTCGATCCATGATGAGTATAACAACATTGCCAATGTCCTTTTGGGGTTATGCTCTAGAGTCTGCTGCACGCATTCTCAATATGGTTCCAACCAAGAAGGTAGACAAGACACCATACGAAATATGGCATGGGAAGGTCCCTAAATTGTCGTACTTGAGAGTCTGGGGTTGTGAGGCTCTCGTGAAACGAGACACACTTGACAAACTTGAGCCCAGAGCTATCAAGTGTATCTTTGTAGGATACCCAAAGGAAACGATGGGTTACTATTTCTACTACCCACCCGAGAACAAAATATTTGTTGCCCGGAATGCTGAGTTTCTTGAGAACCGTCTCATTTCACAAGAAGCAAGTGGGAGCAATGTAGACCTTGATGAAATTCAAGAGGAAGATGCACAACCTTCTGGTAACACTAGTGAGCATCAAAATGAGATTGAACATGAAAATGTTGAAACTCATCAAGATGCTGCTCCCATTCGTAGATCCGCAAGGATACCTCAAGCACCTGAGCGATATGGTATCTATGTCGATGCTGAGGAACATGAGTTAGGGGATCATGGTGAACCTGCTAACTATCGAGATGCATTATCGAGTCCTGAACACGATAAATGGATCGAAGCTATGAATGCGGAGATGAAATCCATGAAAGACAATGATGTCTGGGTCGAAGTTGACCTACCTCCTAACGCTAAAACCGTTGGGAGCAAGTGGCTCTTCAAAAAGAAGACCGACATGGATGGAAAAGTACACACCTACAAAGCTCGTCTAGTAGCAAAAGGTTTCACTCAAACCTACGGGGTTGACTATGAAGAAACCTTCTCGCCTGTTGCAGACGTAAAAGCTATTAGGATTCTTATAGCCATAGCAGCGTACTATGACTATGAGATTTGGCAAATGGATGTCAAGACAGCTTTCTTGAACGGCCACCTGAACGAAGACGTTTATATGGTGCAACCCGAGGGCTTCGTGAATCCTAAACATCCAACTAAAGTATGCAAGCTTCAAAGATCCATTTATGGATTAAAGCAAGCATCTAGAAGTTGGAATAAGAGATTTGACGATGAAATCAAGAAGATTGGTTTCACTCAAAATCTCGATGAGCCATGTGTATACATGAAAACTAGTGGAAGTATAGTCGTGTTCCTAATCTTATATGTCGATGACATATTGCTCATGGGAAACAACATTCCAATGCTACAAGATGTAAAATCCTGGCTTGGAAATTGTTTTGCCATGAAAGATCTAGGAGAAGCCGCGTACATACTTGGAGTCAAAATCTATCGTGATAGATCAAAACGATTAATCGGCTTATGTCAAAGTGCATACATTGACAAAATCCTGAAGCGATTTAGGATGCAAGATTCCAAACGTGGAAATCTTCCAATGCAACCAAATACAGTATTGAGTAAAGCTCAAGGACCCTCCACACCTGATGAGGTGAAGAGGATGAAGGGAATCCCGTATGCTTCGGCTGTGGGATCCATAATGTATGCGGTTAGATGCACTAGACCTGATGTAGCGTTCTCTCAGAACCTAACGAGTAGATTTCAACAGGATCCAGGAGAATGTCACTGGACTGCTGTTAAGAACATACTAAAGTATCTACGAAATACTAAAGATATGTTTCTTGTTTATGGTGGTGATGTCAAGCGTGAGCTCGGTATTACTTGTTACACTGATGCAGGCTGGGAGACGGATCGTGATGACACCAAATCCCAAACGGGATATGTTTTCATCATGAACGGAGGTGCTGTTGACTGGAAGAGTGCCAAACAAAGCACTATCGCGATGTCCTCTACAGAAGCTGAATACATTGCTGCTTCTGAAGCTGCTATGGAGGCGATTTGGATACGTAAATTCATTTCTGGGCTTGGTGTTGTCCCCAGCAATGAACGACCTATGGATATGTACTGTGACAATACAGGTGCCATTATCATAGCCAACGAACCAGGTGTTCAAAAGGGTGCCAAACATTTTCGTCGGAAAGTTCACTACATTCGAGAAGTAATCAAAAGTGGTGATATTCGTCTTCTCAAAGTTCATACAGATGACAACATAGCTGATCCTTTTACGAAACCAATGCCTTGTGCCAAACATGTCGAACATGCTAGGAGCATTGGACTTAGACCAGCTAGTAGTCTCATGTAGATCTGTATTTTTAGTATTTGAATAATTGGAACGTTAAACAGTTTATATTTATAATGAATTGATGTACTGGTTATGATCGTTTTCATTTCATATCAACTGTGTTCTATATTTGCATGTTTAATCCATGAATAATTTAATTGTTCTAAAATTATCCATTGTCGGTTGACGATACGGGAGTATCATCAAATTAAGGCAAATGTGAGCGTGTTGGTGATTCATTTGCCAAACTCACATGTTGTTCATTGTGATGAACATTGGATTGACCCAACCTACGAGAATTCACTACATGGATCGTCGTCAATAGTGAATCTCGCAAGAGGTTATGTCTCTTATCCTCAGACTTGAGATGCAAGCAAGTCTTGCATGTGTGGAATTTCATTCCTTGATATGGTTAAACGCTATCCTGAATAAGGTAGTTATAAAGGCCATTTTCAAGAGTGATATGAAGCATGTGAATGACACGTGTAGTCAAAATGGGATTTGTTCCTCCACTTGCTTTGGAGTTAGATACTATTGGGCCCCTCGATGAATTGAACAGATGTTTGTATGGCCGTACCCAAATGAGATTAAGATGAATCTTAATTCACTTGGTAATCTTGTTCAATATCCGTATCGAGACACATAATAGTTGAACTTTTAGAATGACTTTTGATCCATGTCTAATGTTCAACACGGTATCTGAAACAAAAGGATAGATGACATATAAACCATCTGAAATGAGACGTTTAAGAAACTACCCTCACATATTTCTAGGGGCATTGGCGTGTTGCTAGACGCTAACCATTGCTTGTATAATTACTTGATTATTATGACGTCGCAAGTGGGAGCTGTTGGAGTATGCTCGTGTCATAATAACTAATTATATGGCTAGACATATGTGAGCCTATGGGGTCACACACATATACACTGAGGTGTCATTTTATATATTGTGATTATCGTATTTACAATATATAAATAACCATAAGTAACCAGGAACTACTATTGGGCTTCTAATGAACAAGTAATGGACTTATTGCATTGGACTAGAAAAACAAATGGGAAGCCCATTTGGCCCATAGGAGTGGCCGGCCTAGGAGTAACTTCCAGGGGAAGTTTGTTTTAAATTTGGTCAATAGTTATTATGAGTAATTATCTCCTAATTAACTCATAACAATAACCAATATTCTCTCTCCCTCTCCTCTCTAGTTTGTACGGCACAAACAAACACCCATATTAGGGTTTTTGTTTTTTCATCAATCACTCTTGTATCTTGTTCATTCAAGGGTGCCTTGATCGGTTACGGGTTAAAGACTAGCATCATTGTGGCATACAAGGAAGTGTAGTGTGGATACACATAGAGGTGATCTCCATTGATCATTTGGGTTTCTTGTTCTAGTCGATCTATAGCTTTTGTTGGTGACTCCCGGATCACGCTACAAAGGTATAATTTATGTGTTTATTTATTTGATTGATCATATGGCACTATGGATCCTTGTATGGTGTTGTTTATCCGCTGCGTTTTATATTAATTAATTGTTAATTCATGTTTACATCACCTATACTTGATAGTTGATTGGCATGTTGGGCAAACCAGCTCCAAATATATCAAAAGAATCAATCTGTGAAGCAGAAGTAATGTTGGATCAAAAGTAGGATGACTTGGTCCAGCAGTGGAATCTTTTGGCTCAGCAGTACTAACTCCATTTGTATTGCTTTGGGGAACTTCTGTTTCATTACCATCTTGTCCACTGTTTTCACCAACATTCTTCTCTCTATCATCATCCTTTGAAGAAGAAACACACAATGGACTGTCTTCCAAAATTGGCATCAAGATATGATCTTCATCAGAATCTTCTGAACCTGCATTATCATTAGTATTTGTACCTGTAATAGGCACATAATTCATAGATTCTGAAAGCCTATCAATATCAAAAATCCAATCTGGACCACTAGCTGCAACATTTGGTATATTCTCTTGAAACTTAATGTACAAATTTTCCTCTACATGTCTGGTGCTCTTATTATACACCCTAAAAGCTTTACTATGCAAAGAATAACCAACAAAGAAACCCTCATCTGATTTCCCATCAAACTTCCCTAATTGGTCTTTGGTATTGAGAATAGTGACATGACAACCAAAAGGTCTCATAAAACTTAAGGCAGGGGTTCTACCTCTGAAAAGTTCATAAGCAGTCTTATTATGAGGTTGTACCACTAAAACCCTGTTCTGAACATAACAAGCAGTACTAACTGCTTCAGCCCAAAATGAGATAGGTAACTTAGAGTCAGCTAACATAGTCCTAGCAGTCTCTATTAGTGTCATATTCTTTCTTTCAGCTACTCCATTTTGCTGTGGGGTTCTAGCTACACTAAATTCTCTTTTAATACCCTTTTCTTTGTAAAACTCATCCATAACCCTGTTTTTAAATTCTGTCCCATTATCACATCTGATTATCTTTACCCTTTTATCAGCTAGGTTTTCTACCTCAGTTATAAAGGACTTAAGGATCTCACTAGTCTCATCCTTAGTTCTCAAAAAGAAAACCCAAGTAAATCTGCTATAATCATCAGTAATCACAAGACAGTATCTTTTATGATTCAAGCTACTAACAGAAGTAGGACCAAACAAGTCCATATGAAGCATGTATAAAGCTTGAGAATTAGAATTATGAACCTTGGGCTTACAAGAAGCTCTGTGTTGTTTACCTTTGAGGCAAGAAACACAGGTTTGGTCATTTTAAAAATTTTTATTGGGTAGACGTCTTACCAAACCATACTTAGCAGTCTTATTAATGGTTTTGAAATTTACATGACCAAGCCTTCTATGCCACAACATTGACTCATCCAATGTGGCTTTTGCAACAAGGCAAGTAAGACCTTCTTTAGAAACAAGCTTATTCATCTCAACACTGTATGTATTACCCTTTTTGGGGATTTTAAGCAATACTTGACTTTCATCAGGTAGCTTGAAATCAGGAGAAAGAATAAGATAGTCAGTATCAGTAAAAAGAACCTTGTTCTGTTTGTCACAAAGTTGTGACACACTAAAAAGGTTGTACTTAAGCTTTGGTAAAAAATACACATTTTCAAAGTCAAGATTACCAGTTTTAATAATACCTTTACCAGTAATCCTACCACCAACACCACCTCCAAAGATAACAGGTCCTCCATCCAGAGCTGTAAAATCTGAAAGGTATGACATGTTACCAGTCATGTGCCTTGAACATCCACTATCTGAGTATCCTCTATCTTCTTCATCTTTTGTAGGATGTTCCTGCACACAAAATAAAGGAATTAGTTCCTTTTGGGGACCCAAGCCATCACTGACTTGGATCTTCCTTGTGCATCAATATAATTATATTTATTGAAAGTCATTGATGCACCATTGGGTTTGGTAGGTTTCCATACCCAACGTGCCGAGGCCTTCACATCATTGCCCCATTGACCCTTAACAACATTCATATGCCTAGCAGTAGAAATTGCTGGCCTAGCAGCAGAAACTGCTGGCTTAGCAGGTTTGACATTAGGCATCCATTTTTGATTATACAAAGCAGTTTTCTTGTAAAAGGGTCTGTTAACTGTTTGTGTATGTTTGTAATGATTTGAATATGGTTTTGCTCTTGAAATAGTTTGTTTGTAATTAAAACCTTTGTTTGGTCTAGCAGTAGAAAGTAATTTGATGCCAGACTTCAACATGACTGCTCTGGGTGTCATCTTAACATTAGGGTGAGTCAATTTAGTAGGACTGTTTTGATTCACTCTAGCATTTGTATTCTGATGAACTCAAATAAGTACATTTTATTATCATCATTTATCCTATTTATTTGACTTGTTTTATTATATTATATATGAGAATCGATACATTAATGTTTACTTTAGAAATTCTCAGGTAAAAACAAGCATTATGTGAAACTTGGCGATTTTGGACTAATTATGGAGCAAAACAAGTGAGATGTCAAAAGTCTACTGAAATCCAGATGATTCGCCGTATCTCACTCAACAAATACGACGCAATATCATACTTAGATGAATTCGAAGACCATTGCCTGACTTTGAAGAATGTGCCGCATGTAATTCTGTCATGCGCCGCATATGAAACTTTGGTCAAAGAAGAAGATCAAGCTCGTTCTACTCCAGATACACCGCAATATACTTCTAACATACGGCGTATCACTATCAAGATTTCACCAGTTACAATCCAAGACAGCTAAAGTACATGCGCTGCATACAAAGATCAAGTTACGCCGCATCTGAAGACGGTGTACGAATATTCCAGAATATATTAATCTTGGACCCCACGCGAAGTTAAGTCAATGCGCCGCATCTATCAACTCAATGCGCCGCATCGATCCCTCAGACAGAAACTATAAATACCCCAAGGTCAGACGGATTTAAGAGACCTTTTGTATAACCCTAGAGCCGAATCCAGACGACCAAGCAGCACAAGACACACCTCAAACAAAGATACAAGAGCTGTAAGAAGGTCCTGCATGTATTCAATTCATTAAGTAGTTTTGGCTTTAATTCATCAGGATTGATGGGCTTGTGTCATGTGACTACGGAAGCTCATGCACTCCCCTTAATATTGCTTTCCCATTAATTAAAGTTTATATGTTGATGTCTTTGGTGACTTTTATTAGTGCATTGATAACCTCTGTGTCTAGCTGAGTCTTGCTTGGGTCGCCATGCCCCTTCCTCGCCTATTTATTCTAGCGTCTCTAGAAAAGTAGGATAGACATAAGTAATCATTAAGGGTTTACTCGCCGATAAGATTAGAGCCAACGAGAAAGGTTTAATTATATACACTTCATATAAAACTAGCAATAAAACAAGTGACAAGCTATTTAATTATCAGGACAGGTCTTCTTATTGTCTCGAGTATCTATCTGTGTACGTGTGTGCTAATCGCTGATTCGTGCTCATTAGTTTAGTTTTCTATTTAATTATAACCAAACTGTGCCAGTCTCTCAGGCTGAACCCCCTTGCGTTAGATTAGGTTGTATAACTAACTTAGGATATTAAAATACTGATTAGAATAACTAGATAATACGTTCCACTCTTAGTGATCGACACTCTGCTTACCGTTAAGTGTGTGTGTTATTGATAAGTCGGCTAAATATAAATTTAAAACTTGAGTAGGCATTAATACTGCTAAACCGCAACGACACATCACGCGCATCAAGTTTTTGGCGCCGCTGCCGGGGAGTGAATTGTTATTATCTGTTAATTTGATTAAGTATTTTAATTAGGTTTTTCTTTTTAGTTTTTTTTAGATTCTAACCACTAACCCTGTTGTATATTAGATAGATTGCATTCATTGTATAATTTGCATATTTACTGTTTTTGTGTGTTTTTGTTTTCTGTAATTTTTGTTTCTTTTTGTTTGTTTTTATTTTTGTTTTTCTTTTTTCTGTATTTTTCTGCATTCTGCTGTCGTTGTATTGTGCTGATACAAACGATACGGCGCATCTGTTTTTACAGATACAGCATATTGCGTTTAGTTTTTATAAAATACAACGCGTTTAATAAATTCGAGTACGACGCATCTTTCCCCAAGATACAGCGTATTCTGTTTTTAATAAGAAAATTTTCTAAACGCTAACGCCATACGACGCATCTGTTTTAACAGATACGGCGTATTTTCTATTTAAATTAAAAACAGTTTTTCGAATTATTAAACAGAAGCGACGCATCGATCTTTATCGATACGGCGCATCTACTAAATCAAAAATCTTGTATTTTGAAACGTAACGAAAATACGGCGCATTAGCTTTTGTTAATACGATGCATTTAATTTTAATAAATATAATCGATTTTTGATAATTTAAACTTGATACGGCGCATTCTAATTCATAAGCGGTGTATCTGTTTCCTGAATAAAAGTCTGATTAAATTTTAACGTAATAAGATACGGCGTATCCAACCTTCTGGATACGGCGCATCGTCTACAGATATCAGCAACTTTTATTTTTCTTATTCCCGAACGGAAAATATTCTAACTTACCCTTACACTAGGAAGTTTTTACTTTGAAATCTACCTGTCTTTAATTTTCAGGAACAATGTTCGATATTTTCCCCAACTGGTTCGGAAGACCCCAAAGAAACCTTACCATGGAAGAGTTTGCACTACTAATCGCTCAAGCAAATGAAAAAGAACATCATGAAGCAAGAAACTTTATTAATGAATTCAAAGGCAGTCATGAGCTGTTACTAAAGGAACAAAACAACATGATTAATGGATTGGCAATTGAAGTGCACCAATTGTCAATGGTGCTTAACAAGGTTCTTTTGGTAAAACACGATTTGAAAGGGATTACAACTAGAGGCGGAAATTCAACCTTTCAAATCGGAGAGACACCCGAGGATAACAGCACAAACAAGATTTCCCCTGAATCTATATCATCTGAGCAAGAGCAACCAAAAGAGACTAATCCAGAATCTGTGATTAGAGAAGAACCTTCTGTTGAACTTAAACAATCAACACTACCTTTTCCACATAGGGTAAGGAAGGAGAAAGAAGATGCCTATCAAAGGAAGTTCCTGGAAAATCTCAAGCAGCTGCAGCTAAGCATACCATTTATGGAAGCCCTAGTGCAAATGCCAAAATATGCTAAATATCTGAAGAGCTTGCTTACAAACAAGTCCAAACTTGAAGAGGCTTACACTGTAACAATGGGAGAAAGAAGCTGATGCGTGGTTTTGCGACCTTACAATAGGTTTTACCTCTCGAGGGATCTCAAGAGGCTTACAACCCCACCAGGCAGTGTACCTGACCGATGTAGTATAGTGTAGTGGTAAGTACGGGGGATTGATCGTTCTCCACAGGGAATAGTGTCGTTAGGATTGAAAAACTACTCTAATAGGTCTAGGGGTGAGAGAAGATTCTTTTTTATGTTTTTATAATTTTATGAAAGCAAGTAAAATCTCGGGTTTGAAAGAGTGGGCGAAATTAGTTGCTAATCAACTAACCCAAATAACTACGAATGCAAATAAAATAAAATAACTGAAAATGAAAAGGTGGTAAAACTTATGTGGAGAGAAATGTGTTTACTTAGATTTCCTTACTCCCTAACTATCTTTTACCGGTTGATTAGTGTGTATTAATCGCGTGGATGACGGGTGTATTCCTTAATACCAATCGTGGGGTGGCGTACGTACTTCCCCAACTCTATGAGCTCCTACTTCACTCCTATGTCAAGCCGGCTAGGAAGCTCCTAACATGGGATCACTAGAATTCGCTCATGCATTAAATACAACCATAAAAACCTTAGTACGCATTGGTTCATGTTTCTTAAGACGTTCAAGCAAGTTACCGTATAGGAAGTTAGCCAGTTTTCTTAAGCCTAACATAGATGAACAATCATCCAATACAACTAATAACACACTAATAACCAATAATCAATAGCTAGGTTTCATTAGATCTAAGCAAACACAAGATAAATCTAGCCTAGCATGTTAATCAAAAGACAAGAACAAGATGTAATCAAACAACACATAGACATATTGATTGATTAAATGAACACTTATCTTCAATTAAACATGGGAGATCCAAGGGTATGAAAACCCTTAAAAATGGCAGAAATTCGTCTAGGGTTTCTCCTCCAAAGTTACACACAATAAGTTCCACACTAATGACAAAAAATTGCAAAACTATATATATAGAGTTTAAGGGCTGACGGCGTCACATTATAGATCCTGACGCCGTCACCTCGCCGCTTTTAGGGTTCCCGGATGGCCTTCCTGACGCCGTCCCTCTTTAGTGCTCCAAAATCCTCTCTGGCCTATCAAGGGGTGACGCCGTCAAAATTGAGCTTGACGCCGTCCCTCTTTAAGTTAAGCCGTGACGACCTTGATCACTTCAAAGGGTGACGCCGTCAGATTTTTCATGCAAATTTCTCTGGCTTATCATGAGTAATTTTCATATCCACCTCTTTTGCCAAGCCATGACGCCGTCTGGGCCAATCCCTGACGCCGTCAAAGGTACTTTCCAGCATAATTTTGAGACTTTGCCGTTTTCTTCACTTTTATGCTCCAAAAACGTCCAAAATGCTTCCTTTTCCAGATTTCTTCTCCAAAGTACCTAAAATGACAAAAGGAACGATTTAGGGCAATATTTGATCAAATAAATACGATTTAGGGCTTAAATGACAAAAGGAACGATTCATCAAATACCCTTACACTTGAGATTTGCTTGTCCTCAAGCAAATGCGCTTTTATTCTAATCAAAATACAAGTTAGGGGTCATTTAACGCTAATATAAAAGTAATTACAACAAATAGTCGTTCCACTTTAATCATAATAAGCACGGAGATTACAAACTAGCACCTCACAAGTAGTGTTTAGATACTCACATCTCTCAAGTGTCATCAAAATAAATCTCATAAATGAAAACGGATAATATCTCTCACTACCTGTCATAGCAAATAGATTACCATAGGCTTGGGCAAGGATCGAAAACCTCCTCCACTAGGCGTAAGCACCTAAGATAAACTATCAAAGAGGGCTTTTACATGGGTTATAACGTGAGGTGTAAGGATATGATAAACACGGTTTTGTTGGATAAGGGATATTTTACTGGTGGCGAGTTAAAGATCTTGATTAATTACATGTACTATACAATGTTGCTAAGCCAAGACTCGACTCAATCTTAAGCTAAAAACAAAATAACAAAAACATAAAATAAATATAAAATGAAACGGGATGGTAGTCCGTATGTTTTTTCTATTTTTCTTTTTCTCATTTTTTTTGTATTTTTGTATTTTTTTTTTTTTTTTTTTTTTTGCATACACTTTTGCCCTACCATCCAAAATAATACATCATAGGGGCGTTGCATTCCCCTTACACTTGAACTTTTACATAACTTTACAAATACTATTCTAATGACTCGAATTAAGATAATTGAAAAACTTGGAGTACTTTTAAAATATTTAGCACATATGGGGGTAATAATGTTGTTCTTCCCCATTACTCCATTACACTAGTACTTTACCCATGAGTCCCAATCGTCCCAAAACAATATGTACAAGGATATGACTCGACTTAGCAACCATGTAATCAATTAGATAATTAACTTGGGGTTTAAACAAATGTTGTCACAATAATGCACTAAAAATGAGTGCATACAAGGTAACAAATTCTTCCTTTAAGTAAAATGCTTAAAGGTCGAAACGAAAAGATAGGCTCTGAGGGGTGTACTAGGGGTATCGTGTACTAAAAATGAGTACAACGCAAAGGGTGTGGGAGAATTACTTGACCAATGTAGCCAATGTAATTATAACAAAAACACAGGTGTAAAACAATGGGTTAATCCTAATGCCTCTTATCATGTAGTAAATCTAACTACACGAATGTAGTCTCACTTGTGGCCTCGGAATGGTCCTAACGCAAGTTCTAGAATCTAAGTGCTACCGGTACACACATCATAGCATAAATGCTTTTCCTACCAATTCTAGGGGCGAACCTCACATATTTGGGGGTGGAAAATTTTTTAGTGGTACGGTTTTTGTGCTAGTCATATAACTCCTATCCGTGAGACGCTTATTAGAATCAAAGTTTCACTCCTAAATGTTGTAAAAAATTTTAAATTTGGCACTAAAATTGACCTAACAGGTATTTATCTCAGTTTTATTACACATTTACCATCAAGCAAACAAAAATCAAGTGCAATTGTATTCTCTAAAGTATCGTACTTTTACCCCCCCTTACACTTAAGATGAACATTGTCCCCAATGTTCAAATAACAAGATGTAAAAGTATAAAGTAAAAGAATGAAATCAAATACTCCCCTGATTCGTTCGGTGGATAAAGAAATAACATGGTTAGATCTTCTTCCAAAGTAATGTTGAAGCTCCATGACTAATGCATCGCCAAAAGCTTGATTCCATAAACATCTCCTTGTCCAAAATAACCTGTTAAACCTGAGAAAACAAACACGAAAACCTGCATAACATCGGCGGGATAAACTCTATATATAAGGATATAATGCTTGTGGAATGATAATTTTGCAGATTCCTGGAGATTATAAGTTATAGATTTAATAAAAACTTTTTATGAAAACAAAACTTTCAAAAATTTTCAGAAAATTAAACCTGACGCCGTCAGAAATGATCTGACAGAATTCTTATGTTAAGTTTCCGGAAAATTTTTGGAAAAACCTATACCTTACTTCCTGGAATTCCTGCAAAACATCATCACGACTCGATACAAGCATTTGACTCAAACAAATACTAATATGTATGTTAATTTATTATTATTATGATTCATGTTCATTTGTGTTCTAATAAACCGATTTAGATTTCCCTTACACTTAACTTTTTGCAAAATACCTTTATATGTAGTTAAGACGAAGTTAAAAACAAGATAAAGCATTTTCACAATTTAGTTTCGAACATGAATCAATAATAATAAAAATTAAACATACATACGGAGGCAAATAAAATCAAACAAACAAATAAATAAACACACAAAGCAAATAAAGCTTGGGTTGCCTCCCAAGAAGCGCTTGTTTTTGTTCGAGTCACGAGCCTGATTCTACCCTTATTTAACGGATAAAGGAGAGGTTTTTCCTACACTTAGGATTAAGTGCGGGTGATAGTAGCGATACACACCATCTTGGTGGAAGTATGCCGCGTGAGGAAAGAGTGGTGGATGAATTATATGCTCAAAGATGTGGGATCCAATCATCATAACCTAACTTAGTTCAATTGGGTCAATGGGTGAATTGAAGTTTTCTCCTAGAAAGGGATCATCTTCTATCAACTTCGAGAGACTCCTAGTTGGGAATCCATCTTGACCTAATAAACCCGGTTTAAACCCATAGTGTTTCTTGTGATTAATCATGAATGGGTGATGTAAGTATGAAAGGTTATGGTTCACTCCTATGTCAGCTTCCTCTCTACAAGGCTTAGAGTCTACTACCTTCAACATAAAACTACCCAGACTATATGGTTTGATGGGTGGGTCGGGACCTTTTTCAATTCCTAAATTCACATCTAAGGATGGAAGATTAGGTAACGGTTTTGGCTGAGGCTCCAGTTCATCAAAACTAGGAACTTCCATATAACTAAAAGAAAGGTTATGACTACAAGTATTCAAACCTATTTATTCTAGTTGTGTTTGGTCCAAGGGCTCTACCTCTATTGGGGTTCCTATAGTCTCTTCTACTTTTTCCGGGTAAGTTACGGGCGGTGTGTTAACCTCAAATGATGGTAGGATTTGTGGGGTATTTAGTGGTCTTGCATTTCTAACCTCATTCTCCATAGTATCTAAATCACCTATATGTTCATCATGTGTTTTGGTAGGATCTAACCCAAACACATTCCTAAGTATCTCAAATCCTTCTCTAGCCATTTGAATTTCTAAGTCCGATTCATAGTAATATTCAACTTGATTACTATGTTCCAATTGCCTAAAGGATTCCTTATGCGTGTCATATGTTTTGGTGAAATCTATCCCACTCATGCAACTAGGTAGTTCAACACTAACCATCTCACAATCTTGGTCCAATTCAAGGTCCATGTTCTTAAAAACTAGGTCTTCTTGCTCATGGTACCTATAGTCGGATAAATCCTCCTCATTTGTTTCCTCAAGTTGTGATGTATATAAACCCATCAATTCATTCAACTTATGGTTCACGGTTAGGAAGCTTTCCTCAAATTTTTTCCAAAGGGTTTCACTAAAAGGAGTTGATCCTAACAATGATTGTTTAATAGAAGCCGCACATGCACATAATTCATCAAACCTATCAAACTTTACACCCATCTCCTCTTGCATATATCTAAGATCACTTAAAAATTCATTGGAACAACAGGAAGCAAATCTATCCGTATAAAGTAATTGTTCCTCTATTGTTAATGATCTAAATGGAATTTCATCCGCCATGGTGACAAATGAAAAATGGTTTTACAAACAAAGGGCACAAAGAAAAAGATAGACTACAGAAATCCTAGAAAAATAAAATAAAAATCCCACTAGAAAGGAATCTAGTGAGTAGACCTAATAAAATAAAAATTCAACCTAAACAATAACTATTCCCCGGCAACGGCGCCAAAAACTTGATGCGTGGTTTTGCGACCTTACAACAGGTTTTACCTCTCGAGGGATCTCAAGAGGCTTACAACCCCACCAGGCAGTGTACCTGACCGATGTAGTATAGTGTAGTGGTAAGTACGGGGGATTGATCGTTCTCCACAAGGAATAGTGTCGTTAGGATTGAAAAACTACTCTAATAGGTCTAGGGGTGAGAGAAGATTCTTTTTTATGTTTTTATAATTTTATGAAAGCAAGTAAAATCTCGGGTTTGAAAGAGTGGGCGAAATTAGTTGCTAATCAACTAACCCAAATAACTACGAATGCAAATAAAATAAAATAACTGAAAATGAAAAGGTGGTGAAACTTATGTGGAGAGAAATGTGTTTACTTAGATTTCCTTACTCCCTAACTATCTTTTACCGATTGATTAGTGTGTATTAATCGCGTGGATGACGGGTGTATTCCTTAATACCAATCGTGGGGTGGCGTACGTACTTCCCCAACTCTATGAGCTCCTACTTCACTCCTATGTTGAGCCGGCTAGGAAGCTCCTAACATGGGATCACTAGAATTCGCTCATGCATTAAATACAACCATAAAAACCTTAGTACGCATTGGTTCACGTTTCTTAAGACGTTCAAGCAAGTTACCGTATAGGAAGTTAGCCAGTTTTCTTAAGCCTAACATAGATGAACAATCATCCAATACAACTAATAACACACTAATAACCAATAATCAATAGCTAGGTTTCATTAGATCTAAGCAAACACAAGATAAATCTAACCTAGCATGTTAATCAAAAGACAAGAACAAGATGTAATCAAACAACACATAGACATATTGATTGATTAAATGAACACTTATCTTCAATTAAACATGGGAGATCCAAGGGTTTGAAAACCCTTAAAAATGGCAGAAATTCATCTAGGGTTTCTCCTCCAAAGTTACACACAATAAGTTCCACACTAATGACAAAAAATTGCAAAACTATATATATAGAGTTTAAGGGCTGACGGCGTCACGTTATAGATCCTGACGCCGTCACCTCGCCGCTTTTAGGGTTCCCGGATGGCCTTCCAGACGCCATCCCTCTTTAGTGCTCCAAAATCCTCTCTGGCCTATCAAGGGGTGACGCCGTCAGAATTGAGCTTGACGCCGTCCCTCTTTAAGTTAAACCGTGATGGCCTTGATCACTTCAAAGCGTGACGCCGTCAGATTTTTCATGCAAAATTCTCTGGCTTATCATGAGTAATTTTCACATCCACCACTTTTGCCAAGCCATGACGCCGTCTGGACCAATATCTGACGCCGTCAAAGATACTTTTCAGCATAGTTTTGAGACTTTGTCGTTTTCTTCACTTTTATGCTCCAAAAACGTCCAAAATGCTTCCTTTTCCAGATTTCTTCTCAAAAGTACCTAAAATGACAAAAGGAACGATTTAGGGCAATATTTGATCAAATAAATACGATTTAGGGCTTAAATGACCCCTTAAAAGCGGTACACTTTTTGCTTCATCAACTGTGTTGATGCAAATAATGTTCTAAAAACATTATTTATATCTTTCGATTACTTCACGTTTTGAGGATGACAAAATGTGAACTCACGTTACGTTAAAATTAACGTTAACAAGTTTTTAATCGGAAGATCCTGTTTCTACGCAAATCACTCTTGAACAAAGTTACAACTTGAACTAGTGATCAAAGAAGTGAATTCATGTTTTGAAAATTCACATTTTAAATGGGACAAAACATTTTTTCAAAAATACACATGACAAATTATTTTTGAAATATTAAGAAATGTTTTAATGGAAAAATAAGTTTGAAAATCACAACAGCTATTTTCCCCCCAAAATCAGCTCCAACCTTCCCCAAATAAGTTTTCACCAGAAAAGACAAAATTTGGAGCATCCTAGTTTACCACGGCTCCACGGTACCGTTAAATTTAACGGAGCCGTGGGTCATTTAATGGAGCCGTCCGTACCATTTTGAATTGTAACGTTCAAATTTTCTTTGCCTATAAATACCCACCTCTTTCACAGTTTTAGGCACCCTTCACACACAGAAAAATCCCTTAGCTAAATCCTCTCACACCTTTCACTTCTTAGGGTCAATTAGATTAGTTTTTCTTTGTTTCAAGAGTGATCCAATCATCCTTCAAGTGATCCTCTTCATACCTCTTCACTAGCAAGAGAAGAACACAAGTATCCAAGTTGATACAAGGTGTTGTCATCCCTCTTCATTAGCAAGAGAAGAACTCAAGTCATCAAGAAGATACTAGAGTTATAGTTGATAGGTTTTTGTAACACTTGTTACAACCTTGTTGTGTCTTAGCATACATCAAGTTTATTTCCTTTTTGTGAGTGAGAGTGAAGATCAAGTGTGATCTATAGAGATAGTGAACATCTCTTGAAGCCATTGGGCTTGTGTGATTGATCAAGAAGATCAAGGGTCATTAGGTTAGTGTTAGTCGAGTAGAGTGAAGTGAGTGTTGATCATTGTGATCGTGTTGAGATCTTGGTGATCTCTTGAAGCCACTGGGCTTGAGTGTTTGGTCACGTGGACCTTGGTAGATTGGTGCTAGCTAAGATTAGCACTCGACATCTAGCTTAGTGTCGGTAATAGGATAAGCGACGTGTACGGTTTTCTCCGCATGAAGGGAGGTTGTTGATATAGTGTTTGAAACTCTCGAGTGTGGTACTCGGGGAGTGGAGTAGGGCGAAGAAGAGCTTCGTAGCCGAACCACTATAAATCCTCTGTCTCGGTTTGATCTTTCCAACTCTACTCTTTACTTTTATTTGTTATTATTACGTAGCTTAGTTTGTAGTTCATATTGGTGTTGATTGATTACACATAGAGTTCGAATCAAAGTTTCCAATAGCATACTTTTAAAACAAGATTTTTTAAAAGAAGTTTTTACACCGGTAAACTATTCAACCCCCCCCCCCCTTCTAGTTTCCTACAATTGGTATCAGGAGCCACGTCAGTCAAGTTTTTAAAGTATATTGTATTTTAAAGCTTGAACCGATCAATGGATTCCGACAAATATCTAGAAGGGAAATCTATGCAAAGACCACCACTTTTCGAAACCGATTGTTTTATTTATTGGAAAGCAAGATTCGAAACGTATGTGAAATCAAAAGACATTGATCTTTGGCATGTTATTACCGAGGGTGACTTTCAACCTATTCAAAAGAATCCGGAAACTAAAAAGGATGAAATAGTTTCTTATGATAAACAAAGTGATGAATTAAAAAGGAAATTAGCCAAAAATAATGAGGCTAAAATGATGATTTATAATGCTTTGCCTAAAAAGGAGTTTGAAAGAATTTTCATGTGTAATACGGCAAAAGATATTTGGAAAACCTTGTTAGTCACTCACCAAGGTAATAACCAAGTCAAAGAGAACAAGATAGATCTTCTTGTTCAACAATATGAACAATTCTCCATTTCGGAGGATGAGTCAATAGATAATGCTTTTGCTAGATTTAATACTATTATCACTAGTCTTAAAGCTCTTGATGAAGGTTATTCTAGTAAGAACTATGTTAGGAAGTTTCTTAGAGCTCTACATCCTAAATGAAGAGCAAAGGTCACCGCCATAGAAGAGTCAAAGGACTTGGCGGCTTTGTCCCTCGATGAACTTATAGGAAATTTGAAAGTTCACGAGATGATCATCAAGAAGGATTCTGACATTGTCAAAGGCAAAAGCGAGAGAGTTAGATCTCTAGCATTAAAAGCCAAGAAGGAGTCTAGTGATGAGGAATGTTCGAGTTCTGGTAGTGAAGATGAAGAGTACGCACTAGCCGTTAGGAACTTTAGAAAGTTCTTTAGGAGGAAAGGTAGATTTCCTAGACAATCTCGCGATGAGAAGAAGTCATCCCAAAGAAATCATGATGAAAGAAAAGGGACAAGTGACAGTAGATGCTTTAGATGCGGAGATCCTAATCACTTCATAGGAGAATGTCCTAAGCCACCAAAATCCAACAACCAAAGAGCCTTTGTAGGAGGTTCTTGGAGTGATAGCGGTGAAGAAGAAGAGAAAAAGCCTAACGATGAAACGTGCTTAATGGCTCAAGCTTCTAACGAGGTACACTCTGACTCTTCTTATTATAGTGATAATAATTCGTCAGCAGATGACAGTGAATTACATGACGAATACAACAAACTATGCGTAGTTAGTACTAAGATCTTAGGTAGAAACACAAAGCTAAAATTAAAATTAAAAGAACTAGAACTACAAGTCTTAGAACTAAATGATCAAGTCAAGAGACTTGAGAAAAACAAGGAAGTAGATGTAGGATGCGGGTCATGTATTAGTCTTCAAGTAGAAAATGAAAAACTTAAAGAAAATGTTTTAAGAATCATTAAGTTTGATGAAGGAACTAAAAAGCTTAATGATATACTTGAAAATATTAGATATAGTGAACATGACCATTCGGGTTTAGGATTTGACCCAAATCAGGCTTCTACAAGTGGTACTAAACAAGTAAAATTTGTAATGCCTGAAAAGTCCATGTCTGAAGGTGACGACACCATTAAAGATACAGACGGCACCACTAAATTTAGTGGTACCGTGGTACCGTGTGGTGCTGAGGACAAAACTGGGTCAATTCTGAAAAGTAACTTAAGTCCTAAACCAAGTCAAGTAGTTGTAAATAGAACTAAAGTGTCTACTCCAAGTAGAGAGGAAACCAAAGGCTTTAACAAACCATTGTCATCTCCCGAACATGGATTTGTAAAGCGTGACACTAGGTCAACTACTCCTCCACCTAGAAAGGTAAACTCTCCCAAACCTCGGTCTAGAACTCCTCTACCGAGAGGTAACTTTAGAAGACAAAATCATCCAAGTAACTTTCCCGTAACTTGGAATGATCGTCCACCACAAAGTTACTTACCATGGGAAATGTGTCCTCCATTCTCACATCCTAAACTAACGCAACAAATGCGTAGGATGTTTAACTCTAACAACTTTGGACCCATGAGATATTGGGGACCAGATGTTTGAACATTTGTTTTGCTAGGAAAACATGAGTGTAAATAAACTTTGGAGTATAACAAAAGGAGTATGATGCGTTATCAAGCATATCCGGTGACGCAATAGTCAAGTCGTGTCTTTCATGCTTAACATTCAACAAAGGTACCCTAGTCTTCTAGTTTTAAGAGCAAACACCTCAGGCACAGGTACGCTTTCTTAAAACACCCTTTGTTAGTAGTAATGTTTGGCATGAAATAGTGTAGTTAGAATCTAACATGGTAGGCACTATAACACAGAAACTCTATTCACATCTCATCATGCCAAATTCATCTTGTCCAGAAATGTTCGATGATCGCTTGAAGATCATGCGTGACAAGTTTGAATTAAGCATTGATGAGTGAATCAAGTTCCCTTCCTTGCACATATTTAATCTTGCCTAAATTAAGTATCCCTTTAAACTTATGTATACTATATGTATGAGATACATAGTTTAAGTAATAGTCTTTATTGACAATAACGCCCATATCCGCAAATGCGAAACTCACAAGAGACGAAGAAGGTGAGTGCACGGATATAACTAGGTTAGGGGCATAATAGGTAAAGTAGTTTACCTAACGGCAAGTAGGTCCATTATCATGAATAGTGTTGGCTTTGTGCCCACTTGTAAGAAGTATCCCAAAACTTCTTACATCAAAGTGTTTAATGTATCATACCATACATTAAAGATACTATACACTTGAGATTACGATATCTTGAGGAGATTGATGTAGAAAATGTTTCTATACCAACTCTGATAATGTGAGAGTTAATGTGGGTTGAAACATAATGAGTAATGTTTGTACCTTCATAGGTTGATTAACAAACATCTTGGTTCCCCAAGAAACAAACTACTCTTATTGTCACCACGACCGAAGCCGAGTACGCAAGCGCCGGAAAGGCATGACAACAAACACTATAGATGAGACAACTCCTAGTGAAGAGTAGCAGTCAAGATGCCATTAGACTTGTCCGGGAACCCTATAGTTTGCTCATGAATGAAGCTCGTCGAAGTACGTCATCTCCCCGCTGAAAGACATCTCCTCCGTCATGATAACGTCGAAAGAGAAATCTTTTCTTTGAAAAGTATTTCTTCTCACCTTAACCTTTACATTCTCGTCAAATGACCTCTTAATACTCCATTGGAATTATTAATGTCATCTCTCACGTCTCATCATATGACTTTTCAAGTCATTCCTCATATCCCGCTCATGACTATTTCAATATTTCTATGGAAATATTAAAGTCATCCGTCACGTCATACCTCATAACCTTTCATCCCTTCTATGACCTCTCGAAAGTTTCGCGGGAAACATTGAAGTCATTCTCTACAAATCGCTCATGACTTTTTAAGTCATATCTTTCACTCGTCACATGACTCATGAATATTTCACGGGAAATATCTAGTCATTCCTTGTGTCGCGTACTCCGACTAATTAAATATTTCATGGGAAATATTATAGTCATCCTCCTAAACACAACTCATAACTTCTATTTATTTCACGGGAAATACTAGAAGTAAATCCTCATCCAATGACAACTTAGTCAATTTCCTCGGAAACACTAAGGTCATTTCCGGTCATCCCATTTAATCATCTTTCGTCAAAAAGTTTATTAGGTATAAACTTTTTCCTCGTGTCAAAAAGTCTTACTAAATAAGTAAGATTAATCAGCCAAAAGTCAAAACAGAAGAAAAATTGGACCATCAGACATACGGCTCCACTAAAGAGCCACGGCTCCACTAATGTTTAGTGGAACCGTGGAGCCGTGCATCTGAAAAACGCGCCCAGTTACTCTTTTCTTCTGCACAAATTTTCCAAACACACAAAACCACTTCCACTTGCTGTCAAAATCGAACCATAACACCATAATTCAATTAATCTTTTGCAAATCAAGATTGAGGCATTGAAATTAACTAATCCTAACCACAACATCATCAATTGTAAGTAATTCACTCTCAATTTCTTTTAATTTGAGTCTAGGGTTTGTTCTTGAGTATAAATCCGAATTGGGGATTTTCAAAATTAATTGAACCTTTGTGAAATTAAGACTAGGATTAGAAAATGTAGCATTCACATGATTCCCTAAACCTAGGATTTCCAAAAACCCATTTATGTTGCAAAACCTAATCCGAAATTAATCACTAAATTCGGATTATGATTGATTATTTGCAATGGAATCATGTTTAGGATGATTAAAATTGGATTAGGAACGTTCTGCATTAAAGCTTTTCAATCTTAAAGCTTGTTGGCGCCATGTTGAGGCATTTGCCAAACACCCCAATTCGATCATTTTTCGAAAAACTTCACAAGTCTAGGATCATGAAACCTTTTTCATGCATTGTTGATGCAAATTAAAAACGTTTTTGCATGCATACATGAACTCTCAAATATGGCTCGAAGTACATAATTGATATGTATTGTTCGACATATTTGATTGAGCAAAAGTAAAGTTAGGAGCGTTTGGGTAATCTCTTTAGGATAATTTTAGAGTCGAGATTGCCGCACCTCCACATTGTTTGCATTTAGGCACACACACTAGAAGTGTAATCATTAAAATGCAACGAACTAACATATACAAAAATATTTTTTTTAGACAAACAATGCCTCGAAATGATTATCAAGATACCAAACCATACATTCTTAGCACTCTTGAAAATCTAAACATTCCTGATGAGCAAAGAGCTTATCTCGCTAAAGTCCAAAATCGATACATACACGAAGGGTGTGTAGTCGATGCACTCTATGTCACGACAGACAACATCAATGCCTGTTTCCCTTCTATCGAGTTCGATTGTTTATACAAAATAAACTATCAAGTCTGTCCTCGTTTTATTCTCGAGTTCTATAGTCGTGTCCGTACCTACACCGATCTTGACGGAAACGTCTTTCTTGATTTTTGGATTCGACACCAAAATATCATATTGTCTGTCACCGAGATTGGTCACATTCTCGGTATTCCCTCGTATGGTCAGTGTGCATTCACTAAAGACCATTCTCTAGAGTCTCTTTACTACAATCTTGAGAACGAAGGTGCCTATTGTACCGAAGTTCCATACATTGAAGTAATTAAACAAGTAATTCAAATCCCTCGAGTCACCAACACGTATCAAAAACGTGATGGTTCCATCGTCTACCTCGACCCAAACAAAATATACCTCAAAGAGCTCCGTCCCGATATTAGAAATTGGGAACTTCTTCTGTGTGAGAACGCGTTAAGCCTTACAGGCAACCGTGATCACGTTCCGGCAAGTCTTGCCCACATGCTCTATTGGCTTAGTATCGAGAAACCTTACAACCTCGCATACTACATGGTCAAACGGATGGCCAGTATTCATCGTCGTTCCGATGAGCTCATGCCATACGGCATGTTGCTTACTCGTTTATTCAGGTGGGTTATACAAACCTACCCATCTCTCAATGATGTCGACTATGTACTAGTCAATCCGGTTATGAAACCTCTTGGTGGACCACGACGTCGCACAAAGCAACGTAAGGACAAAGGGTCCACACGTGGTCGTAAATCCACTTCCGATATTCCCCATTCATCCTCCTCCTTCAGTCACGAATCATCATCTGAACCCATGGATGAGGACGATGATGAGGTGAACGAAGAAGGAACATCTAGTTCTCAAATCCCTTCTCCCGACACCTACTTTCGTAACCTTGATACCTCATCATTTTGACGTACAACCGACCTAAAAAATGGGATGGTAAATCTATCCCACGTGATGAGAAGGCAAACCACAATGTACAATAGACAAGTGGAGATGCATGAGCAAACTATCGGGGGATTCAAGTCCATCGGCAAGGCGATCAAAGGGCTTGGGAACAAAATTAAGAAGTTGGGGAAAAGAAAGGATTAGATGGAAATAACTTAAGTAGTATTATTAATATAAGTATTATGATTAAAATACTACTAATAGTTTGTGGCATTGTTGCCTAATACATTAACTTGCTTGATGTGTTTCCTTTTAACACTTGAACATGATTAATTCTCTTGTTAATTAATCCTCATGTTGGTTTATCTTGCCTAAATCACGCATGTTAGCTTATTTTATTACATGCACTAGATGTTAAAAATGCTTGAATTCATGCATGCTTAATAGTTGCCTAAATACATAGATGATCACATGATCATGTTAGTTGCTAGTTGAAACTAGCTTTAGGAATTCTATGTGTTTAGTAATTTGAGGCTTTGAGATTTGCAGCCAATGGATTCCCCAGAAATTTCCCCATTTAGGCTGCCTAAAACCTGCAGACCTGGAAAGAAGGTCAAAAGAGCCCACGACTCCATTAAATAGGCCACGGCTCCACTAAATTTAGTGGTGCCGTAGCACCTTTAATCGTGCCGTGCCTCTGGAAGACGAAAAATGCTATTCTCTTCCACTTTTTGACTTCTTTTCCCTGAAAAACTGCAACCATAACCTGATTCCCATGCACCCAAATCCAACATTTCATACTTGCATGCTTATGATTTGGCTATTTAAGCTAACATTATGCATTGCCATCCTCACATCCATCCTTACACCTTCACACTCACCATACCACCATCATGGGATCAAGGGTATTCAAGAAACAAAGATTCTACATCAAACCAACAAATGAAACCACTCAAATTGATCAATGGATCAAGAGTACTCACACATCACAAGTCTCACCTAACACCAAAGAGACAATTTTCATTGATCTCACCTTGGATGATGAAGATGATACACAGACACCCATAACCTCAACCAAATCATCATCTTCTTTCACTACACCCCATGCTCCATCCAAGGCAACATCAACCAAACCAACATCCTCTTCCTCCACAACCTTTAGAATCAACACACCTTTAACTTTCACCCCATCATCTTCACCATCACCACAACCTTTAGCCCTCACACTAGCCCTATCACCCATATCACCTTTTGAACTTACCACCAACACATCATCATCTTCCCTATCACCATCACCTCAACCTTTAATGGGTCATCCCATCCTTTATCCCCTTCACTCACACACCTTGAGTTGCCCTTGTTGCAACTACAACCTTGAACTCATCATGAACCTTAGAGATGAGCTTAACTATAGGTTCTCATACCTAGAAAACCTCCTCACACCACCCATAGGACCCATCATACTTCCACCACCTCCACCACCACATAGCCCAACCAACTAAACATAGTCATGTTTAGTCTTTCCCAATAAATACCTAGGAACCCTTTTGAAGTTGGAAGCAAATCTAGAAGCCTCATGTTACTTTAGAAGTTTATGTGTCTTCTTGTTAGTTTAATTTGCTTTCCTATTGTAGTCATACTTATGTATGACATTTATTTTATGTTTATGTAATGGGCATTTCATTTTGGCTACTTAGCCATAATCCTTTTATTGTGGTTGGATATTTGTCTTATGTGCTACTTGTTAGATATTGTTTATTTGCCGTCTAACCTTGTTTTGTAGCACGAACCATTGCTCGATTCCTTTGTGTTCTCCAAATAAGGGGGAGTACACATCAAGGGGGAGCCTTAACCACCTTTTTGATTTGACAAAAAGGGGGAGAAATGGGAGTAAACTCATTAAAAACTTGTTAAAACTAATTTTAACCTAAAATGAGTTTATATTTTGTCATCATCAAAAAGGGGGAGATTGTTGATGCAAATAATGTTCTAAAAACGTTATTTATATCTTTCGATTAAATCACGTTTTGAGGATGACAAAATGTGAACTCACGTTACGTTAAAATTAACGTTAACAAGTTTTTAATCGGAAGATCCCGTTTCTACGCAAATCACTCTTGAACAAAGTTACAACTTGAACTAGTGATCAAAGAAGTGAATTCATGTTTTGAAAATTCACATTTTAAATGGGACAAAACATTTTTTCAAAAATACACATGACAAATTATTTTTGAAATATTAAGAAATGTTTTAATGGAAAAATAAGTTTGAAAATCACAACAGCTATTTTTCCCCCCAAAATCAGCTCCAACCTTCCCCAAATAAGTTTTCATCAGAAAAGACAAAATTTGGAGCGTCCTAGTCTACCACGGCTCCACGGTACCGTTAAATTTAACGGAGCCGTGGGTCATTTAATGGAGCCGTCCGTACCATTTTGAATTGTAACGTTCAGATTTTCTTTGCCTATAAATACCCACCTCTTTCACAGTTTTAGGCACCCTTCACACACAGAAAAATCCCTTAGCTAAATCCTCTCACACCTTTCACTTCTTAGGGTCAATTAGATTAGTTTTTCTTTGTTTCAAGAGTGATCCAATCATCCTTCAAGTGATCCTCTTCATACCTCTTCACTAGCAAGAGAAGAACACAAGTATCCAAGTTGATACAAGGTGTTGTCATCCCTCTTCATTAGCAAGAGAAGAACTCAAGTAATCAAGAAGATACTAGAGTTATAGTTGATAGGTTTTTGTAACACTTGTTACAACCTTGTTGTGTCTTAGCATACATCAAGTTTATTTCCTTTTTGTGAGTGAGAGTGAAGATCAAGTGTGATCTATAGAGATAGTGAACATCTCTTGAAGCCATTGGGCTTGTGTGATTGATCAAGAAGATCAAGGGTCATTAGGTTAGTGTTAGTCGAGTAGAGTGAAGTGAGTGTTGATCATTGTGATCGTGTTGAGATCTTGGTGATCTCTTGAAGCCACTGGGCTTGAGTGTTTGGTCACGTGGACCTTGGTAGATTGGTGCTAGCTAAGATTAGCACTCGACATCTAGCTTAGTGTCGGTAATAGGATAAGCGACGTGTACGGTTTTCTCCGCCTGAAGGGAGGTTGTTGATATAGTGTTTGAAACTCTCGGGTGTGGTACTCGGGGAGTGAAGTAGGGCGAAGAAGAGCTTCGTAGCCGAACCACTATAAATCCTCTGTCTCGGTTTGATCTTTCCAGCTCTACTCTTTACTTTTATTTGTTATTATTACGTAGCTTAGTTTGTAGTTCATATTGTTGTTGATTGATTACACATAGAGTTCAAATCAAAGTTTCCAATAGCATACTTTTAAAACAAGATTTTTTAAAAGAAGTTTTTAAACCGGTAAACTATTCAACCCCCCCTTCTAGTTTCCCACACACTGTAACAATGGGGGAAAGAAGCTCAGCAGCATTGCTCAACAAACTTCCATCTAAGGAAAAAGATCCAGGGAGTTTCACTATTCCTTGTCAAATTAAAAATTTACATATTGGAAATGCTTTAGCCGACCTAGGAGCTAGTATAAGTCTTATGCCCTCTTCTATGTATGAAAAATTAGGCCTTGGTGAACCAAAACCTACTAGGATGTGCTTAGAGCTAGCTGATAGGTCCATACAATACCCATTAGGAATAGCTGAAAATATATTAATAAAAGTTGATAAATTTGAATTACCTATTGACTTTGTTATCCTCGATATGCCCGAAAATTCTAGAACTCCTATAATATTAGGACGACCATTTTTAGCCACTGCTAGGGCCATGATTGATGTTTTTAATAAAAAGATAACTCTTACCATAGGAAAAGATGAGGTTGAATTTAATATGGAACAATCTATGAGTAAAACTAATTATGAAGATGATGAATGCTATAATATCGATGTTTCTGATGACACGATTAATCAATTTACTCAGAAATTGTTAAAAAGTAATTTGCTTGATTCTTTTCTGCTTAAAAATTTAGAAAACACAATCGCTATAGAAGATCAAGTTGATGAAAATACTATTGATAATAATTTCGCTGTTGATTCCGCTGTTTGTAACGCCATACGGCGCATCGGAAATATCGATGCGGCGCATTTATCTGATGACAGCAACGACGTAATAAAAGAACAAGTTTATTCCGCTAGTGCTAATAAAATTGATGATGTTAAACCTGTGCTTAAGGATCTCCCTTCTACTTTGGAATATGCTTATTTAAATGGGAACACTAATTCACCAGTTATTATTGCATCTGACTTAACGCCAAAAGAAAAAGAATCCCTTTTGCAAGTACTATATAAATGAAGAGGAGCATTAGCATGGAATATGTCTGATATTAAGGGAATTAGCCCGTCATTCTGTACACATAAAATCCTTATGGAAGATGAATTCAAACCAACTATCCAACCCCAAAGGCGTTTGAATCCAAAAGTCCAAGATGTGGTGAAAAATGAAATTGTGAAATTACTTGACTCCGGACTTATCTACCCAATTTCCGACAGCTCGTGGGTCAGTCCTATCCACGTTGTACCAAAAAAAGGAGGAATGACGGTAGTACTCAATGACGACAATGAGCTAATCCCTTCAAGAACTGTTACTGGATGGAGAGTTTGCATCGACTACCGCAAACTCAATGATGCTACGCGAAAAGATCACTTCCCTCTTCCATTTATTGATCAAATGTTAGAAAGACTATCAGGATATGATTATTATTGTTTTTTAGATGGTTTTTCAGGTTTCTTTCAAATACCCATTGCCCCCGAGGATCAAGAGAAGACGAATTTCACCTGCCCTTATGGAACCTTTGCCTAAAGGAGAATTCCGTTCGGACTATGCAACGCCCCTGCTACTTTCCAACGTTGTATGACGGCTATCTTCCATGAAATGGTAGAAGACTTTATGGAAGTCTTCATGGACGACTTCTCGGTGTTCGGTAACTCATTTAGTGATTGTCTCTTTAAACTTGATAAAATGCTTTCTAGGTGTGAAGAAACTAACCTTGTTCTTAATTGGGAAAAATGTCATTTTATGGTTAGAGAGGGAATTGTGTTAGGACATAAGATTTCTGGGAAAGGTATAGAAGTCGACAAAGCTAAAATTGATGTAATTGCCAAACTACCTTACCCCACTAATGTAAAAGGTGTTAGAAGTTTTTCAGGGCATGCTGGATTTTATCGTAGGTTCATAAAGGATTTTTCAATGATATCTAGGCCTATGACCCAATTATTTCTAAAAGATGCGAAGTTTGATTTTTCTGAATATTGCAAAAAGGCATTTAATATACTTAAAGAAAAACTAACTACTGCACCTATTATAATTTCGCCAGATTGGAATCTGCCTTTTGAACTAATGTGTGATGCTAGTGATTATGCTGTTGGAGCTGTGCTTGGCCAAAAGATAGAAAATAAATTTAAGCCAATTTATTATGCTAGCAAAACATTAAATAATGCCCAAGAACATTACACCACCACGGAAAAAGAACTTTTAGCAGTAGTTTTTTGCATTCGATAAATTTAGGTCATATCTTATATTGTCAAAAACTATGGTTTACACTGACCATTCTGCTTTGAAGTATTTGTTCAATAAACAGGATGCCAAGCCAAGGCTTATTAGGTGGGTTTTATTGCTCCAAGGATTCGATATTGAAATTAAAGATAAAAAGGGTGCAGAGAATCTAGCTGCTGACCACTTATCTAGACTTGAAAACCCTGATATGGAGGTGCTTGATGAAAGGGAAATCGCTGATGACTTTCCTGATGAACACCTTATGATGGTAAGAATTAAGAGCAATGATAATACACCATGGTATACCGACTATATAAACTTTATTGTTGCAAATGAAATTCCAAAAGGGCTAACATCCGACGAGAAAAGAAGGTTTCTAACTCGCGCTAGTGAGTATATTTGGGATGAACCTTATTCCTTTAAATTATGTCCTGACAATATTATACGAAGATGCGTAGACGGAGATGATGTCCCAGCAATATTGGCACATTGCCATTCAGGGCCGACGGGGGGACATCATGGTGCAATTATTACAAAAAGGAAAATCCTTGATGCAGGATTTTATTGGCCTACTATGTTGGATGATACAAAAGATTATATAAAAGGATGTGATGCGTGTCAATGATCTGGAAATATTACATCAAGAAACGAAATGCCGCAAAACTATATCCAAGTATGTGAAGTTTTCGACATATGGGGATTGGACTTCATGGGACCGTTTCCTGAATCTAAAGGTAATAAGTATATTTTGGTTGCTGTTGATTACGTATCAAAATGGGTCGAAGCTCAAGCGTTACCAACAAACGACAGCAAGGTAGTGCTTAAATTTTTGCAAAGTTTGTTCGCTAGGTTTGGAGTTCCTAAAGCATTGATTAGTGATAGGGGAACACACTTTTGTAATCACCATCTAGGAAGAGCTTTGCAACAATATGGAGTGTATCATAGGGTTTCCACTGCATACCATCCTCAATCCAATGGGCAAACTGAAGTAACCAATAGGGCTACAAAACGGATTCTAGAAAAAACGACTGGATATAATCCGAAAGGGTGGTCTGACAAGTTAAATGATGCTTTATGGGCATTTCGTACAGCCTATAAGACACCAACGGGATGCACTCCATTTCGTATTGTATACGGAAAAGCATGCCACCTACCGGTCGAAATAGAACAAAGTGCATATTGGGCTTTGAAGAAATGTAACATGGATATGGAAGCTGCAACGAAGAACCGTTTCATGGAACTCAATGAACTCTACGAACTAAGAGATGAGGCCTACAGAAATACTAAGATCTACAAAGAAAGAACTAAAAGATGGCATGACTCGAGGTTACATAGGGATAAAATGTTTACTATTGGAGAAAAAGTGCTGCTATTTAATTCTTGATTAAAGATGTATCCAGGTAAACTTAAATCAAGATGGACGGGTCTGTTCGTTGTCAAGAAAGTGTATCCATATGGGACTATTGAAATATGTGATAAAAATGGTTATATATTCAAGGTAAACAGGCAACGAGTTAAAAAATACTTTGATAATAAAATTGAGGATATTGAGAACGAGGTGGTGGAGTTTGAACCCGAAGTATTGAAATAAGGAGCTGAACGTGAGTCTAACTTGAAGACTCTGGAATAAAGACAAGTGCTGACCGGGAGACAACCCGAAGGAAATTTTTTTACTTTTCTGTTCTATGTCGAGTCTGTCAGACCTGCAGAAGATGCGGCGCATCTCCATCATAAGATGCGACGCATCACCTGCACTGGTCATATCTTATTTCATTTTCTGCATTTTTATTTTTGACTTTAAAACTTTCTGTCAGTTTATTTAATGCGGCGCATCCCTGGTTAAGGATGCGACGCATCTTTTATTCTGATTCGTATTTATTCCAGGCTCGATACGGCGTATCTTCTTCATTAAGATACGGCGTATCGACTGACCTGATGATTTACAGTTTAATTTTTTAGGTTTTATTTTTACTAACTACTAATGTATTATGCAAGTTTGAACCTTCTTAACTCAGGTGTGTTAAAGTCTAAATGGTATTATAGATTCTTGCATTTTTGTGGATACATCATTTATGAAGCTTAAACGTTCTCATCCACAAGAAAGTTGATTTTTGCTCTTATACGAATAATGGAGGATCATACCGAGCAAATCTCAGGGGAGTTTTTCTGTTCTAATTCTTTTATTTTCCAGTTTTTAACCTTTGACACAAACAACGAGGACGTTGTTTAACTTAAGTGGGGGGATGGAGAATTAGAACACTTACTTGTCCTAAACTTTTTCAAAATATTCTTAAAATGCGCTTAATATATCAAAATTAAAATTTTTTTAGCATGTTTTTGTTTAAAGTCTAAATTACATAACTGCACACATAACTCTATTCTTTCAAAAATATTAAAACTTTAGTGTGACGGTGACTTGTAAACTTTAGAACTTGGCTTGTATACTATTCGAGACCACCATAATGAGTATTATCTATATAATTGGAGTGACTTGTCTAAATTGGTAAATTTCTAGGATTACAACCAAATAGCCTTTATATGTTATGTGATATTAACTAACTATATTGGTTAGTTAACCCCCGTATAAACCCTTTGTTTACTCTTACTTTTAGAGTAAGATACCCCTAGAAAAACCCTCAGAGCCATTCCTTTCGTTTCTTACACCTTTGTTATAATGTTTCGATACACCCTTACACCTTAGCCTACCCTGTAGATTAAAATCCGTGGTTAATTGCTTTAGGCAAAGTGTGTTTCCTTACATTACCTGTGTTCGCGTGCGTAATTCATTATCTTTGGTTAGGTCGGGAAATTGCACAATGCAATTGGTATGAAAGTAAATATTGTCTAACTTTTAGTTTATTTTTCGTGTGTTTGCTACTTTCACTATTACAGTTATTTCTGAAAGTATGAAGAGTATGGAAAAATTATCCGGAAAAATAGTGATAGAAAAGTTGTGAAATTTTACACATATATGTTGATGTCAAAAAAAAAAAAAAAAAAAAAAAAAAAAAAAAAAAGAAAAAAAAAAAAAAAAAAAAAAAAGAGGAAAAGTTGGAAGTTTGTTTTAACCAACTTATGTAAAGTTTTGTATTAAGTGGGAGATATCACCACTATTTGTTGTTGTATATTATATTTATGGATTGAATGGGAGTTTGCCGTTATGGGAACGCCAACTAAGGTTATTCTTTGATTGAGATTTTGTTGAGTATAATTCGTGTCTACCTAAAGCGTGTGTTTCAAGTGTTAAAGCGTGAGTTATTCAATGATATGAGTCTTATTCATGGGATGGTTGGGAAAGTGATTAACCACACTTAGGATTTTAATTTATCTGTTTTGTTTATTTTTCATTTTACACCAATTTGTATCCCAAATATTATCCATACCCTATATCATTCTTCATCCAAACCTTTGATTTATTGAGATTAGGGATTTGAGCAATCTTAAGTATCGTAGTCGTGGATTCGGCTATGTATTTATGATTTTGTCGCCCTTTTTGATATAATATTATTGGTGAAGATTACTTGGTCCTATCTTTAGCCCATTCGAGTTAAGGAATTGAGCAATTGCAAGTATCGTGGTCGTGGATTCGATCACGTATTTGTAATTTTGTCGCCTTTTCTGGAATATGAGATCGATAGAGATTAAAAAGAATGATCAACCCTTAACCAACAAACCCTTTTTACCACTTTAGAATTGTTACTCCTTGGATTTAGTGGGGGAGATGCGTATACTAGCCAAGCCTATGATAGAATATTCGTCACGACTAAGCAACTGAACGATTTAGAATTGTTTTACATTAAAAATTATTTTAGTTTCTACTTCGTTAAGTGTTTGGTTGTGTGATTATGACAAAACGAATACGTGCTTAAATATAAAAATAAATCCTAATATCTTTTAGGATACATTTTCATATGATTAATTCTAAGGTTTACTTGGGGACAAGTAAAGTTCAAGTGGGGGGATATTTGATGAACTCAAATATGTACATTTTATTATCATCATTTATCCTATTTATTTGACTTGTTTTATTATATTATATATGAGAATCGATACATTAATGTTTACTTTAGTAATTCTCAGGTAAAAACAAGCATTATGTGAAACTTGGCGATTTTGGACTAATTATGGAGCAAAACAAGCGAGATGTCAAAAGTCTACTGAAATCCAGAAGATGCGCCATATCTCACTCAACAAATACGACGCAATATCATACTTAGATGAATTCGAAGACCATAGCCTGACTTTGAAGAATGCGCCGCATGCAATTCTGTCATGCGCCGCATATGAAACTTTGGTCAAAGAAGAAGATCAAGCTCGTTCTACTCCAGATACGCCGCAATATACTTCTAACATACGGCGTATCACTATCAAGATTTCACCAGTTACAATCCAAGACAGCTAAAGTACATGCGCCGCATACAAAGATCAAGTTATGCCGCATCTGAAGACGGTGTACGAATATTCCAGAATATATTAATCTTGGACCCCACGCGAAGTTAAGTCAATGCGCCGCATCTATCAAATCAATGCGCCGCATCGATCCCTCAGACAGAAACTATAAATACCCCAAGGTCAGACGAATTTAGGAGACCTTTTGTATAACCCTAGAGCCGAATCCAGATGACCAAGCAGCACAAGACACACCTCAAACAAAGATACAAGAGCTGTAAGAAGGTCCTGCATGTATTCAATTCATTAAGTAGTTTTGTTTTATTGTTTTAGTACGCTTTAATTCATCAGGATTGATGGGCTTGTGTCATGTGACTACGGAAGATCATGCACTCCCCTTAATATTGCTTTCCCATTAATTAAAGTTTATATGTTGATGTCTTTGGTGACTTTTATTAGTGCATTGATAACCTCTGTGTCTAGCTGAGTCTTGCTTGGGTCGCCATGGCCCTTCCTCGCCTATTTATTCTAGCGTCTCTAGAAAAGTAGGATAGACATAAGTAATCATTAAGGGTTTACTCGCCGATAAGATTAGAGCCAACGAGAAAGGTTTAATTATATACACTTCATATAAAACTAGCAATAAAACAAGTGACAAGCTATTTAATTATCAGGACAGGTCTTCTTATTGTCTCGAGTATCTATCTGTGTACGTGTGTGCTAATCGCTGATTCGTGCTCATTAGTTTAGTTTTCTATTTAATTATAACCAAACTGTGCCAGTCTCTCAGGCTGAACCCCCTTGCGTTAGATTAGGTTGTATAACTAACTTAGGATATTAAAATACTGATTAGAATAACTAGATAATACGTTCCACTCTTAGTGATCGACACTCTGCTTACCATTATATTCATACTGACCGGGTACACTGCTCGTTAAGTGTGTGTGTTATTGATAAGTCGGCTAAATATAAATTTAAAACTTGAGTAGGCATTAATACTGCTAAACCGCAACGACACATCACGCGCATCATATTCCCATACACCCTTGAATTCCCAAAAACCTTCTTTTTCCATGGTTTTAAGTCACAGTATGCAGCCAAATGATCAAAATCACCACACACAAAACATACTTTATTCTGCATAACAAACTCATCACCAAGCTGTTGAGATTTTAAGTTATTCCAGTTCCTCTGATTGCCCTTAGGAACTGAAGATATGTTTGTAGACCTATACATCTCAGCATATCTAATAGTATTCCTAACTGGTTTTATATTTTCATTTTTAACCATTTTAGGAACATTTTTCACATCTAACTTAACCTCAGACTTATTCTCAGACACAACTTGATTGGTCTTAACCTCAGACACAACTTCTTCAACTAAAGATGTATCACTTGCACTTTCAAAAGAATCCTCAGCCTTAACAAATTTAGTAAGAATCTCATTGGTTTTAGGACCATATCCAGGAAATTCAATATCCTTAAATTCCTCTAAGCTTGTATGAGCTAAGTCAATGCCTGGGGGTACAAACATTCCTCTATTTAGAGGTGCAACAGACTTATATCCTAGACCTGATTTAGCTTTATTGACCACGTGGAAAACTAGAAGGGGGGTTGAATAGTTTTTACCTTTTTAAAATTAATTCGCTTTGTATACTTAACGTGATTCCAAAGTAAAGTAAACAATCAAGCACACAAACAAGTATTATAAGTAAAGAAGTAAAGAGAGGAAAGATCAAACCACACAACACAAATGTTTATAGTGGTTCGGCTACAAGGACTCTCTTCCTTGCCCTACTCCACTCCTCGAGCCTCTAACTCGAGAGTTTTTCTTCACTAAGAAACAAGCTACCTTCTAGGCGGATGTAACACCCCCGTTTTCGATATTCGCAGCGGAAATATAAGTTGGGGCGTTACTTTACGGTTCACAGTCATGAGTATAGAAAATGACTCAAAAAGAGACGTTTTAAATAAATTGTTATCATTCAATTATTTAAATCAGAGTTTACATATAGAGGTCCCAGCGGGAGGTTTTGAAATACGTTATAAAAGTTACATTATCCATTTGAATGATAACAAAACGGACACTCTTTTTAAAAGGAAGTCCATGCCACTCCGTGCCAAACCGTACCTCCAGTTACCTGAGATAAACATGCTTAAAAAGTCAACACAAAGGTTGAGTAAATTCATAGCGTTTAACGTTAAATAATCGATTTGAACACAAGCTAAATAGTGAATAAATCAGTTATATTGCAGTTTATATATTGCTCTAAGTCTCATGAATCACAAGACGTTAACACGATGGACATCATAGTTATAAGCTATGATGTAAATCACTACATAATTAAATGTAGCAATTATGCCCTCGAGTAGGAGTCTGCCTGAACTCTTTATTAAACGATTTCAAATAAAATGCATTGAGTCACTTATCCAGCAACACAATGGGATTGTCAATGATGAAGCGAAAAGTGTACCGCTTTTAAGGGGTCATTTAAGCCCTAAATCGTATTTATTTGATCAAATATTGCCCTAAATCATTCCTTTTGTCATTTTAGGTACTTTTGAGAAGAAATCTGGAAAAGGAAGCATTTTGGACGTTTTTGGAGCATAAAAGTGAAGAAAACGACAAAGTCTCAAAATCTTGCTGGAAGTTACCTTTGACGGCGTCATATTTAACCCTGGACGGCGTCATGGCTTGGCAAAAGTGGTGGATGTGAAATTTACTCATGATAAGCCAGAGAAATTGCATGGAAATTCTGACGGCGTCACCCTTTAATTTGATCAAGGTCGTCACGTTATAATTCAAAGAGGGACGGCGTCACGTTCATAGTCTGACGGCGTCAAGCCTTGATAAGCCAGAACGGATTTTGGAGAGCTAAAGAGGGACGGCGTCAAGAAGGTCATCCTAGAACCCTAAAAGCGGCGAGGTGACGGCGTCACACTCCATAACGTGACGCCGTCAGATATAAAAATCTATATATAGTTTTGCAATTCTTTGTCATTAGTGTGGAACTTATTGGGGAACTTTGTGTGTGAAAACCCTAGGACGAATTTGGCAGCTCTTTCAAGGCTTTTTGCCTTGAGATCTTCCATGTTACATTGAAGATAAGTTATCAATTAATCATTCAATATGTCTATGTGTTGTTTGATTCTATCTTATTCTTGTCTTTTGTTTAACATGTTAGGCTAGATTTATCTTGTGTTTGCTTAGATCTAATGAAACCTAGCTATTGATTATTGGTTATTAGTGTGTTGTTAGTTGTATTGGATGATTGTTCATCTATGTTAGGCTTAAGAAAACTGGCTAACTTCCTATTCGGTAACTTGCTTGAACGTCTTAAGAAACATGAACCAATGCGTACTAAAGGTTTTTATGGTTGTATTTAATGCACAAGCGAATTCTAGTGATCCCATGTTAGGAGCTTCCTAGCCGGCTCGACATAGGAGTGAAGTAGGAGCTTGTAGAGTTGGGGAAGTACGTACGCCACCCCACGAATGGTATTAAGGAATACACCCGTCATCCACGCGACTAATACACACTAATCAACCGGTAAAAGATAGTTAGGGAGTAAAGAAATCTAAGTAAACACATTTCCCTCCACATAAGTTTTCACCAACATTTTCATTTTTGTTATTTTATTTTATTTGCATTCGTAGTAATTTGGGTTAGTTGACTAGCAACTAATTCCGCCCACTCTTTCAAACCCGAGATTTTACTTGCTTTCATAAAAATATAAAAACATAAAAAGAATCTTCTCTCACCCTTAGACCTATTAAAGTAGTTTTTCATACCTAACGAACACTATTCCCTGTGGAGAACGATCAATCCCCCGTACTTACCACTACACTATACTACATCGGTCAGGTACACTGCCTGGTGGGGTTGTAAGCCTCTTGAGATCCCTCGAGAGGTAAAACCTATTGTAAGGTCGCAAAACCACGCATCAAGTTTTTGGCGCCGCTGCCGGGGAATAGTTATTGTTTAGGTTGAATTTTTATTTTATAGGTCTACTCACTAGATTCCTTTCTAGTGAGATTTTTATTTTCTTTTTTTAGGTTTTCTTTAGACTATCTTTTTCTTTGTGTCTTTGTTCGTAAAAGAAATTTCCATTGACTCTTCTGTTCACCATTATGGAGAACGTGAATCCACTACATAATCTACCCCTTCCACTCCAAAATGACATCTTTATGTTCCGTCGACATAATGGTGAATCTTTTTCCGATACATGGACTCGTTTCAAATACTTATTAAAAAAGGTCTTTCATCATGGTCTTGACTTATTGTTTCCACTTCAAATCTTTTACACTCGTATCGACCGCCAAACCCAGCAGGAGATTGAAAATATGGAAGATGGGAAAATGTGGGATTATGGTGATGAAGAGGCATGGGAAATCTTTGAGATTCTCGCCCAAAAAAGAAGTGGAACATGTGACCCAAAAAATGCAAGCTTAGACCTATTTGGTATTTGGATAAATCAATCGGAAGGTTTGTTTAGGAATGAGGTGGGTAGAGTTGAGGTACCTAAGTGCATGTCATGGTTAGGCACTACCATAATACAGGATGAACACATAGGTGACCTTGATGTGATGGAGGATTTAGCCGAACATGATCACATTAATCAAAAAGACCTAGGTTTTATGATCGATGACGATGAATCTCAAGAAACACATGATGAATCTTTTAGGCAATTTGAATATAGCAGTCAGAATATTGAGGATGATCCTTATGATTCGGATATAGAAGTTGAGATGCCTAGAGAAGCACTTGAGATACTAGGGAAAATGTTAGGGTTAGATCCTACTAAAACACATGATGAGGTAAGTAACATAAGCCCACCAAGTACCCCACAAGCCCTACCATCATTTGAGGCACACACACCGCCCGTGACTTACCCGGAAGAAGTTGAGGAGACTATAGGAACCCCAGTAGAGGTAGAGCCCTTGGACCAAACACAACTAGAAGAAATAGGTTTGAATGCTTTTAGTGATCACAACCTTTCTTTTAGTTCTATGGAAGTTCCTAGTTTTGATGAGCCGGAGCCTCAACCAAAACCGTTACCTAATCTTCCATCCTTGGATGAAAATTTAGGAATTGAATTAGGTCCCGATCCACCCATCAAAACATATAGTCCGGGTAGTCTTAAGTTTAAGGTAGTAGACATTAAGCCTTGTAGTGAGGAAGACAATATAGGAGTGAAAAATGACCTTACATGTCTACATCACCCATTCATGATTGATCACAAGAAACATTATGGGTTTAAACCGGGTCTATTGGGTCAAGATAGATTCCCAAATAGGAGTCTCTCGAAGTTGTTAGAAAATGATCCCTTTTTAGGAGAACACTTTAACTCACCCATTAACCAAAGTGAACTAGGTAAGGTTATGATGAAAGGAGCACACCCCTTTGAGCATATAATTCATCCACCACTCTTTCCTCACGTGGCATACTCCTACCGAGCTGGTGTGTATCGCTACTATCACCCGCACTTAATCCTAAGTGTAGGGAAAACCTCTCCTTTATCCATTAAATAAGGGTAGAGTCAGGCTCATGACTCGAACAAAAACAAGCGCTTCTTGGGAGGCAACCCAAGTTTTATTTGCTTTGTGTGTTTATTTATTTGTTTGTTTGATTTTATTTGCTTCCGTATGTATGTTTAATTTTTATTATTATTGATTCATGTTCAAAACTAAAATTGTGAAAATGCTTTATTTTGTTTTTAACTTCGTCTTAACTACATATAAAGGTATTTTGCAAAAGATAAGTGTAAGGGAAAGTCAAATCGGTTTATTAGAACAAATGAACATGAATCATAATAATATTAAATTAACATACATATTAGTATTTGTTTGAGTCAAATGCTTGTATCGAGTCATAATGATATTTTGCAGGATTTCCAGGAAATGAGGTATAGGTTTTTCCAGAAATTTTCCGGAAACTTAACATGAGAATTCTGTCAGATCATTTCTGACGGCGTCAGGAATTACAACCTGACGGCGTCAGATTTTAATTTTCTGAAATTTTTGAAAGTTTTGTTTTCATAAAAAGTTTTTATTAAATCTCTAACTTATAAACTCCAAGAACCTGCAAAACATTCATTCCGCAAGCATTATATCTTTTATTGTTTTATTTCTAAGTCTGGAATTACACCTAGTTGTGAGTTGTCTTTGTTCGGTTTGATGCTTTGGTTTTTCTTGTTTGTTTTCTCAGGATTAACAGGTTATTTTGGACAAGGAGATGTATGTGGAATCTAGCTTTTGGCGATGCATTAGTCTTGAAGCTTCTACATTCTCTTGGAAGAAGATCTAACCATGTTACCTCTTTATCCACCGAACGAATCAGGGGAGTATTTGACTTCATTCTTTTACCTTATTTACTTTTACATCTTGTTATTTGAACATTGGGGACAATGTTCATCTTAAGTGTAAGGGGGGGGGGGGTAAAAGTACGATTAGAGAATACAATTGCGCTTGATTTTTGTTTGATTAATAGTGGATGTGTAATAAAACTGAGATAAATACCTGTTAGGGTAATTTTAGTGCCAAATTTAAAATTTTTTACAACATATAGGAGTGAAACTTTGATCTTAATGAGCGTCTCACGGATAGGAGTTATATGACTAGCACAAAAACCGTACCACTAAAAATTTTTTCACCCCCAAATATGTGAGGTTCGCCCCTAGAATTGGTAGGAAAAGCATTTATGCTATGATGTGTGTACCGGTAGCACTTAGATTCTAGAACTTGCGTTAGGACCATTCCGAGGCCACAAGTGAGACTACATTCGTGTAGTTAGATTTACTAAATGATAAGAGGCATTAGGATTAACCCATTGTTTTACACCTGTGTTTTTGTTATAATTACATTGGCTACATTGGTCAAGTAATTCTCCCACACCCTTTGCGTTGTACTCATTTTTAGTACACGATACCCCTAGTACACCCCTCAGAGCCTATCTTTTCGTTTCGACCTTAAAGCATTTTACTTAAGGGAAGAATTTGTTACACCCCACTAAAATGTACTCCCAAATCGCCTTAGCCTACCTTGTATGCACTCATTTTTAGTGCATTATTGTGACAACATTTGTTTAAACCCAAGTTAATTATCTAGTTGATTACATGGTTGCTAAGTCGAGTCATATCCTTGTACATATTGTTTTGGGACGATTGGGACTCATGGGTAAAGTACTAGTGTAATAGAGTAATGGGGAAGATCATCATTTATTACCCCCATATGTGCTAAATGTTTTAAAAGTACTCCAAGTTTTTCAATTATCTTAATTCGAGTCATTAGAATAGTTATTTGTAAAGTTATGTAAAAGTTCAAGTGTAAGGGGAATGCAATGCCCCTATGATGTATTATTTTGGATGGTAGGGCAAAAGTGTATGCAAAAAAAAAAAAAAAAAAAAAAAAAAAAAAAAAAAAAGAAAAATAAAAAGAAAAAAAAATCGAAAAAAAATCAAGAAAAATACAAAAAAAAATGAGAAAAAGAAAAAGTAGAAAAAACATACGGACTACCATCCCGTTTCATTTTATGTTTATTTTATGTTTTTGTTATTTTCTTTCATTAGCTTAAGATTGAGTCGAGTCTTGGCTTAGCAACATTGTATAGTACATGTAATTGATCAAGATCTTTAACTCGCCACCAGTAAAATATCCTTTATCCAACAAAACCGTGTTTTCCTTTTCCCTACACCTAACGTTATAACCCATGTAAAAGCCCTCTTTGATAGTTTATCTTAGGTGCTTACGCCTAGTGGAGGAGGTTTTTGATCCTTTCCCAAGCCTATGGTAATCTATTTGCTATGACAGGTAGTGAGAGATATTATCCGTTTTCATTTATGAGATTTATTTTGATGACACTTGAGAGATGCGAGTATCTAAACACTACTTGTGAGGTGCTAGTTTGTAATCTCCGTGCTTATTATGATTAAAGTGGAACGAATATTTGTTGTAATTACTTTTATGTTAGCATTAAATGACCCCTAACTTGTATTTTGATTAGAATAAAAGCGCATTTGCTTGAGGACAAGCAAATCTCAAGTGTAAGGGTATTTGATGAAGCGAAAAGTGTACCGCTTTTAAGGGGTCATTTAAGCCCTAAATCGTATTTATTTGATCAAATATTGCCCTAAATCGTTCCTTTTGTCATTTTAGGTACTTTTGAGAAGAAATCTGGAAAAGGAAGCATTTTAGACGTTTTTGGAGCATAAAAGTGAAGAAAACGACAAAGTCTCAAAATCTTGCTGGAAGTTACCTTTGACGGCGTCATATTTAACCCTGGACGGCGTCATGGCTTGGCAAAAGTGGTGGATGTGAAATTTACTCATGATAAGCCAGAGAAATTGCATGGAAATTCTGACGGCGTCACCCTTTAATTTGATCAAGGTCGTCACGTTATAATTCAAAGAGGGACGGCGTCACGTTCATAGTCTGACGGCGTCAAGCCTTGATAAGCCAGAACGGATTTTGGAGAGCTAAAGAGGGACGGCGTCAAGAAGGTCATTCGAGAACCCTAAAAGCGGCGAGGTGACGGCGTCACACTCCATAACGTGACGTCGTCAGATATAAAAATCTATATATAGTTTTGCAATTCTTTGTCATTAGTGTGGAACTTATTGGGGAACTTTGTGTGTGAAAACCCTAGGACGAATTTGGCATCTCTTTCAAGGCTTTTTGCCTTGAGATCTTCCATGTTACATTGAAGATAAGTTATCAATTAATCATTCAATATGTCTATGTGTTGTTTGATTCTATCTTATTCTTGTCTTTTGTTTAACATGTTAGGCTAGATTTATCTTGTGTTTGCTTAGATCTAATGAAACCTAGCTATTGATTATTGGTTATTAGTGTGTTGTTAGTTGTATTGGATGATTGTTCATCTATGTTAGGCTTAAGAAAACTGGCTAACTTCCTATTCGGTAACTTGCTTGAACGTCTTAAGAAACATGAACCAATGCGTACTAAAGGTTTTTATGGTTGTATTTAATGCACAAGCGAATTCTAGTGATCCCATGTTAGGAGCTTCCTAGCCGGCTCGACATAGGAGTGAAGTAGGAGCTTGTAGAGTTGGGGAAGTACGTACGCCACCCCACGAATGGTATTAAGGAATACACCCGTCATCCACGCGACTAATACACACTAATCAACCGGTAAAAGATAGTTAGGGAGTAAAGAAATCTAAGTAAACACATTTCCCTCCACATAAGTTTTCACCAACATTTTCATTTTTGTTATTTTATTTTATTTGCATTCGTAGTAATTTGGGTTAGTTGACTAGCAACTAATTCCGCCCACTCTTTCAAACCCGAGATTTTACTTGCTTTCATAAAAATATAAAAACATAAAAAGAATCTTCTCTCACCCTTAGACCTATTAAAGTAGTTTTTCATACCTAACGAACACTATTCTCTGTGGAGAACGATCAATCCCCCGTACTTACCACTACACTATACTACATCGGTCAGGTACACTGCCTGGTGGGGTTGTAAGCCTCTTGAGATCCCTCGAGAGGTAAAACCTGTTGTAAGGTCGCAAAACCACGCATCAGTCAATCCAATAGATCTATTCATTATATTCGCGCTCACCCGAAAGTGATTAATGGTTCATGATAGAGGGTCTTTAAATAGGCAACAGTTAAACTTATGCAATATAAATTAGGAAAGCATACAGGAAAATACTTGTGTTCGGTTTAATAGCATGTATCTCCCCACAAGTTTAGAAAAACGTATATTGATGCGTGGTTTTGCGACCTTACAACAGGTTTTACCTCTCGAGGGATCTCAAGAGGCTTGCAATCCCCACCAGGCAGTGTACCTGACCGATGTAGTATAGTGTAGTCGCAAGTACCGGGGGATTGATCGTTCTCTAGGGGAATAGTGTCGTTAGGATCGAAAAACTACTCTAATAGGTCTAAGGGTGAGAGAAGATTCTTTTTTGTATTTTTTATATTTTTATAAAAGCAAGTAAAATCTCAGGTTTGAAGGAGTGGGCGGAATTAGTTGCTAGTCAACTAACCCAAATAACTACAATTGCAAATAAAATAAAATAACTGAAAATAAAAAGGTTGTGGAACTTATATGGAGAGAAATGTGTTTACTTAGATTTCCTTACTCCCTAACTATCTTTTACCGGTTGATTAGTGTGTATTAATTGCATGGATGACGGGTGTATTCCTTAAAACCAATCGTGGGGTGGCGTACGTACTTCCCCAACTCTATAAGCTCCTACTTCACTCCTATGTCGAGCCGGCTAAGAAGCTCCTAACATGGGATCACTAGAATTCGCTCACGCATTAAATACAACCATAAAAACCTTAGTACGCATTGGTTCATGTTTCTTAAGACGTTCAAGCAAGTTACCGTATAGGAGGTTAGCCAGTTTTCTTAAGCCTAACATCGATAAACAATCATCCAATACAATTAATAACACACCAACAACCAATAATCAATAGTTAGGTTTCATTAGATCTAAGCAAACACAAGATAAATCTAGCCTAGCATGTTAAATAAAAGACAAGAACAAGATATAATCAAACAACACATAGACATATTGAATGATTAATTGATTACTTATCTTCAATTGAACATGGGAGATCCAAGGGTATAAAACCCTTAAAAGTAGCAGTAAAATCATCTTAGGGTTTCTCCTCACAAAGTTGCACACTAATGACTAAAAATTATGAGAATATATATAGAAAATCAGATCTGACGGCGTCACGTTATAGAGCTGACGCCGTCACCCTCGCCGCGGTTAGGGTTTCTTGATGGCCTTCTTGACGCCGTCCCCTTTTAATCATCCAAAATCCTCTCTGGCGCGTCAAGGGTTGACGGCGTCACAATGGTGCTTGACGCCGTCACAGGTACTTTTCCAGCCGATTTTGAGACTTTGTCGTTTTCTTCACTTTTATGCTCCAAAAACGTCCAAAATGCTTCCTTTTCCAGATTTCTTCTCCAAAGTACCTAAAATGACAAAAGGAACGATTTAGGGCAATATTTGATCAAATAAATACGATTTAGGGCTTAAATGACCCCCTAAAAGCGGTACACTTTTCGCTTCATCAAATACCCTTACACTTGAGACTTGCTTGTCCTCAAGCAAATGCGCTTTTATTCTAATCAAAATACAAGTTAGGGGTCATTTAACGCTAATATAAAAGTAATTACAACAAATAGTCGTTTCACTTTAATCATAATAAGCACGGAGATTACAGACTTGCACCTCACAAGTAGTGTTTAGATACTCACATCTCTCAGGTGTCATAAAAGTATATCTCATAAATGAAAACGGATAATATCTCTCACTACCTGTCATAGCAAATAGATTACCATAGGCTTGGGAAAGGATCAAAAACCTCCTCCACTAGGCGTAAGCACCTAAGATAAACTATCAAAGAGGGCTTTTAAATGGGTTATAACGTTAGGTGTAGGGATATGATAAACACGGTTTTGTTGGATAAGGGATATTTTACTGGTGGCGAGTTAAAGATCTTGATTAATTACATGTACAATATGGCGTTGCTAAGCCAAGACTAGACTCTAATGACTCGAATTAAGATAATCGAAACACTTGGAGTACTTTTAAAATATTTAGCACATATGGGGGTAATAATGATGTTCTTCCCCATTACTCCATTACACTAGTACTTTACCCATGAGTCCCAATCGTCCCAAAACAATATGTACAAGGATATGACTCGACTTAGCAACCATGTAATCAATTAGATAATTAACTTGGGGTTTAAACAAATGTTGTCACAATAATGCACTAAAAATGAGTGCATACAAGGTAGGCTAAGGCGATTTGGGTGTACATTTAAGTGGGGTGTAAACAAATTCTTACTTTAAGTAAAATGCTTAAAGTTAGAAACGAAAAGATAGGCTCTGAGGGGTGTAATAGGGGTATCGTGTACTAAAAATGAGTACAACGCAAAGGGTGTGGGAGAATTACTTGACCAATGTAGCCAATGTAATTATAACAAAAACACAGGTGTAAAACAATGGGTTAATCCTAATGCCTCTTATCATGTAGTAAATCTAACTACACGAATGTAGTCTCACTTGTGGCCTCGGAATGGTCCTAACGCAAGTTCTAGAATCTAAGTGCTACCGGTACACACATCATAGCATAAATGCTTTTCCTACCAATTCTAGGGGCGAACCTCACATATTTAGGGGTGGAAATTTTTTTTTAGTGGTACGGTTTTGTGCTAGTCATATAACTCCTATCCGTGAGACGCTCATTAAGACCAAAGTTTCACTCCTATATGTTGTAAAAAAATTTAAATTTGGCACTAAAATTGCCTTAACAGGTATTTCTCTCAGTTTTATTACACATCTACCATTAAACAAACAAAAAATCAAGCGTAATAGCATTCTCTAAGGTATCGTACTTTACCCCCCCTTACACTTAAGATGAACATTGTCCCCAATGTTCAAATAACAAGATGTAAAAGTAAATAAGGTAAAAGAATGAAATCAAATACTCCCCTGATTCGCTCGGTGGATAAAGAGGTAACATGGTTAGATCTTCTTCCAAGGTGATGTTGAAGCTTCAAGATTAAAGCAGCGCCAAAAGCTAGATTCCACATACATCTCCTTGTCCAAAATAACCTGTTAAACCTGAGAAAACAAACACGAAAACCTGCATAACATCGGCGGGATAAATCTGTATAAGGATATAATGCTTGTGGAATGATTATTTTGCAGATTCCTGGAGTTTATAAGTTAGAGATTTAATAAATCATTTTATGATTCCGGAAGAAAAACAAAACTTTAAAAAAAAAATCCAAAAAACTGTTCCTGACGCCGTCAGCCTGGGGCCTGACGCCATCAGAAGTGATCTGACAGATTTTTCATGTTGAGTTTCCGGAAAATTTCTGGAAAAACTCAATCCTTATTTCCTGGAAATCCTGCAAAATATCATTATGACTCGATACAAGCATTTGACTCAAACAATTACTAATATGTATGTTAATTTAATATTGTTATGATTCATGTTCATCTGTTCTAATAAACCGATTTGGATTTCCCTTACACTTATCTTTTGCAAAATACCTTTATATGTAGTTAAGACGAAGTTAAAAACAAGATAAAGCATTTTCACAATTTAGTTTCGAACATGAATCAATAATAATAAAAATTAAACATACATACGGAAGCAAATAAAATCAAACAAACAAATAAATAAAGACACAAAGCAAATAAAGCTTGGGTTGCCTCCCAAGAAGCGCTTGTTTTTGTTCAAGTTACGAGCCTGACTCTACCCTTATTTAACGGAAATAGGGGAGGTTTTCCCTACACTTAGGGTAAAGTGCGGGTGATAGTAGCGATACACACCATCTTGGTGGAAGTATGCCGCGTGAGGAAAGAGTGGTGGATGAATTATATACTCAAAGGGGTGTGCTCCTTTCATTATAACCTTACCTAGTTCACTTTGGTCAATGGGTGAATTAAAGTTTTCTCCTAAAAAGGGATCATCTTCTATCAACTTCGAGAGATTCCTAGTTGGGAATCCATCTTGGTGGGCTTATGTTACTTACCTCATCATTCCTTGTGTCAAGATCACCTATATCCTCATCATGTGTTTTAGTAGAATCTAACCCTAACATTTTCCCTAGTATCTCAAGTGCTTCTCTAGGCATCTCAACTTCTATATCCGAATCATAAGGATCATCCTCAATATTCTGACTGCTATATTCAAATTGCCCAAAAGATTCATCATGTGTTTCTTGAGATTCATCATCATCGATCATAAAACCTAGGTCTTTTTGAACAATGTGATCATGTTCGGCTAAATCCTCCATCACATCAAGGTCACCTATGTGTTCATCCTGTATTATGGTAGTGCCTAACCATGACATGCAGCTAGGTGGCTCAACTCTACCCTCATCCCCAAACAAACTTGTTTCATGATCCTTGAAATTTGTGGTCAATTGACTTGTATTAATGTTTGTTGGGTTGTCTACTATATAATAATATTGGGCACAATTCTCAATAGCTTCCCATGCTTCTTCAGCACTTAATTCCCTAAGATCCCTGCCGGTAAAATAGTAAATGTCCCTTTGGGCATGTCGGTCGACACGATCGTAAAATATTTGAGTTAGGGACCATAAATCGAAGTTATGATGAGGGGCTTTTTGGAGTAAATATTTAAAACGAGTCCATGCATCATAGAGAGGTTCATCTTTATGTTGTTTAAACATCAAGATGTCATATGGAGTGGGTGAATTACGTGGTTGGTAGTATGGTGGATTCGCGTTCTCCATAATGGTGAACGGAAGAGTCAATGGAAATTACGAACAAACACACAAAGAAAAATAGATAGACTAAAGAAATCCTAGAAAATTAAAATAAAAATCTCACTAGAAAGGAATCTAGTGAGTAGACCTAATAAAATAAAAATTCAACCTAAACAATAACTATTCCCTGGCAGCGGCGCCAAAAACTTGATGCGTGGTTTTGCGACCTTACAACAGGTTTTACCTCTCGAGGGATCTCAAGAGGCTTGCAATCCCCACCAGGCAGTGTACCTGACCGATGTAGTATAGTGTAGTGGCAAGTACCGGGGGATTGATCGTTCTCTAGGGGAATAGTGTCGTTAGGATCGAAAAACTACTCTAATAGGTCTAAGGGTGAGGGAAGATTCTTTTTTGTATTTTTTATATTTTTATAAAAGCAAGTAAAATCTCGGGTTTGAAGGAGTGGGCGGAATTAGTTGCTAGTCAACTAACACAAATAACTACAATTGCAAATAAAATAAAATAACTGAAAATAAAAAGGTTGTGGAACTTATATGGAGAGAAATGTGTTTACTTAGATTTCCTTACTCCCTAACTATCTTTTACCGGTTGATTAGTGTGTATTAATTGCATGGATGACGGGTGTATTCCTTAATACCAATCGTGGGGTGGCGTACGTACTTCCCCAACTCTATAAGCTCCTACTTCACTCCTATGTCGAGCCGGCAAAGAAGCTCCTAACATGGGATCACTAGAATTCGCTCATGCATTAAATACAACCATAAAAACCTTAGTACGCATTGGTTCATGTTTCTTAAGACGTTCAAGCAAGTTACCGTATAGGAGGTTAGCCAGTTTTCTTAAGCCTAACATCGATAAACAATCATCCAATACAATTAATAACACACCAACAACCAATAATCAATAGTTAGGTTTCATTAGATCTAAGCAAACACAAGATAAATCTAGCCTAGCATGTTAAATAAAAGACAAGAACAAGATATAATCAAACAACACATAGACATATTGAATGATTAATTGATTACTTATCTTCAATTGAACATGGGAGATCCAAGGGTATAAAACCCTTAAAAGTAGCAGAAAAATTGTCTTAGGGTTTCTCCTCACAAAGTTGCACACTAATGACTAAAAATTATGAGAATATATATAGAAAATCAGATCTGACGGCGTCACGTTATAGAGCTGACGCCGTCACCTCGCCGCGGTTAGGGTTTCTTGATGGCCTTCTTGACACCGTCCCCTTTTAATCATCCAAAATCCTCTCTGGCGCGTCAAGGGTTGACGGCGTCACAATGGTGCTTGACGCCGTCACAGGTACTTTTCCAGCCGATTTTGAGACTTTGTCATTTTCTTCACTTTTATGCTCCAAAAACGTCCAAAATGCTTCCTTTTCCAGATTTCTTCTCCAAAGTACCTAAAATGACAAAAGGAACGATTTAAGGCAATATTTGATCAAATAAATACGATTTAGGGCTTAAATGACCCCCTAAAAGCGGTACACTTTTCGCTTCATCATATATAAAAAGTGGGACTATGAACTCACCTGGGCAATCTGGATGGAAAACAAAATTAACAGAGTTGATAAACGTCTCCGGCTCGCAACCTGGGTTGGTATGTCAAGTTCTCAGTAATTGTTTTCGAATATATAAGTTTCCAATGTTCGTTTCATTGTTCATATATTTCGTTCTTATGTTCGTTTGTTTGTTCGTTAAATATAACTTTTGTTCGTTGGTTTATTATATTACTTGTTTGTTCGTCAATAGAATAAACGTATTACGTTAATATTAGTTCGGAAAATAGAAATAGAAATTATAAAAATAATAGTTACGAACAGTTACGTTGTAATCCCTAAGGTTTGGTCAAATGATAGTTTACACCCTGGACATTTGGAAAATGACAACTTCTATCCTCAAGTTTCAAAAATAACATTTTCTACCCTTTTTATTTAATATTGTCAAAAATGACCCTTGATAATAAATATTTACAAAACTGGCACTTAAAACTCTAATTATCTTAAAAATCAAACACATGAAATATGATATGGGTAGAGTTTTGAGTTCGAATAACTTAACGATTACTAGATGATTTTACGAGCTCTTTGTTTTTATGAAAAGTTAGCTGGGTCGTCTTTAAAACAAGTCAAGTTTCATAATTTTTGGAAATCATTTGCTACTCGAAATATTTGGCCAAAGTCGACTAGGTAAAATGAAAATGAGACATGGTTTTAAAATCTGGAAAATGAATTTTAAAAACAAGCGATGAACAAACTTTGGACACTCATAACTTTTAAACTACTTGATGGTTTTACAAACTTCTTCTTTCTAAAACAAGTTTGTTGGTTAGACTTTGACATGCCAAAAGTACGGAATTTTTAAAGGTCTTATGAGGTTCGAAAACAGGGTTCAAAGTTGGGCTACTGGTCGAACAAAACAGAAAACAAATAACTGAAAATCAATGTTCTTATTTCTAGCGATATGTAGCAAACTTTGGATCTAAACAACTTTTGACTCGATTAATTATATTACGTGATTTTTCTTCCTAATTAAAGTTTGCTAGGTGGTCTTTAATCATGCCAAAAATCAGATTTTATGGTGCTTGATTAAGGGTCGAAAACTGGTCTCAAAATCAGTAAGTTGGGTTGACAAAAATTAAAAAGTAATAACTGATAATAAGTTTCTATATTTAGCGATATGGGTAGATTTTTAAAATTCAATAACTTAATGAAAACTTAACCTTTTTCCATGATTCTTTTTCCTAAACAAAGGTAGCTAGGTGAACTTTATGAGTACCAAAAATTAGATTTTATGGGGAACGTTTGGGGGTTTGTTTTCAGGTCACAAGTTGGGCCTGTGGGGTGATTTGTGGCTCGATAAAAACACAGAACAACAGACCTGATGGATTTTTGGATTTTTAGGGTTTTCCTACTAGATTTTCATGTATGTTTAATAAGTTTTAACATGTTTTACTGACCTTTGATTTGCTTTAACAAAATTTCAAAAACCTTAGGTATGTTAGTTTACTGATTGAACAGACAACAAAAAGGAAAAAGAAGATTTTATGTTTTTGATTATGTTTGTTATTATAGATTATATATTAACACTTTTTGATAATATAAAGTAAGTAAAACTGAATTTAAAAGGGATAGTTAGACTTACTTAGGGTTGTGGCTCGAGTAGAGTTTTATGAAGTTCGAATGGATTTGTTTCCTAAGTACCAACTCCTCCTTGATTCTTAAGTCTTTCTAGGGTTGTTATTTAGCTGTGATCAGGAGGGAAATGGAATGATATTGTGTTGTTGTTTTGATAGGGTTTGAGTGATATGGGAATAAGTTTGGTCAAATTGTGGTGTGAGTTAAAGGGTGAAAGGTGGCTGCTATTTATAGAGGAAAAGAATGAATTAGGTTTTCATGGGTTGATGTAGGAGAGGACATGTGTGAGAATGAGGTTTGAACATGTAGGTTATGGAGAGGGGATATGATGTGGAGTTTTCTTCTCCATACAAATCACCAAGTGGTGATGTGGAGGAGGGGGAAAGGATGTGGCCACTTTACAAGCATGTTATCTATCCCTTAAGGAGGAGGGTTTTAGCTCATGGAAAGGGACATGAAGGAGAAGGTAAGCGTGTGATTAGGACTAGAAACAATGTATTTGGTGTAGGTATTTATGTAAAGGTAATTCTAGTTTAGTTTTGGAATTTAGATTCGACTGGGAATTTGCATGGAACCGAATAAGGCTTTGAGTGGTGGTACATTAAGCTTAGATAAGTAGTACTTAGGGTTTATGAAGAGATAAATCTAGTTAGTTCATGTATTTGATTGTTTAGAAAATGTTTAAGTTTATTGTTTTTATTTGTTTAAATCGTTTTACATAGGAATAGGAAGAAAATAGATTGTGCTTAGAGGAGTTGTATTTTAAGCTTAAATGAGTTGTACAATAATTTAGGATGTGAGAAAAATATAGTCTTATTAATTTATTAAGTTGTAAAAATTATTTGTTAATTTTTATTATGTTAAAAGATAAATAAATAGGATTTTGAGTTCACATGCAATAGGCACTTGTACATTGGGTTTAAAGACTTGTAAAAATAATTAGTGAGTTTAGAAAATATAATTTATAAGAATTATGTATGCATGGTTTGTAATTTGTGCTTTAAAAATAATTATAAATAGGATTTAAATAAAGATTTTGTAAATAAATGTTTGCATGCATAAAAGGCTTGTACTCTAGCTTAAATAACTTATAAACTTAATATTTTGTAAAAATATTATATAATTAATTTAGGGTTTGTGAATTCTGCACATAAAATCATAGTTTTATATAATTAGGGTTTTATCGGGAATTAAAATAGAATTAGGGTTTCTGGTGCTTTAATGACTTGTACATTAGCTCAGATGGGTTGTATTTTTATGTTGTAGGGTTTAGTTATTCATATTTGGTGTTGTGATGAATTTTAGAGTTTCCTAGAAATTCTACATAGATAGTGAATGTTTTGGTTTGTACTTTTGTTAAGGATTTATCGTAAAATGGTAAATGGTATTTTGTAATGTTTTCATATTATGATGCTTATGAAATAAACATTAGATTTGTTAGGCAGGTCTGTGTGGGAGCACGTTTATCAGGGATGTGAGTTACGTCACATGAGATAGGAGATACAATTAAATAAAATAAAAAAAAAATACACGTAGAAAAGGATAAATATTCTGAGCACTAGCTTATTTTAAAGTGGGATTTTCACAGTTGTTACAGTCTTCCCCCATTAAGGGAATCTCGTCCCGAGATTCAGTCTATGTTGGTCGGAATGTGAGGAAAAGGTTTGGGTATCTTGTGCGTATTTGATTTTCTTATCTTAGAGGTGATGGGTGGAAATTGTAAACATCTATTGCGGTTGTTCAAATGGGATTAGTATGAACAATTTGTCTTGTCTTAAAATTTTATTTTTGAATGAAAATTGTTATTTGAAAATCTGAAAAGTTTAACTGTTCCACTTATGACATGATTCTTCCTAAATTATACATAGTTGGTCAGGTTATGCATAACTATGGACTGAATGACGTGATATTTGGTCCAGTTATAGTGATACTTATTTTTCTTCAAAGGCTTTAGACGGTGTTCAACGTTTTGTTGTGGTAAAATAACAACATAATTATTTTTCACAAAGATAAGAAAATTATTGTTCATACTACAGTGATAAGTCAGGGATTTCTAGGGTACTGATTTAAAATAAATCATAGGGTTCGAGTGAATTTCTTACGGAAATATAGGGTATTGTTACGTAATGACCGGAAATAGGACAAATGGAATAGGAACTGAAATTTGACGCAGATTTATTATGGAAATATTACAAGGTAAGGATTTCATACGATAGACGGATAGTTGTTACACCATCGTAACTAAGGTAGAGTACAATAGGAAATATGATTAGGACGTTTTACGATACGATTTATTTAGCTATAGCGGTAATTTATCTTCTACTTAAATAGGGATGTCATTTCTTGACATTGTCGGGATCTTAACGAGTTCTCATTCTCCTGCCCTAGTCTTGGTTTGGTTGTGCGTTCCCATCTCCTAGCACATACGCTCTTCCGCGGGCACCATTGCTCTGGTCGTCTTTTGATTTCGGGCACCGGCTCTTGTAATGCCCCTTCTCACCGCATCCGAAGCAAGTTACGGTTACCAACTGTAGGTTGGCTCCTGTTGCTCTACAGTCTTTGGTCTGATGTCCAATCCTCTGACACCTTGCGCACTTAACAGTGCACGGACCATAGTGGTGCAACAAGGATTGACTACATGACGGTTTTCTTCCAACATAACCACTCCTCTCAGCAGGTGTGGTGGTATAGGCTTTAGTAGTCTCCTGTCGGTGATTCTGTTGATGGTGGTGGTTGTTGCGATTGTGTTGGTAGTTGTTGTGGTGATGGGTGATCCTTCTATCATCAAGCTTTCGCTTGTGATCATCACTTCCTTGAGTGGAACTTCGCTTGGTTTCATGATCCATTAACTGTTGAGCTATAGTAATCGCCTCTTCTAATGATTGTGGCTTGGACGCAATCACATTTCCCTCAATGTTTCGAGGTAATCCTTCCGTATATTTCTCCAACATCTTCTCCAGATTAGGCACAATAGTTGGACATTGGAGAGCAAGCTCCTGAAACCTCCTGTTGTATGCCTTGAGATCCGTTCCTTTCACAACCAGTTGGTGAAATTCATCCTCCAGCTTCTTAATTTCAGTACGGGGGCAGTACTTCTTCAACATCTTCTTCTTGAGATCTTCCCAAGTCAGTTGGTGAGCTGCTTCAACACCCATAGTCTGGGTAGTCGAAGTCCACCGAGACAGGGCATCATCCAATAAAGTCCCCGTAGCAAAAGCAACTTTGCAGTCATCGGTGCACCCACATCTCACAAAGACTATTTTTGTACGTTCAAACCAACGAGCTAATTCAGTAGCTCCTTCTGTTCCCTTAAAGAAAGTTGGTTTACAGTTCATGAAGTCTTTGTAGGTGCATTTGCGAGTATTAGCTGGCTCGCTTTCTTCATTAGGTCAGCTAGTGCTTCCAGTACGAGCAAATTCTGCTGCTTGACTCTCTAGTGCTGCAGCGACACTGTCTGCGACAAGCTTTCGGATAGCAGCTTGGGACATGGGTGGTTCGGGGGAAGTGCGAGGCATATTTCTATGAAAACCATAATAAAACATACGTTTATATTTTGTACATGTTAGATTATCAAGATAATACTAATGATAATCATAAGGTCGCAACATGTCCAAATACTATCATACGCGTAGGTAGGATGATCATCACTGGTCCACGTCAACCGATACCGTACACAGCAAAATACAACAAAATCAAAACCACATATAGTCATAAATAACTTGCTAATTTGTTATATATAACAAAATTAGTACAAGCGTCGTATTTATGCTACATGTCTCATGGTCAAGATATTGTACAAAAGCTGATAGATATAAATCTGATTGAGTGACTACCAGAACTCCTCCGAGTCAACTTTTCAGTTTGACGATCATGCTGACGAGGATATATATTTACTATTAATATCTATCTTGCATATCTCCCACTATTTTCTCCAAAATAGTGATCTTCGTCTGAACTGTCATCACTTCTTCATTTCTTCTCTTCTGACATCTTCAATTCGTCATAGGTATTTCTCGTCTCAGCTGCTCATGACGGTTCTCTGCCTTCTCACGATTCTCGTCCATCTTTTGCTTCATGGTCTCTGAATCTTCAACTCTATATTTTATACTCTCGATGCATCCTAGGGATAGCTTGTCGGGACGACCTAAGCAGTCTCGATCTGTTTCTTCTTGCCGTTCTAATTGCGTCAGCAGGGTGAAAATAGTCGGTTGTCGTTCCTGTGCCGATTGCAAGTTTTTACTCATTTCAAAGACTCTCGGTGAAATAGGGAAGTCGAGAATAGGTAGTCGGGATAAGGTATGATACCGAGCGCTAATGGTCCTAATTTCTTCACTAAGTTCGAATGGGACAGATGGGGGAATAGAAATTTATAGATGATAGTGGAGGTGGAGGTAAAGATGTAGGAACTAACGGTATATATGTAGGAAAGTAGACGTGGTAGTGGTGATGAGAATGTAGGTATTATCATGATGTCCGGTACCGTCGTGATATTTTTCAATATCCGAGTCCGACATAAGAGGAATAGAATGTGTAAGGGAAGGTAGGGTTCTGTAACCACCCGGTAATTATAAACATCTTACTATGTAGCTAAATAACTAGAAATAAACACACATAAGTAACGTTCAGTGGCGTTGTGGCACGGAGGACTTTTGGATTAAGTTTGTGAGAATTGGTTAAAGTCCAATGTTTGAAAACATTTGGTTCTCTATAACCACAAGCTCTGATACCACTCTGTAACACCACCGTTTTCGATATTCGCAGCGAAAATATAAGTTGGGGCGTTACTTTACGGTTCACAGTCATGAGTATAGAAAACGACTCGAAAAGAGACGTTTTAAATAAATTGTTATCATTCAATTATTTAAATCAGAGTTTACATATAGAGGTCCCAGCGGGAGGTTTTGAAATACGTTATAAAAGTTACATTATCCATTTGAATGATAACAAAACGGACACTCTTTTTAAAAGGAAGTCCATGCCACTCCGTGCCAAACCGTACCTCCAGTTACCTGAGATAAACATGCTTAAAAAGTCAACACAAAGGTTGAGTGAATTCATAGCGTTTAACGTTAAATAATCGATTTGAACACAAGCTAAATAGTGAATAAATCAGTTATATTGCAGTTTATATATTGCTCTAAGTCTCATGAATTGCAAGACGTTAACACGATGGACATCATAGTTATAAGCTATGATGTAAATCACTACATAATTAAATGTAGCAATTATGCCCTCGAGTAGGAGTCTGCCTGAACTCTTTATTAAACGATTTCAAATAAAATGCATTGAGTCACTTATCCAACAACACAATGGGATTGTCAATCCAATAGATCTATTCATTATATTCGCGCTCACCCGAAAGTGATTAATGGTTCATGATAGAGGGTCTTTAAATAGGCAACAGTTAAACTTATGCAATATAAATCAGGAAAGCATACAGGAAAATACTTGTGTTCGGTTTAATAGCATGTATCTCCCCACAAGTTTAGAAAAACGTATATAAAAAGTGGAACTATGAACTCACCTGGGCAATCTGGATGGAAAACAAAATTAACAGAGTTGATAAACGTCTCCGGCTCGCAACCTGGGTTGGTATGTCAAGTTCTCATTAATTGTTTTTGAATATATAAGTTTCCAATGTTCGTTTCGTTGTTCATATCTTTCGTTCTTATGTTCGTTTGTTTGTTCGTTAAATATAACTTTTGTTCGTTGGTTTATTATATTACTTGTTCGTTCGTCAATAGAATAAATGTATTACGTTAATATTAGTTCAGAAAATAGAAATAGAAAATATAAAAATAATAGTTACGAACAGTTACGTTGTAATCCCTAAGGTTTGGTCAAATGACAGTTTACACCCTGGACTTTTGGAAAATGACAACTTCTACCCTCAAGTTTCAAAAATAACATTTTCTACCCTTTTTATTTAATATTGTCAAAAATGACCCTTGATAATAAATATTTACAAAACTGGCACTTAAAACTCTAATTATCTTAAAAATCAAACACATGAAATATGATATGGGTAGAGTTTTGAGTTCGAATAACTTAACGATTACTAGATGATTTTACGAGCTCTTTGTTTTTATGAAAAGTTAGCTGGGTCGTCTTTAAAACAAGTCAAGTTTCATAATTTTTGGAAATCATTTGCTACTCGAAATATTTGGCCAAAGTCGACTAGGTAAAATGAAAATGAGACATGGTTTTAAAATCTGGAAAATGAATTTTAAAAACTAGCGATGAACAAACTTTGGACACTCATAACTTTTAAACCACTCGATGGTTTTACAAACTTCTTCTTTCTAAAACAAGTTTGTTGGTTAGACTTTGACATGCCAAAAGTACGGAATTTTTAAAGGTCTTATGAGGTTCGAAAACAGGGTTCAAAGTTGGGCTACTGGTCGAACAAAACAGAAAACAAATAACTGAAAATCAATGTTCTTATTTCTAGCGATATGTAGCAAACTTTGGATCTAAACAACTTTTGACTCGATTAATTATATTACGTGATTTTTCTTCCTAATTAAAGTTTGCTAGGTGGTCTTTAATCATGCCAAAAATCAGATTTTATGGTGCTTGATTAAGGGTCGAAAACTGGTCTCAAAATCAGTAAGTTGGGTTGACAAAAATTAAAAAGTAATAACTGATAATAAGTTTCTATATTTAGCGATATGGGTAGATTTTTAAAATTCAATAACTTAATGAAAACTTAACCTTTTTCCATGATTCTTTTTCCTAAACAAAGGTAGCTAGGTGAACTTTATGAGTACCAAAAATTAGATTTTATGGGGAACGTTTGGGGGTTTGTTTTCAGGTCACAAGTTGGGCCTGTGGCGTGATTTGTGGCTCGATAAAAACACAGAACAGCAGACCTGATGGATTTTTGGATTTTTAGGGTTTTCCTACTAGATTTTCATGTATGTTTAATAAGTTTTAACATGTTTTACTGACCTTTGATTTGCTTTAACAAAATTTCAAAAACCTTAGGTATGTTAGTTTACTGATTGAACATACAACAAAAAGGAAAAAGAAGATTTTATGTTTTTGATTATGTTTGTTATTATAGATTATATATTAACACTTTTAGATAATATAAAGTAAGTAAAACTGAATTTAAAAGGGATAGTTAAACTTACTTAGGGTTGTGGCTCGAGTAGAGTTTTGTGAAGTTCGAATGGATTTGTTTCCTGAGTACCAACTCCTCCTTGGTTCTGGAGAGGGGATATGATGTGGAGTTTTCTTCTCCATACAAATCACCAAGTGGTGATGTGGAGGAGGGGGAAAGGATGTGGCCACTTTACAGCCATGTTATCTATCCCTTAAGGAGGAGGGTTTTAGCTCACGGAAAGGGACATGAAGGAGAAGGTAAGCGTGTGATTAGGACTAGAAACAATGTATTTGGTGTAGGTATTTATGTAAAGGTAATTCTAGTTTAGTTTTGGAATTTAGATTCGACTGGGAATTTGTATGGAACCGAATAAGGCTTTGAGTGGTGGTACATTAAGCTTAGATAAGTAGTACTTAGGGTTTATGAAGAGATAAATCTAGTTAGTTCATGTATTTGATTGTTTAGAAAATGTTTAAGTTTGTTGTTTTTATTTGTTTAAATCGTTTTACGTAGGAATAGGAAGAAAATAGATTGTGCTTAGAGGAGTTGTATTTTAGGCTTAAATGAGTTGTACAATAATTTAGGATGTGTGAAAAATATAGTCTTATTAATTTATTAAGTTGTAAAAATTATTTGTTAATTTTTATTATGTTAAAAGATAAATAAATAGGATTTTGAGTTCACATGCAATAGGCACTTGTACATTGGGTTTAAAGACTTGTAAAAATAATTAGTGAGTTTAGAAAATATAATTTATAAGAATTATGTATGCATGGTTTGTAATTTGTGCTTTAAAAATAATTATAAATAGGATTTAAATAAAGATTTTGTAAATAAATGTTTGCATGCATAAAAGGCTTGTACTCTACCTTAAATAACTTGTAAACTTAATATTTTGTACAAATATTATATAATTAATTTAGGGTTTGTGAATTCTGCACATAAAATCATAGTTTTATATAATTAGGGTTTTTATCGGGAATTAAAATAGAATTAGGGTTTCTGGTGCTTTGATGACTTGTACATTAGCTCAGATGGGTTGTATGTAATACCTGAAATTCTAAAACATGCAAAAAGACCAAATTACCCTTGAATTTAAAATTTTACGTATTAATAAATTAAAATACCAAATAAGTTCCAAACACTTGTAAACGAATACCACACGAAGTAAAATTAATTGTACTTGAACATTTTAACATTTGTAAGTCACAAAAATAATTGAAATATTTATTTAATTAGTTTTGGCCGAGTATAATATTTTTATACTTTATATATATATTATTTCTTAATTAAAATCATATAATTATAAGATATATACTATAAATTGTGAAGATAAATAGGAAACAAATTTTGTACCTTATCACAACACTTAAACCGACATTCCATGCCCTCCCCTATATAATATGTTCGGTTTCTTATTTTTTTATAAATTCCGATTCCTATTAAACCCTTAAAAACCGACTTCACAAGTTAAAAATCCCTACGATCACATAATAATTTCTGGGTCTTCACAAGTAATTTTCCTGAGTTCTTATCAGTCTAAAGAAGCTTAGAAAAATAGTGGTTCGAATTTAGGAGGCTTGGTTCGTGTGCTTGTGATTTTCTTGTTCGCTAAAACCCGTCCGAGAGGTATAATTTTTGTATAACTTATTCGTTCGTTTTAAAACTCTTTTGGCATTTTTATAAGATTGTTTGTGACCTATATAACCTGTAAAAATTAACCAAAACACACCATGCATTATATCCTGATCGCTAGAATTTAAATGAACAAAATATCCCAAATCGACCCAAAAACCTTGAATCAAACGTATATAATTTTCTGGGCTGTGACAATAATTTTTATGAGTCTTATATGATACTAGTAACATGAGAAAAATACAGATCGAATTTATAGAAGCTTGGTCTAGCTTAAAGTGAATTGTTTATAAAACCGGATTTAAGGTTTAACGTTTAAAAACCAAAATAAAAATCGTGGGACTAGGGTTAGGGTTTTGTGAGTAAGTTCTGATCATTTAATGTTAAATTAAGGTTGTTTTAATGATTTTATGTGATGGGTTAATTAGGGTTAGGTTTTACATGGTTTTGTTAATTACCGATTATAGAATAAAAATTAGAAGGGTGTGTTTTGTAATTCTTGAAACTCATGGGCCATTTTTGGAAGATAATATAGACCAAGGAAAACTTGAGAAAAATATAAGTTGGGGGTGTTACGTGTAAAATTTAGAAGATAAGGGTTTAATGGGTAAATTATTAATCGAATTATAAATAATTAAAGTAAAAGGACTAAATATGTAAATATGTGAAACATAAAGGTGTAATTCGTACCATATGATAATGTGAGGGTATATTCTGTATTTTGGTAAACATAAAGGCTTGTGATGTAATTATGAATATAGTAAGGGTTAAATTATAAATTATGTAACTATAAGGTCTACTTTGTAAACTTTAATAACTATAGGGGTGTAAAGTGTAAATAATGAAACTTAAAGGACTAAAGATGTAATTCTGATTAAAAGATGTATTTAAATTAGTAACTTGTGATATTTCATTTAAAACCCTTAACTTTGGAATATTTACAATTGAAACCCTAAGTTATGGAAACTTGACAAAATGAACCTTGAACTATCTTAACTTGCTAAAATGTACCCTATTTCCATAATAGTATTAATTAATGACTTAACAAGAATTGATACTTAAATCTTTCTAATTGAGGAAACTTTCTAAAAATGGAAACTTACTTGAGATGGAAAGATAACTAAAACCCTTGTAATTTTGTCCTCGACTCCTCTAGGTGTGAAGAAGGAGTAACTCGATCTCTTTCAGCCTTTTGTATTTGTTCTTTCTTGCTAATAAGGTACAGATATTCTGCCCTTCTTGTAAGGTGCCTTCGTTTCTCTTGATCTCTTGTTTTGATTTGTTAGGATTCCCCAAACCATTGCTATGTACCCTTGTTTTGTGAACCTTAGATTTGAACTTTTGTTTTGAACCTTTGCCTTGATCTTTTGCCTTGATCTTTGACTTGAACCACTATGAACCTTGATATGAACCTTGCCATAAAACCTTGACTTGAACATAACATGCTTGATATTGTAATTGGATGAGAGAACATTTTCATAAATAAATAAAAATGTTTTAAGAAGACCATTTTTAAAACTAGCTTATTGAAAACTATTTTAAAATACTATCGTTATGAAAAACTATTTTAAAGATTATTTTATGGACACTATGTTAAAAGGATTGTTTTCAGATGAACTTTTAGATTAAACCTTGACTTACTTATGGATATGACCTACTTGAACTAAAGCTTGAATTGAACCCATTGATATGTAAACACGAACTTGAACTTGACTTGTACACTTGATACTTGACCTTGACCTTGACCACAGTTTGAGACTACGAGCCATACTAGGCATGAGGGTTTCATGTCCTTGTCATTGATGCACCAATGACTTGACTTTTGGGTAGGAAAGTGATACCTATCCCGTCCCTGCCATGACTTGATACTTGACTTGCGCGTAGATGAAGACATTGTGGCAGCCTACAGGGGCGCATGGATGCATCCTAGATTTGTATTGTACATGACTTGATTTACTTGTATTGTTAGTGACATGACGGGTGTGTGCGATACACGTCATTCACTCTTGGGAGCACGCGACTCCAACCCTTGGAGGTATCCCCTCATATTATACTTGGCATACCGAGGTCACCCCTCCGTATACATGTATACTTGTTACTTGACTTGATATGATATGTTCTGGGCTCGTAGAGGATTGCTGTATCTGTTTATCTTTCTGTTTACCTTACCTTTTTCACTTGTACATTATTCCTTAATTGTTTCCTATGCCCTTACTCTTGATAACTTTTACTACATTTACATTTCGTAAACCTTTATTGTTGCTTGTTATCGTTATATCTGTTCACTGAGCTCTCATAGCTCAGCCGCATTTTCTTTTCCTGCGGCAGGTATTTAAGCTAGGAAGCTGGGTTTTGCTTTGGGATGAGAGCAACTTTGAGTGAAGCATGGACCTTAGTACCTTAGTTCTACCATTTGATATTGACTTGTTATGCCTTGATTGGCTCTTGAGTTGTTTAGTACTTCATTTATTTCTTTTCATTGTCTTGTTGAACTTGATATAAGTCTTGCTGGCTTATTATCTTTTGGTTTAATGTTAAGACTTCCGTTGTTTTATTATGACTTGTTCTGATGTGAAACCATAGCATTGTGACATCTTTGCCCTTCTCGGGTCGGGGTGTTACATTAGCTCAGATGGGTTGTATTTTTATGTTGTAGGGTTTAGTTATTCATATTTGGTGTTGTGATGAATTTTAGAGTTTCCTAGAAATTCTACATAGATAGTGAATGTTTTGGTTTGTACTTTTGTTAAGGATTTATCGTAAAATGGTAAATGGTATTTTGTAATGTTTTCATATTGTGATGTTTATGAAATAAACATTAGATTCGTTAGGCAGGTCTGTGTGGGAGCACGTTTATCATGGATGTGAGTTACGTCACATGAGATAGGAGATACAATCAAATAAAATAAAATAAAAATTTACACGTAAAAAAGGATAAATATTCTGAGCGCCAGATTATTTTAAAGTGGGATTTTCACAGTGGTTACAGCGGAGAAAACCTTGACACGTCACTTACTCTTTATCCGGTACTAAGCTAAACACCGGGTTCTTTACAAGGGTACAACCACTCCCGTTGGTTCTTTCTCAAGGGTACAACCACTCCCGACACTCTTTGTGTTTTAAGGACTAAAACACTAACCAAACTCTACTGAATAAATGATACAAACAATGATGTGTGAACTAAAACAAAATCACACAGACTCTATACTAAAAGGATAACAACAGAAGGTTGATCCTTATATGTTGTTATCTTCTTTGCTACAAAAGGAAAGATCAATGAAATGAAAGAATGATATGGGTTAGTGATATGTAAATGAATGAGTATGTATTTAAGCTATATGAGTGATGAAAATGTCCAAATAATCAACTTGCTATTTATAGGAAAAGCTGAACGACAGTTGGCGGATCCGGCGGATCCCAAAAATAGGATCCGCCTTTATATGGCTTTGGATCCGCCGTGTCAGACCAACTAAGATATTCCCATATCTTTCCATATCTTGCACAATCTTTCCATATCTTCAAATGTCAACTCTTTAGCTTGAAGATCTAAACAAGATATCTCAAAATCTTTCCAAGATTGTGTTCATGATGCATGCCTTGATGTCATCCTAATATTTAGAAAATAAAGTTTCTATTTTAAGGAATAAACTTGTAAATGTATGTAATGTTATCATTAGTAGACTTGTAATGTGTAAATGTGTTTTTAAAAGACTTATCACTATAAATGTAAAAGGCTTAATCTTATTTAGGCTTTGCTTAAAGATAAACTTTGTATTTGTCATTAACAAAATTAAGCAAAGATCGTAAAATATAAATAACGTTTTTAGGACGATATTTGTATTAACAATCTCCCCTTTTTTGTTGATGACAAAACATAAAGTGTATTTTTAAGTAAAGAACTCAAATAAAGGATGAGTCTTTTAAAAATGTAGATTAAGTTAGTTTATGCAAGTTTTAAATCTATTTTAAGCAAAAAGTATGTACTGTGATGTTTCACAGTGATGAGAACTTAATCCTTTCTCCCCCTTTTTGTCGAAACAAAAAGAAGATATGCGTAGCGGAATGCGATTTTGAGAACTTTAAAGCTCCCCCTTGATTTATACTCCCCCTAAATGGAGTACCAAGGATATGATGTATGATCCTACAAAACAAATGGTTAGAATATGATATGGTCCCCCTTGATGTATACTCCCCATTGCTAGAGTACCAACGTATACATTTCAAGAGTATGAGATGCTATAAAAGAAAAGTTAGTAATGAACAACTTCATTCAAGAAGCAAAATGCATATGCAATGGTCAACCAAACAAGAAGGTCAACCCATTTGACTTTAAAAAGTCAAAATGAAGTATCTGATCAAAATTTAGTACCTAATGTACATTTGATCAAAGCATTATGTGAAGTTAAAAACAACTATACTATGATGTTAGTAATCTAAAATAAGATAATATGCTTAATGTTGATCACCCACAAGCATAAAAACATAACATTCATTACTTGGAAAAAATGATGTTACATTTAAACAAAGAAAATAAATCCTAAAAAAGAAAAATTCTAAAACAACATCCTAAAAGTTCCTATAAGAGGAAACTAAAAAGCTCCTATTGAGGAGGATGAGAGATTGCATTGAGACGCTCGAGAATGTGGTTCAAGATGAACCTTATTTCATTTTGGAGCTCATGGACCAAAATGTTGGTCCTTTGGGCCAAATGAGCGGTCCTCTCGCAATGAGAGCAATCATGTCTTGGAAAACCGGGAGGAAGGGTAGGCTCATTGTTTTGTGGTGGTGGTGATTGGTTGCTTGATGGTGGTGGTGGTTGTTGGAGAGATGATGGTGGAGTTGGGATGGAGTTCATCAAGATGGTTTGGAGATCCATTGCTTCATCAAGGCGGGAATCCACCATATTAGAGAGAGCATGGAGGCGGGCGAGTTCCTCGTTGATCTCTTCTTGGGTTTGTGGCTCATTTATCCACATTGCCTCATCAATGGCAATTAGTGTGGATGTGGGTGAGAGAGGTTGTGTTTGAGGTTGAGGTGGTGGTGCATCACAGTATAAAGGACCGTGGATATCCTGATAAAGCGGATGAAAAAGCATTGTTTCTTGACCTTCAAAGGTCATGGGTGGAGGATTGGTTGACCTTGGTGGAAGGTCTTCCAAGTCATCAAGATATGGATGTGGTGATGTAGGTAGAGTCCTAAATAATTCTAGAGGCTGAAGTTGTGGTGAATTTGGTGGTGAAGGTGATTTGCTAGGTTGAGTTGGAGCAGGAGGTGGAGTTGTAGCAACAGGTGTGATTGTTGGTGGTGGTGTGGAGATAGTGGTGTGAGATGGTGTTGGAGTAGCAAAATTGAGAAAATTCTCATTTGCGATTGGTGAAGAGATGTTAAGAGGGGATGAATCCTCATAGCCAAGGGTTTATGTGTGTTTTTCTGTCGCAGGGGTTGGGTAGGTTATTCACCTTTTTGGACCTTTTGACCTTTTGAGTTTTGACCCAGTTCTGTCAGAGTTTTGGACTTGGGGAAGGGTTCAAAGATAGTTTTAACAATTTTATTAAAACTCCCCCTTGGTTTATGCTCTCTTTCACACAAGGTCATTTATTAACTTTTTATTTTTAACAAATATTTTGAAAACATTTTAGAACAAATAAATGAACTTTTGTGTTATATCAAAATTGTTAAAATAAAATTTATCACTCCTCCTCAAATTGATGGTATTTTTCCAACATTTTAAACAACATTATTCATTTTTCTTTTTGACAACATGTTTTATTTTTTGTTTCAACAACTTATTAATTGATTTAAAAAACAAACTTCTATTTTTCACCCCCTAAAAAATAGTTTAATATTTTAAACTGTTGTTGATCTATTCTTGAAGTGGGTAGCATTGTTTTTGAAATTTTTATTTTTACTTGAGCTAAAAAAGATTATATTAATAATCAGAAAAACGTGCTCAAGATTTGTTTATCACGAGCAAAAAATTTTAGAAAAAGATTTTGTAAAAAGCTTTTTGAAAAATCTTGTATAGATTTTCCTCACGATAATTAAGAAGATTTCTCTTCTTTTCTGAAGGATTGACGCACTGAAGCGTACGTTCAGGGTCCTTTCTTTAAAAATGGGTGCTGGTCTATGATTTAACCAACAACCTTTGAGTAAAAAAAATTACCCAATTGCTTTACCAGATGTACTTGTGTTTACTTTGGTGACTTCTTTGACCTTTTCAGCATCATTTTCATTTTCATCACGAATGCTTGCCATTCCTAGACGTTGTCATAGATATTCAAATCTTTCCGGAGGCAGAGCTTTTGTGAAGAAGTCGACAATTTGGTAATCAGTTTTCACGAAGTACAATTCCACATTCAGTCTTTCTACATGTTCTTTGATGAAATGGTATCTGACTGCTATGTGCTTTGTCCGTGAGTGTTGTACCATGTTACAAGAGATGGCAATGGCACTTTGCAAATCACAATAAATTTGGATTTTCTCGAAGAAGAAACCATAATTTGTCATTTGTGTTTTCATACATAGTACTTGTGCACAACATCCGAGAAGGGATATGTATTTAGCTTCTGCAGTAGATAAGGCAGTGTGATTCTGCTTCTTTGAAGACCAGCTGATTAACTTCTCTCCCAAGAATTGAGCAGCCCCTTAAGTACTTTTGCAATCAATTTGACAACCTGCATAATCTGCATCTATATAGGCATTTAGTTCGAAATCGGAGTCTATCAGATACACAAGGCCCATGCGAAGTGTTCCTTTTAGGTACCGAAAGATCCATTTCATGGCAGTAAGGTGCTTTTACGTTGGCCTGGATTGGTAACGGGTACACATGCAGACAGCAAAATGAATATCAGGCCGACTAGCTGTAAGATACATGAGTGAATCAATCATACTACAGTATTTTGTAGCATCAACTGGTTTACCACCTTTATCTTCATCTAGGTTAGGCTTGTGTTGCACAGGTGTACTTAAAGAGTCAGATTTATCCATTCCAAACTTTTACAAAATTTCCATCATGTATTTGTTTTGATGAATAAAGATACCACGAGGAGTTTGGTTAATTTGTAGACCCAAAAAGAATTTTAACTCACCCATCAAATCATCTCAAATTTTTGTCGCATGATATTTTCATAGTTTTTGCAATATTTTGGATTTGTGGATCCAAAAATGATATCGTCGACATAAATTTGGACTAGCATGATGTCGTCACCTTTTCTTCTAATAAACAAAGTTGGATCGATTGAACCTTTGATGAATTTGTGTTTGAGCAGATATTCTGACAACACATTGTACCAGGCACATGGTGCTTGCTAGTGTCCGTAGACGGCTTTGTCAAGGACATAGACATCATTCGGATGGTCTGGATCAACGAAGCCTTCTGGTTGACTCACATTTACCACTTCCTCTAACTCTCCATACAAAAAGGCCATTTTCACGTCCATTTGGTATACAGTGAAAGATTTATGAGTTGCATGAGCCTAGAATAAGCGTATTGCTTCGATCCTAGCTACTGGTGCAAATGATTCATCAAAGTCGATTCCTTTTCTTGATTGTAAATCTTTGCAACAAGGTGAGCCTTGTATCGGATTACGTCACCGTCTTCAACTAGCTTTTTCTTCAGAATCCATTTTAATGCAATTATGAGTTTTCCTAGAGGTCTGGGAACCCTTCGCCAGATGCCATGGCATTTGAATTGGGTTATTTCTTCTTGCATAGCAACAATCTGGTCGGGATCTGCAAGTGCTGCTTTGACGTTGGCAGGTTCAACTCTACTCAGGAATGAATTGTAGAGATGGTAATATGTTGTAGAACTTCTTGTTTGAACGGGTTGAGAAGGATTTCCATCTATTTGTTGTAAAGGGTGATCTTGAGTACATCTTCTTTTGTGCGGATGTGGTTGGTAAAATGTATGCATGTTTGAAGGATCAACATATCACGTCTCAGAAGGTCCACCGACCTCAGCTTCGAGAGTCGTGAGTAGGTTTGTGAATGGTTCCTCTTCAGACGATGCATTGGTAATTGCTTGATCATCAGCATTTGCATTAGATGTTGGAGTGGTATTGTTTGGTGAAAGTTCTTGTTGAATCGGTATAATTGGAGGGGTATCTGGTACTGGATTAGCGTCTTCATAAGTAGTTGTTGATGAACAGGATACGAGAGATGGCATGTCTTCCTGATGATTAACTTCGATTATCGTAGTTGCAGCGGTTATTGTAGACATCTTTATCTTGTTTCTTCCACATGATTCATCATAGAAGTTCTCAAACAAACCATCTAACTCTTCCTTTTGAATATGTTTATGTTTTGGTGTTGATGATTTTGGTTTTGGTACGAGTCCTGAACTGTTTAGTCCAGAAGTCATAGTTTTAGCACGGGTTCTGAACTTTGTTGTTCAGAAGCATGATTAAGTGCGGGTTCTAATCTGACTTGATCAGAAGCCATACCACGAAATGATGACTAAATGCTCGCAAATGGTGTCGCAAAATCAAAAAGCTCACAATATTTGAGAGTTTTGTTGCGACAGCAGTCTTGCAACAGCAGACTTGAGATATCAGAGTTGCGACAGCTAGTCGCGAGAGCTTTATAGTAAATGAAAATTGCAATACCAAGATTGTGAATCTTCTGTCACCCACTATTTTACGAAACTAAACTCTGTCCAATTTTAGACTTGAGTTGCGAGACTTCAAGTCGCAAAACGTGTTTCTATATCTCAACACATTCCAAGTCTTGTATTGATTACAAGATCCGAATCTGTTGTGAGATAAACCACAAGACCTTTTGATACCATAAGATACCCAAGAGACTCATGGCTTGACCAAGACTTAACAGCTTCATTAGTCCATGTTTTAAATGAAAAAGAAAAGTCAGATTCAATCTAAATGACTATCTAATATTACCAACCCTCAAAAGCCTAAAAAGAAAAGTCAAATATAATACAAAATCGAACAACATGAGCCTTCAGCAAACTGTCCCACGTTTTGATTTAACGGCCAACTATAATACCTCTAAATCCTCACAACACTCCCCAACACACATAATTATCCCACTCAAACCAAAAATAATAAAAACAACAAAAAGGGATCTCAGTTTGGTTTCTTCCTTTCTTATCTAGATTTCAAGATCTTTAAAGATCCTTGCAAAAAGAAACCAACTAATCAACAATCCATAACAAGCACCACCTCTGTTAAATATACAAAACATATAAAGAAAGATACATAACAAAGTTGTTATATTGTTTCTTTTCTTTTGTTACAAGAAACACTAAAACATAAGAAATCACCTACCTGAGACCCTTATAAAGGATCTTGTAGCCGATAACCAAAAACCGTAAATGGTAGTGTATTCAAACTCATGTGTGGTTGCTGATTCGTTGTTTTTGGAGTCATAAGGATGGAACATGTTGCGTTTGATTTTTTTGTCTATTTACGAGGAGAGTTAAGGATGGACGGGATGATTAATGGAGGAATAAGGTTGAGATGAAATGATTTTGTTGCTACTGCATCGTTGATGGAGGAATAAGGTAGATGCATTGTGTTTTGGAGTTATAAGGTGGATTGATAATAGTGAAAGGAGGAGTTGATGTGTTAAGTGTTTGACTGACTTTGGAGTGATAAGGTAGTGAGATGTGTAGTTAACTGAGTTTAATATGGAGAGAAAAGGATACGTGTGTTTAAGTGTATTAGGGTTATATGTGTGTATTGTTAGGGTGTTTTATAACCCTCATAACGCTCATTTTGTCTATGATAGAGTCACGTTATTTGTATATTTTTGTATATTATTTAATTATGTTTATGAGTATTTTGCGCTTAAAAGGTATTAAGATGTGTTCTGGTCTAGGTACAAAGAAATATCGAAGAATGACGAAGAAAAGCCAAAAGATCAAGAGAATATACAAGAAAAGATTGTCGTCAAAGATATTGATTCATGTTATGACTATTTCCGATGTACAAGAGAAGGTTGTGAATATTTTTAATGAAAGATGAAGTCATGATTTGGTGCTTAAAAGAGTGTTAAAGAATGGAGTTTTATGCCAACCCAAGGTTGAAATTAATGCGTAAAACAGGTCCCAACCCAAGGTTGAAGCTGAGATTTAAACCCAAGGTTCAAAATTCCATTATGAGGTTAAGCAGTCATCCCAGCCGCAGGTTCAAATCTGAACCGCGGGTTGAGAACGTGTCTGAGATGAATGGTTGCATTAATTCAATGTTTTAACTACCATAATGACTCAAGTTCGATCATCTCATCTCCTTTATGATTATTGAAGGCTTGTGACAGTTTTTGTGAGTGATTTCAAGCATAAATACAACACAATATACAACAATTCACATAAGATACAATCAAGCCTTACACCATAAGGACTTGATCATATTTTATACAAACCGAAAGAGCTTAATAATCTCTGCCATTCTCATGAAGATACCAAGAAGAAACGAAGAAAGTGTTGGTAATACTTGCTAGAAGAGGTGGAAGATTCCCTTGTTCGATTGGAGGCCTTAATGAGTGCTATAACTTTTTATATTTCTTATCCATTGTAGTCTTGCTTTGGGTAACTTTCTTTTACTTAATTATTATGTTGAACAATTTGATGTTGAATGAAATGTTACATTTGTTGATGAAACTTCTTATGGAGTAATTTGTGATACTTGTTTGGGAATTATGTAGTCTTTCGTGTGAATGTTGAATGATTAGTCGGTTAGAAAAAGTGATTATTCTCATAAGTTTGTTTAAATATAATTCGTGTTCTAAAACTTGTTGATTTAACATTGTTGGATTTAAAGGTCGAAAGGATTTCTAATATTGTTTAATTCCAAGAAGTTGGTGCACAAATGGATTGGTACTTGATAATTGACAACTATTAAGTATTCAAGTTTTTAAATGAATTCGAGAATATTTAATCACGAGATTGGGTCGAAAGGACTCGTAAGAACTAATGTTACTAATCATCTTTTTCATACATTTGATAACACAAAGGGCTAGCGTAATGGGATGATGTATTGGCCGAAAGGACTCACCCATGAAACTAGTAAAAACATGGATTTTCTTGATATTACCCATTGACTAGAAAACCTTGTGAAAATTGGTATGTGCCTTCTACATATATGTTTCACCCAAACATATTCAACATTTTATCACGATTGGTTATTATTCCTAAACAAGTATTTGTTCGTTTGATTGATTGAATTCGGAACCATTGTTTGTTTATTTGTTTATTAACAGTGCTTTAGAGTGTGACAATCTTTAGTCCTATTTCTTGTGCTACATAAATTGCTAAGCTTAAACTACGTAGTCTCGTGGGACGATCCCTATTTACCACAAACCATATTACACACGGACGAGTATACTTGCTCGTATGCGTTTTCTTAATAATCGGTAAAAAGGTGTTTATAAATTTAAAATTTGAGTGAAACTTAGGATATAATATATATATATAACCGGTTCACACACGCATCAAGTTTTTGGCGCCGTTTCCGGGGACTTAGATTAGGTTAACTTAGATTAGTTTAGTTGTAAATAGTAGCATAGAATTTGTTCTTGTTTTTGCATGATTTTAGAGTTTATTTCATTTTTGTTCTTGTGATTGTTTGATTTTATTTGATTGATGATTTGTTAAATGTTTGGATTAAAAATTTCTTGTTTAGATTGCTCGTCTCATTTTATTTAATTTCACGATTATTAGTTAAGTATTAAGTTTTTTTCTAAAAAAAAAAAAAAAAAAAAAAAAAAAAAAAAAAAAAAAAACTGTCGGTCCAATATCGAACCGGTCCGGTTCGCAAGCTTCTGAGAAGAACCACAAAGGCCCAATCGCCAGTTTAATCCTGAGCCGCGGCGGCTAAAACTTTCTGTGAAACATCAAAAACCAAACCGCCGGTTCGGGTTTGAGCCGGACCGGTTGGTTGCTTTCTGTGAACCAAAACCGAGCCAAACCACTGGTTGGTTTGTGAACCGCCAGTTACTGTTCATTAAAAAAAATTGTTTATTTCCTTTTTATTTGTTAAGTAATTTGTTTGTTTAGTTTCTTTAAATCGTTTTAGATGTTTATTTATATTTTCTTATTAGAATAGTTTAGTTTTTTTTTATTAACTAACCCCTAACGTTTGTTTTGGATTTGTTGTTTATGAATGTTTTAGTTTATTTTTAGTTATGGATTCGCCTAGTGAAGTTTTGGTTTATTTGGATAATTTGGAAATGGAATTGATGGATGTTGGAGATGTTTTGGCAAGAATGGAAAAAATGGTTGATGTGGAGAAAATGGAATTGCAAGCTAAAGGAAAAGATGTTAAACTTATGGAATGTGAACCGGAAAAGCCACGGGTGATCACTTTCACTCGAGCTAAGTTAAGGGAATATGATGAGCCAAGTATGAGGTATTCCACGCCTTGTGGAATCAAAGGTTTTGGAGCTTGGGATGCGGAGTGCAATATTGGACAAAGTGAAAGCTATGTGACTTATGCATTTTATGAGAAATTTGGAGATGGAAAGTATGAAGTGGATAAGTACAAAAGAAGGATAGCAAGGGATGTTAAAATCGACATCCATGGTTACACTTTTACTATGGATTTGATTGTTGATGAATATGAAGACACTACGGACCCTTCTGTTGTGTTTGGAAGGAATTTCTTGGTAGCAACTAAGTGTACTCTTGATTTTGGTTTCGGAGAGATGCAACTTAAAATTGGGGAATTGCAAGATGATAAGGATGTTATGGAACATGCCTTGGCTATGGATGATATGGAACGTGTGTATAAAAAGATGATATGGAACATGCCTTGGCTATGGAAAACTATTTCAATCCTTTCAAAAACATAATTGTGTATAAAAAATGGTTGAATTTCTTGGTTCTTTGCCAATCCAACTCAAGAATATTGAGTGGACATCCGATGGTTATAGTAAGTATCAAAAAGTTGAGGGAGACACGGTTTGGCATACTAAGATTGAGATCACTAGCCCAAGTGGATGTCGTTTCACTCGTGCATTTAAGACAAGGGAACCAATAGGATACTTTCGGGAAAGTTCAATTCGGAAGATATTCTAGGTTTCGGGAACTATTTTGATTGAAGAAAACATTTTGAGGAATAAAGAAGCTTATCGCTAAGCTTCTGCTCATTTTGTCTTTGATGAGCCTTATTATGATTGTTTGCATTTTGATTATTTTTTTTATTATCTCGCTATGTTTGCATTTCTAGGTTATTTTTAGTGTGTTTTAGCTTTATAAGCTTTTAATAATATGAAGTATTTTAAGATTGAGTTATAGTGTTTTAGTTTGTTTAGTTTAAGTTTATTGGAAATGTTTGAAGTCTTTACGAGTTGTGGTAATCATTCAAAATTATTTGGAAATGTCAAGGAATTGAGACACGATTTTGTTTAAGTCGGGTTTGTGCTAAATATTTTACCAACCCGTGGTTGATAACCAACCTCCGGTTGAAGTACCAACCCACGGTTTGAGTCTTCATTTTTCCAAACAAGAAAGAAAAGAAAAAAAAACCACAAACACCAACACTTTCAACATCATTCCAATTGATTGGGAGATTGAAGTTTAATTCTTACATTAAGTTTCTAAGGATTCAATGGCATCAAAAAGGGTAAGTAACACCATCTAATTACTTTAATTTGTTCTTAATTCGAATTTGATTTCTAGGGTTTTGAATTGGGCAAATTTTATATAGTTCGAATTGATTGAATTTATTTGATGGGGTTACTAGAGGATTGATAATAGGTTTGATTGCAAGTGAAATTAGATGAATTGGTTGAGTCTTGAATGAGAATTTGAGGTTTTAAAAATTAGGGTTCATGTAGGTCAAATTTTTAAGGAATTAGAATCAAGATTGACTGGATTTCTTGTGGTATATGGTTAATGATTAGTGTTTATATGCTATTTGATTAATTATATGGACCACTTCTTTGTTTGATTTTGATTTGATTCAAAGAATTTTGAGGTTTAGAAGTTAAGAGGATATGGAGGTTTAAACATTTAGAATAAGCACTAATAAGCCTAGAGGAGAAAGGTAGTAACTTGTTAAGAAGTGGGGATGAGCTTGAAAACTCGTTTGTGATGTTGATGTGCAGCAAAACGCGGTTGGAACCCCAAACCGCCGGTTTGAGGACCACCAGACCATCTGAACCGCCGGCTGAGGTTTGAGCCGCGGAGACTCAGACTTTCTGTCCCAAAATATTTTCTGAACCGCCGGTTCAAAGTTGAACCGCGGCGGTTTGGAAATTCTGTAAAAATATATAAAAAAAAAAAAAAAAAAAAAAAAAAAAAAAAAAAAAAAAAAAAAAATATATTTATCTTACAAGGTTAACCTTTAGCTCCAATATTTCTTGTGTGCTTGTTTTGTAGTGTTTTTGTAGAAATGTGTAAGATAAACTACTCAAGAGGAAGATAATCCGTTAATTGCTTTGTACGCGAAACAAGGTCGAACCATAAAAGAAGCAAGTCTCATGCCGATTACTAGTGAACACTTGAAGTGGAGAAAACAAAGCAAGGAGGCTAAAGCTTGTTTCAATAGCCGTTTAGCTAAGCTACAAAAGAAGGAAATTGTGGTACCAAAGTTGGTTAATTGGGGTTTGATTAAGAAGTATGGGATCTATGAGAATCTTGAGAAGTTGATGGATCTTAGCACGGAGTATGAAGATGGAAATGTTTTTGAAGATTTTAGTTTCAAGCTCGCTTTGAGAATCAATGAAAAACAAATCTACAAAGAATGGTGTTTGGAGTTCTTTTCCACCATTTATTTCAATCAAGAGGTGAATTTGAATGAAATTTTGGAGGAAAAATGTATTTGGTTTTGCTTGTGTGGGGATAATCATGTGTTGACTTTGCCAGAGTTTGGGAAATTACTTGGTTTGTACGATGACAATGATCTTGTTCAAGAGGAGTTTGTTGTTCATTTTGGTGAGTTGGAAAGGGAACCACCAAAGTATGTTGGTACTAAGATTTGTAATGAGATTGGAGATCCGAATAGTTCAAGACCAAAGGTGATGGAAATTCATTCACCAATGGCGAGGCTTTTGCACAAGATGCTTGTGACCTCATTCGTACATCGAGGTAATAGCCAAGACAAGGTTCATCAACCGGATTTGTGGTTGATTGAAATGTTGATGAGTAGTCGTGATGGAAAGAAATTGAAGATGAATGTGGCATGGACCTTGGCAGTTTATTTTTCCAAGAGAGCAACCATTATGTCGGAGCATGGTTTCATCAATGGAGGCCATTATGTGTCAAAGATTGGAAGAAGTTTGGGGTATGATACACCAAGTGAGATGAATAGGATTACGGTTATGAAAGATTGTGAGAAACTTGACAAGAAGATTTTGCAAGGTTTGCTTGATCATGATAGGATGTTTTTGGTTGAGACTATTGCAAATGTGGCTCGTAGCCAACCATCACCACAACGTATGGAAGAACCCTTGGGGCTAGATTCGGGATGGAGTGAATGGCACGCGAACTTGCCACAAGTTGAGAAGAGAGAAGTTTGGAGGGATATGACTATGATGAGGATTGGACATCAAATGGATTATTGTGTACCGATTCTCACACACCTTGGTCAACAAAGTGTTCCGCCATATTCTTTTCCAATGGCTTATGACCCACCTAGTGTTCCACCTTACCCATACCCATCGCAACATGTACCTCACCCAACATCATCTAGTGCATTTCAAGGAAATGAAGGGTACAATGTTAATAATGAGGGGTTCATGGGTTATTATTCTTCCGATGTGGGGACTAGAGGTTACGAAGCAGGAACATCGTCGGGAGGCGTTGGCTTTGGAGCATTGGTTGATTACCAAGGAGATGACTAAGAGGAAATGGATGACGAATGATTTCGACTATCATTCGAGGTTTTATGTGATGTGTAACGGATAATTATTCTATCATCTCTCGTACTTTATTTCTAACTATTATTATTATGTTATGTAGGATTATTATTATTATTATTTTTGTTAGGAACTACTTTTATTATTAATATTTGATTAGTATTATCTAGTATTATGGTTATTATTATTTTTGTATGTTTGGTGTATTTGTTTATTTTTCAGGTTTGAGATGCCAAGAAATTATTGCTCATTCATATGGTTGGTACATTTTGGAGTTTGGAGTGACCAACTCATGCGTTTAATACCAAATATGGATCTCGCATGATTTCTCGGTGATATCATTTACTACTTTATTTTCCCTATTTCCTTTGCTTTGAAGTTAATTTTTCACATTAAGGACAATGCAAAACTTAAGTGTGGGGGAGGGAAGTAAATAGTGAAAATGATCTTATTTTTAATTTTTGTGATTATTTTGGAGTTTGTTTTATTGCCCTTAAGGAAATTAGTTGTTTTTACACCTAAAAGATTATATCTAATTAAAACAACTTGGAATTTTCCAATAGCATAAAATGGCAATTCGAAAATTTTAACGTATCTCGATTAAGTGAAGCGATCCGTTCTTGGGATTGATAACATTACTTGTGTATTTATAGCCTATCCTACAAATATGTGAGGATTTGAGCCTATCATTTGAAGCATATCTTTATGCTTAAATTCTATTTTCTTGCTATGAGTGTGCCGGTGATTGAATTGATTCTAGAACTTGTGCTTGTCATGCATTACGAATTCCAAAGTAAGGTCACATTCGTGTGATATAAATGAATTTAAATGATAAGAGGCAACTTAGGATTTCAACCAAATGGCCTTCCATTTACATATATTGATATATTAGCTAGCCACATCGGCTAGTTAACCACTTTTTATGGACCCATTTGTTAGCGCTCATTTTTAGCGCTAGATACCCTTAGTTCACCCTTTGGGCCATTCTTTTCGTTTTGTTACATCCAGAAAATACAAAAAGATTTTACACCTTTAAACTTTAGCCTAACCTTTTTGTCAAGTCAAATCAATGAATTACTTGTTGTTGGCGTGAAGAAGTTTTTGATGATTATGAGCTTACACTTTGTATTTCGGATATACCTTTCCGACGAAGACGAAGGTAGCTACTTCTTATTTGTATTTTTGAGGTATATGCTCATCCAAAGTGTGGGGGATGAATATATATATATATATATATATATATATATATATATATATATATATATATATATATATATATATATATATATATATATATATATATGATGAAAAAGAAATATATAGCCAATGTGCTATAGTTATGAAGATGGAGGAAAAAGAAGAATTGTGAGTTATCGAATAGCCAATGTGCTAAGACGTGATATTTATTTATATGGTGATCGATGAAAGAAATCAAAAGAGAAGGGGAAATGTTGATTCGGAGGCTATAATCATTTTGGGATACATGGTTCGATTCTTTTTGCAACAAGTGATTTTGGTATTTGACTTGATTATTGTTACATTACTAATTCCACTAAATAATCCCATGCATTATCCTAACCCTTTTTTCTTTGTGAAGATATCGACTGTATGAATATTCTAGTGACCATCCGGTTCTTGAGTGATCAAATAACGCGCTAGCGATCTAAGGTACTTTGCTTTAGTGACCATCCGTTGTTTGAGTAAATCAAGAATTCATGCTAGCAATCTATTATGTTTATACATAAGTTATTGGAGCATAAGTTGATATTAAACCTCAGCCTAACGTTTTAACCCGAATAAAAGTCCTCATTGATAAGTTTGTTTATTTCTTACATGATTTGGATTAGTTTTGATACTTGTACAAGCTTATGGTATGAAATGAAATCATGACTGAGCAATTGAGTGAAATATACTTCCAACAAAAGAAATGAGTGTGAGTGAATTATATTATAACTTTCTTTTCGTGAGGAGCTTAGTTGTGTTATCTAGCTTGATCGAGTACTTCGTTTAAATTTCACGTATAAATAGTAAAAATCACTTTTTGATCTTTTCCTTTGGCAATAAGGAAGATTAGTGAAATTTTTGAGAATCATGATGGTTGGCTATTGGAAAACAACTTTTCAAAAGATTACTTTGCTTGAGGGAAAGCAAAACCTAAGTGTGGGGGATTTGATAACGCTCATTTTGTCTATGATAGAGTTGCGTTATTTGTATATTTTTGTATATTATTTAGTTATGTTTATGAGTATTTTGAGCTTAAAATGTATTAAGATGTGTTCAGGTCTAGGTACAAGGAAATATCGAAGAATGACGAAGACAAGCCAAAAGATCAAGAGAATATTCAAGAAAAGATTGTCGTCAAAGATATTGATTCATGTTATGATTATTTCTGATGTATAAGAGAAGGTTGTGAAGATTTTTAATGAAAGATGGAGTCATGATTTGGTGCTTAAAAGATTGTTAAAGAATGGCGTTTTATGCCAACCCAAGGTTGAAATTAATGCACAAAACAGTTCCCAACCCAAGGTTGAAGCTGAGATTTAAACCCAAGGTTCAAAAGTCCATTCTGAGGTTGAGCAGTCATCCCAGCCGCAGGTTCAAATATGAACCGCGGGTTGAGAACGTGTCTGAGATGAAGGGTTGCATTAATTCAAGGTTTTAACTACCATAATGACTCAAGTCCGATCATCTCCTCTCCTTTATGATTATTGAAGGCTTGTGACAGTTTTTGTGAGTGATTTCAAGCATAAATACAACACAATATACAACAATTCACACAAGACACTTACAATCAAGCCGTACACCATAAGGACTTGATCATATTTTATACAACCCGAAAGAGCTTAATAATCTCTGCCATTCTCAAGAAGTTACCAAGGAGAAACGAAGAAAGTGTTGGTAATACTTGCTAGAAGAGGTGGAAGTTTCCCTTGTTCGATTGGAGGCCTTAAGGAGTGCTATAACTCTTTATATTTCTTATCCATTGTAGTCTTGCTTTGGGTAACTTTCTTTTACTTAATTATTATGTTGAACAATTTGATGTTGAATGAAATGTTACGTTTGTTGATGAAACTTGTTATGGAGTAATTTGTGATACTTGTTTGGGAATTATGTAGACTTTCGTGTGAATGTTGAATGATTAGTCAGTTAGAAAAAGTGATTATTCTCATAAGTTTGTTTAAATATAATTCGTTTTCTAAAACTTGTTGATTTAACATTGTTGGATTTAAAGGTCGAAAGGATTTCTAATATTGTTTAATTCCAAGAAGTTGGTGCACAAATGGATTGGTACTTAATAATTGACAACTATTAAGGATTCAAGTTTTTAAATGAATTCGAGAATATTTAATCACGAGATTGGGTCGAAAGGACTCGTAAGAACTAATGTTACTAATCATCTTTTTCATACATTTGATAACACAAAGGGCTAGCGTAATGGGATGATGTATTGGCCGAAAGGACTCACCCATGAAACTAGTAAAAACATGGATTTTCTTGATATTACCCATTGACTAGAAAACCTTGTGAAAATTGGTATGTGCCTTCTACATATATGTTTCACCCAAACATATTCAACATTTTATCACGATTGGTTATTATTCCTAAACAAGTATTTGTTCATTTGATTGATTGAATTCGGAACCATTGTTTGTTTATTTGTTTATTAACGGTGCTTTAGAGTGTGACAATCTTTAGTACTATTTCTTGTGCTACATAAATTGATAAGCTTAAACTATGTAGTCTCGTAGGACGATCCCTATTTACCACAAACCATATTACACACGGACGAGTATACTTGCTCGTATGCGTTTTCTTAATAATCGGTAAAAAGGTGTTTATAAATTTAAAATTTGAGTGAAACTTAGGATATAATATATATATATATAACCGGTTCACACACGCATCAAACCCCTAATAATTAGGGTTAAGAGTGTTGTAGGATTTGAACTTAGGCTATCAATATTAATGGGTTATTAGGCTTAATCGATTTTAGTGAGTGTAGATTGAATGGGCTGTCAAGGGTTTTAACTAAATTTCAAAGTTTGGGTTGAATTGGATCATATATTTCGGACAGTTAAATGTATCTTCCGAAACTTTATGATAATTATGGTTGGGATGTTTTTATTTAAATGGTATAAAGTTGTGTTGATTTGACTTAACTTGGTCTAATTATTGGACTAAGATTGGGCTTAGGCTTTGGACAAAATAAAACTTACGGGTGTGGTTAATTCACGAGATAAATTTGTACTATTTGAATGGTTAGAAGTTTTTTTTCGAGATCGCGTTTTGTCACGAGATCACTTATGCTTCATGGATTTGATAAACTATGGTCACTCAGTTGGTTCGTTAATTCACGGGTTCACATACTTATTTGACTTCACAAGTCAAGATGGTTGGTTGGTTGTATGACTCGCGGAGATTACTTGCTTGGGCATAGTGTGTCCAATACACGTGATTAGTCTTGGCTATCTGTTATCTTTATAATTCCCAAAGTATAACTACACTTTAAGGAGTTACGTTGTTGTGCTCAGTGTCTCAAAAATTGACGATTATGTCAAAAAGGTGTGTAGAGACTTTGACTTCACGAGTCAAGATGGTTGGTTGGTTGTATGACTCACGGAGATTACTTGCTTGGGCATAGTGTGTCCAATACACGTGATTAGTCTTGGCTATCTGTTATCTTTATAATTCCCAAAGTATAACTACACTTTAAGGAGTTACGTTGTTGTGCTCAGTGTCTCAAAAATTAAGGATTATGTCAAGAAGTTGTGTAGAGACTTTGTTTGGGGAAGAGATTTTTAAATAAAATCTCATGAAGTCACCACTACGTTCTAGTCAGTTTTTGTGCAACTTTAAGTTGCAGATTTGTCTTTTATCAAGCTTCATCAAGAGATCGTCGTTTCTCATGCTTCTAACGGGATTGTAGTACAAGATCCTCTCAATACGTAGTCATACTTAAAGGCACGAGGTGGAAATTTATAGAGACGTGTCTCAACTTTTTACTCCCTCTAAAGTTGAACACATTTCATCAAATGGTTTAGGCATATGACGAGCTAGATTGAATTCTTCATTTGCTAAACCATTAATGAGGAGGTAAAAGAGGGGCTGCTTCAAGAGAGTTTTAATCACCATATTCTTTGCAGTAGTTTTTGGGCCTACACACATATTCATGTTGCACCTGATAAATCACAACCATCACGGACTCTCAACTTGGCAAAAACGTCATTAGCATGCCAATTTTGAAGGGAAGAATAGGCTTATGTTAAGCATATGCCCTTCTCCTTTTCCGACTATGGCAATAATGTCATTAGCATGCCATTTTTTAGGGGGAGAATAGGCGTGTGTGCCTTCTCTTCTTTCATGGGAGGAGAAATGTGTATGCTGGGGTTATAAATCACAACGGGATCGAGCTTAATTATTCATGTCAGGGAGATTGGTATCTACCGTGCCAAAATATTATGTGGTTTGTTACTTTGTTAGAGTTCTATAGCCACCACTGGGATTCGAACTTGGTGTTATCATTTAGTACTCCAGTTGATTGGTTAATTCAGATGAAGAAGAAGACGGTTGATATCAAGACCCTCAAACGAGATCTTGACTTTAATGTTCTGAATCTATAAAATGGTGTGGAAAACTAGAAGGGGGGTTGAATAGCTTTACCCTTTTTTAATTTCTTTTTCTTTTTTATGTTTGTATGAAATGACTTAATGTACGCAAACAAAATAACAAATAAGTAAAGTGCAAGAAAGAAACGATCAAACCACAACACGAGTGTTTATAGTGGTTTGGTCTACAAGGACTCTTTTTCCTTGCCCTACTCCACTCCCCGAGTATCCAACTCAAGAGTTTTCTTCACTAGTCAACAAGCTCCTTTATCCGGTGGAGAAAACCTTTATACGTCGCTTACACAATATTTCTGACACAAAGCTAGATGTTGAGTTCTTTTACAAGGGTACAACCACTCCCGTCACACTAAGTATTTTGAGGACTAAAATACTAACCGATCACTATCAGAGGTTTATGATGGTTTGGTACAAAAAATGATGTATGAATAACAACAATTCACACTATGATGAACAAACAAGACTTTGCAACACACTGTTGAAGCTTGTATGTCTTTAAGTAATGCTTTGATCTTCTTGCTACAAAAGAAGCTCACTAAAATGAAATATGAATGAGTTAGATATAAGGAATGATGAATGAGAGAATGTATGTTGTTTTTATGCTTGTAAGTGATGATCAAACAACATGGAGTGGCTTGCTATTTATAGGCAAAAAGCCTCAGCAAACCACAGATGGAACGGAACCAAAATGAGGGTTCCGTCCGTGTATGGATTTGGTTCCGCGGGGACCTGACAGATATCATCCAAATCTTTATCAAATCTAACCAAAATATTTACCATATCTTTCTATAATTCTAGAGTGACAATCTAAACAAGATATTCACTATATCTTCCAAAGAACTCAAAGAGATATGCAATCTTAGAATAGGATGATGCATGCCATGATGTAAAAACACATTTTCATTTTAGATTAACATGTTTATGAAAGTATACTTGTAAAATGTATATACTAGCTAAGTAATGTTTAATTTGTGTTTATGAAAGACTTGTGACTATATATGTAAAAGACTTAACTATATTTATGTTTTGCTAAAATAAAGTTTATATTTGTCGTTAACAAAATATAGCAAAGATCGTAAATATAAATAACGTTTTTTAGACAATATTTGTATTAACAATCTCCCCCTTTTTGTTGAGGATAAAACATAAAATTTATTTTTAAGCAATGAGATAAATAAAGTGCAAGTCTTTTTAAAAATATAGATTAAACTTGTTTTATGCAACATTTAGATTTTTATGATGTATAAAATGTGAGTTAGTTTGAGTTTAATATTTTCTCCCCCTTTTTGTCGAAACAAAAAGAAGAGAAGGGTAGCGGAGGGTAGTGCAAGCCCGATCTGATTAGCTCCCCCTTGATGGGGTGCCAAGTACATGGATTTTGAGTGCTACAAAACAAATGGTTAGTGATAAATAATCCAAACCAACCATCCAAACAATGTACAAAATAAATAAATAACACAACCAACACACAAATGTAATAAACATCATACATTAGTAAAATTCTTATGACAAAAATCATAAGTGGAAACAATAATGAAGATGTTTTAAAAGGAATGCAAAAATAGAAAATAACTTAGAAAAATCCTAGAAAAATAGAAAAATAAAATCCTAAATAAAAAGTCCTAACATCCATCCTAATAACTTATATTGTGGTGGAGGACGGGAGAGAACGTTAAGATGCCCATGGATGTGAGTGAGGATGAACCTCATCTCATTTTGGAGTTCATGAACCATAATCTCGGTTCTTTCACTTATCCTCGCGGTTCTCTCACAATTAGAGCAATCAAGGCGGGGAAAGTTTGGAGGTAGACTAGGTTCATTTGTTGGTGGTGGTGGTGGTGGAGCATTGGTTGATTGGTAGTTGGGATTTGGTGGTGGAGCATTGGTTGATTGGTGGTTGGGATTTTGTGGAGTTATGATTGAAGAGAGCAAGGTGGTTTGAAGTTGCATAGCTTCCTAAAGGTGAGAGTCCACCATATTGGAGAAGGCATAGAGGTTATCAAGTTGATCATTTATCTCCTCTTGAGTTTGTGAGGGATCAACCCACATGGATTCCTCAATGTCCCTAAGAGTAGGGGAAAAGGATTGAGGTTTGTTGAGGTGGTGGAGCATGGTCTCCATATAGTGGCCCATGGATGTCCCTATAAATAGGGTGAAAAGTAGAGGTTGAGGTTGAGATGGTTCACTATGAAAAGGCTCATTGGGCATAAAAGATGCCCGTGGTTGTTCACGAGCAATATGCTCGATTGATGCAAATGATGGAAGAGGTGGTGGATTTGATGATCTTGGTGGTAATTCTTCCAAGTTCTCCAAGAATGGACGAGGAGAAGTTGGTGGTGTAGCAAAAAGTTCAATGGGTTATAGTTTTGGAGACTTTGGAGGTGATGGTGATTTTGGTTGTTGTGATGGAGCGGGAGGTGGTGTGGTTGCTATTGGAGTTTTAGTTGGTGGTGGAGTGGTTACTATGACTGGTGATCTTGGTGGAGGTGTTGGAGTACTTAGATTCAAGAAATTTTCATCTCTGATGCGTGATGAGATGGTTATTGGTGAAGAGTCTGAGGATGATGAGTTTAGGTTAACGAAAGAACAAGGCTTGACACTAATCCTTGCGGTTCTTCTAGGTGGCCTAGTGGAGGGTGATGAGTTGGTGGATTTTGTCATTGTAGTCTTGCTTAAGAGATGCTAAGATTTGAAAGAAGTTGTGGTGAAGGTGTGAAGAATGGCCATCCTGGAGGTTCTAATTTATAGAAGTCAAGATTCATGGAAAAATGTGTTTTGATTTGATGTTAATCCATACAACAATGGTCTTTCCTAATGATATTGAAGTGTTAATGAACAAGTCCAATCAACTAAAGTCAATCCAATGGAGTTGTGTTGAGTGATACAAGTAAGATATGCAGTAAATGAGCTTCAATCATTACAAAATCTTTGATGTCAGACACCCACGGATTGCAAGGAACCAAATTCAGGGTTCCTTCCTTTATAGAGAAAGGTTCCTTGAGGTGTTTTTGAGAAATTTCAAATTTTGGTGGGAAATGGTTATCCTATTGGTCCAAGTGAGATAATTTGATCCTAGTATGAGTGAATATCAGTAAAAAGTATCCTAGTAACAAAAATGAGTGATCTAGAGTGCGGGATTAAACGAAAATTAAAAAATTTGAAAAAATGTAGCTATTGGCTGGCGAAACCAAACGATCAAACGGAAGGAACCCTGGTTTTGGTTTCGCCTGATCCGTCATATGAAATTTGGCGGCACCAAATTTTTGGACGGACGGAACCAAAAATTTGGTTCCGTCTCATCCGCCAGGCCAAAAAAGTAAACAAAGGGCAAATAAGACCCCCAGAACTTCGTTCAAATCCCGTAATTTTTCCTAAAACATGTGTAATTAATTAGTTGTGATTAGAAAATAACAATAAAACAAGTATTAACACATGTAAAGGTATAGATCAAGCAGGGGCTAATAATTTCACTAATATTGTGAAACAAAATGAAAATTGATAACATCAAGATGTTATCTACCTGCAAGACATGGTTAGTTCACATAATCGTTAAATATCAAGTTATCATCCTAGAAGCATCAAACATCATTGTTTTAGAGAGATTGTACCAAACACTCATAAAAACCTCTCATTGCCTGTCCAATTTCTTGTTGATATTGGTGGGGAACCTTTCAATGCACTTGAACATTCCTCTGCTCTGCTTGAACTCTTCCGATTGATTTTCATGAACTGGAAGTTGTTGAAAGTATTCACGTGGAGGAAGCTTAGAGTTGGGGAGTCCATCCTCCTCGCTATTTGATGATGATGATGAGGAAGTTGGAGGATGAGGACGTTTACCTTGAGTCTTTGCTACTTTTTTGTCACTTAATGGAACCATGATGTGGTTGAAAAGTGTTGGGTTTTAAAGGCTTCTTGAGTTATTGCTGCTTTCATGATGTTAAGACTACTCATGGATTACAAGAAAAATATTACAAGTCATTACCGCTTCTAGTTATGATGGTTAATGCTGCTTATAGAAGTTAAGACTGCTAGAGTAAATTAAGACTACTGTCAGACTTCAAGGAAAAATACTCTAAGTAGTTAATGCTGCTAGAAGGAAACTTAGTACTGCTAGTACTAAGTTAATGCTGCTGAAGTTTTAATGCTGCTAGAACAAAAAGTTAGTGCTGCTGATGCATTATTAGTGTTGCTAGAGTATTAGAGTCGGTTATTATGTATAGTATGTCTAGATAAGTATAGAAAAGATTATATAAAGATTTATCTTGTACAGCAAGTAATTGTAAGCCAACTAGGACTCCTTAGTCTATAAAACGAGGTCCTAAGGCATAGAGATAGATATGAGATACATGATTCTTATGATTCTTTTATATACTTCAAGGTTGTAAACCCTAATAATTTTGAGTATTCGTATTATATTAATAATATTGAAGTGTATTGTTTAATATTCATTGTTTACTGATAATTCAATATAAAGTTCTTCTTAAGATCAAATACAAGATTCCGCATTGTGTTTGACATACTTCAAGGCAGTTTCTATATTTAGTTGTTTTAGATTTATCTAAGATAACTAAACCTTTACAAGATAAAGGATTCGATCAAGTATATTGCTGGGATCAACAAGTGGTATCAGAGCTTGTGATCTAGAAGCTGTGATCAAGAAGAACCTGTTTAAACTCAAGACTATTCTGATCTTACTGAAGACATGGAGTCAGAATCTACACACATGATTACTGCATCAAAGGTGCCAATGCTCAAGTCTGGAGAGTATGAGCTATGGAGAATGAGAATAAAGCAGTATATTCAGATGGTTGATTATTCTATGTGGGAGGTCATAGAGACTGGCAATTCTTTACCTAAAACGGAAACTTTTGCTGATGGTGTTGTCATTACCTTGCCTATTAAAACTGCTGAAGACAAGGTACAAAAAAGACTGGAAGTTAAGGCAAGAAGCACTCTCATGATGGGCATTCCTAATGACCATCAGTTGACTTTCAATCACATCAAGGATGCTAAATTGTTGTTAGAAGCTATTGGGAAAAGGTTTGGAGGGAATGCTGCTACCAAGAAGACCATGAAGAACCTTTTGAAGCAATAATATGAGAATTTTGCTGCTCCAAGTTCTGAGAATCTTGATCAAACTTTTGACAGACTTCAGAAACTTATTAGTCAACTAGCACTTGTGGAAGTCTCAATTCCTCAAGAAGATATAAATCAAAAGTTTCTGAGAAGCTTGTCACCTGAGTGGAATACACATAATGTGGTATGGAGAAACAAGGCTGATCTTGATACAATGAGTTTAGATGATCTGTGTAACAATCTTAAAGTTTATGAACCTGAAGTCAAAGGGTCATCTAGCTCATCCTCAAGCATACAAAACTTAGCTTTTGTGTCCTCCTCCAATAACAGTTCTGGCAGTACTAATGAAGCAATTAATACTGCTCATGGAGTTAGTACTGCTGGCACACAAGTTAATGCTGCTAGGTCTACAACCCTTGATAACTTGAGTGATGTTGTTATCTATGCTTTCTTAGCTGGTCAATCTACTAGTCCTCAGATTATGCATGAAGATTTGGAACAGATTCATCCAGATGATCTTGAAGAGATGAACTTGAAGTGGTAGATGGCAATGTTGACAATGAGGGAAAGGAGATTTTTGAAGAAGACTGGAAGAAACCTCAAGGTCAATGGGCAGGATAACATGGGTTTTGATAAATCCAAGATTGAATGCTACAATTGTCACAGAAAGGGACACTTTGCAAGGAATGCAGGGCACCAAGGAGCCAAGACTACAAGAATGGAGAGAGCTCAAGGAAAGTTGTGTCTGAGGAACCTAAGACTTCTACAGCTTTAGTGTCTTGTGATGGTTTGGGTGGATATGACTGGAGTGATCAAGCAGCTGAAGGACCAAACTTTGCATTTATGGCTTACTCTTCTTCATCAAGTTCTGATTCTGAGGTATCTAATGATTCTGGTTGTTCTTATAAATCTTGTTTAGATACTATTGAGGAACTTAAGTCTAGGAATGAAAAACTAATAGAAGATGTAAGGATGTTAAAGTTAGATAATTTAGGCTATAAAGTAGGCTTAAAATCTGTTGAGGAAAGACTTGAATTCTTTAAACAGAATGAGTCAGAGTATGTAGAGAAAGTTAATGTTCTTGAAAGTAAGCTTTATGTTAAAGAGAATGTCATTAGTGAACTTACTAAAAGGTTCAAACAGGCTCAAAAAGAAAAAGATGCAGCTTATCAGGAAAAACAAAAACATCAAGTTAAAGTAAATAAGCTTGAATTTGCATCTGAAAGTGTAAATAAGACAATTGAGTGTCAAATGATGAGGTGAGTTAGTGGCATAGGTTATAATGAAGTTCTTCCCTCAATAACAGGAAAGTATGTACCTCCTATACCTGAATTGTCCTGTTTAGTTGAGTCTAATGCTAAGCCTTTAGGAGAGAATAGTAAGTCTAATGAGGAGAAACCTAAGGTTGAAAAGACATATTCTGATGCACCTATCATTGAATATTGGGTGTCTGATGATGATATGGAACAAGTGGAGTCTACATCTAAGTTAGAAGGTAAAATAGTTAAGTCTAGTGTTGAATAGATTAAGATTGTCAAACCTAGGTTTGGTGATAAGGTTTCTAGGAAAATTGTTGAATACACTGAGCAACCTAGGGTGTACACTAACAGGCCTAGAGGTAATTAGAGGAATTGGAATAACATGATGTCACAAAGATTAGGCAGTGACTTTGTGATGTTTAATAAGGCTTGTTATCACTGTGGTAGTTTTGAGCATTTACAGGAAAATTATTTTTACTTTCAAAAGCCTGTTTGGAACTATGCTAGGAGGGTGAATCATCAAAGTTTTTCTAAAAATACTCACCCACATGCTAAAAGAAACATGGTTCCAACAGCAGTACAAATGAGATCTGGTTTAGTATTAGTTAATACTGCTAAACAAAATGTGGTGGGTCCATTCAGTACCCAAGCATCCTGAAACAAGGATTTGAATACAAATTAGCCCAAGTGTCATAACCGTGAACGCTCTCAGGTCACTAAGTAAACAGTCACTCAGTGAGTTATCTTCAGGATGCTTAGGATGAGTCTAAGAAGAAGGATTCACCATTCAGTGAGGCGGAACTCCCTGAGTGTCACCTAAGCCAAAGAAGAAGATTATGGGTTCAGTGAGTGATGACAATAACTCACTGAACCCCAGTCTCCTCAACAACTATAAAGAATGAAGTTTGAAGACTGAAGACCAAGACTGGAGAACCTGAAGTCTGAAAGAAAGGTAGGACAAGGCGGGAAGAGTTTGAAAAGATAAGGAGAAATCCTTATCAGGCTAAAGTCAAACTTTCCCTGAAAGGCTTTAGAACAAGAGCAGTGTCATCACTGTTACTTAGAAAGCAGAATTGTCTTATACCCAAAATAGGTTCTTGTAACAGGGACAAAATACATCAGTATTTTTTCCTGATTAGTCAGGTCATTCTTTTTGTCTTTAAGTCACGGGTGCTCTTTTATACTTGTGTATAAATAGGATCATAAAGGAGAAAAGTGAACAAGTTTTGTGCACTTAATGCTTAGACATTCACAAAACCAATTTTCTCCCTCAGAGAGCAACCTAGTCCCTGAGATATCTCAATGGTTCCTTTTAGTTGCCACTTAAGCATGGCTTAAGTTTAGTGAGGAGACAATACCATACATTGTCATTTCAATCCCAAGTGTTTTTTCCGCGAACACTTGGGTATAGATTCTTTTGATTAACTTCTAATAAGAATTTAAACGTTGAAAAACTCTTGTGTTTATCTTTTACGTTTTACTTATTTTGCTTTGTTAATCAATACATTACTCAGTCATGGAACATGATTAGCTTAACTTTGTAGTTAATTCTAATTGTGTAACGGGAACAACAAGTGGTATCAGAGCCTCTATTTTATAAAATCTTTCTAAAACTAAAGAGTGCTCAAAAGGTTTTTAAAACCAAGATCCTACCATGGTTGATAGTAATGTGCCCCAGCTAGTCGATAAAAAGGGAGGAAGCTATTCAGTTGTTGCTCCCAGACTAGAAGCTGGTAAATTTAGAAAGTGGAAAAAGCGTATGCTTTGCTACTTGACTGTTATAGAACCATACTACATCACATGTATCAAAGAAGGTCCCTTTGTCCCTAACACTGCTGAAGGGTTACCTAAACCTGAAGCTCAGTGGACTATTGATGAAAGAAGGGTGGTTAACCAAAACCAACGCCCGAAAAGCATCATTATATCATGTCTTCCTGACGATACAATGGAATCAGTCATTAACTGTACAACAGCCAAACAAACTTGGCTTGACTTGGTTCATAGCTTTGAAGGTCCCTCAGATACCAAGGAAAACAGGATTATGGACCTGAAACTTGAGTATAACACTTTCAGGGCCAAAGACTCTGAAAGTATCTCTCAGATCTATATCAGATACAAAACCTTGATAAATGAACTATCAAATGATGGTGTAGTTTTGTCTAAGCATGAAATCAATGTTGGCTTTATCAATAGTCTCCTTGAGAAGTGGTTAAACTTCTCTCAGGGCCTCAGGAATGCAAATTACATTCAAACCCTTGAGCTCCCTGAGATCTATGAAAAGTTTTTCTATGATGGCAACTTAATCTCTAGGAGATACCCTGACTCAAATAAAGCTCTTGAGACCAAAAAGTCCCTGAAAACCATACCCATATCAACTTCCTTTTATTCTAATGGTGTTGTGCAGGATTTCTAAGAGAATTCTGATGATGAGGTTGATGAGAGAACTAGTGAGGAGTACCTTAATCATTTACACTTAGAATTTCAAGAAATGGCACTCCTTGCTAATTCAAAACGGTTTATTAAAAGAAATCAGTCAAACTTTTCTAAAGCAAAAGCAAATGAAACCACTGAATGTTTCAAATGTGGTAAAAAGGGTCATTTTGCAAAAGACTGTTTTTCTAAAACCACCTCAGAACCCTCTTATAAATTCTTTGGTAATAGTTCTTATTTAGGAACTAGCAAGTTTCAACCAAAAATGCTTCAGTTGACTCAACATTTTCAAAACAAAACTGTTCAAAATTGTCAAAAAGTCTTTGAAGCTAAATATAGAAAAGCTAAAGCTAAACTTGCTCTCCTTGAGGCCAATCCCTCAGTGTCTCAGGCTGCTCAAACTTCTAAACCTGTTTAAACAAAGAACAAGGTTCTCGTAGCTAAAGCCTATAACTGGGATGAAGAAGAGGTCTCTGTTGTTGAAATGTGGTTAACGATTAATATGTAAATGTCTAGTATCGAACCCGAGACCTCGGGATTGCACACATTACAAATGAGTATTAAGGAATAATAATAAACGTATTTTATATATTTATTATTAACACAAGAACTTAACGACCGTTAGTGTTTTCCGTTAAATGACTAACGACCGTTAAACGCAAATAAGGAAAGAGTGATTGTATGTAATTAGGAAACAAGGAAAAAGATCTAGAACCCTCTTTGGGTTGTGGATCGGCCGAACAAGGGTATGGGGCAACCCATTGCCCTAACTTGTTCCCAAAGTTTTCTAAACACTATATAAACAAACCTAGGGTAATTGTTTTGGCTAATCTTTTGTGCACACAATTATCCCTAAGTTTTCCTTGTTCTTTCTTTGTTCTTGCCGATCGTACAACACCCTCTTAGGGTTTGTGGGATCGATTTTTGTTAATCAAAAACAACTCTTGTGTTTTACTTGCATAACCTTAATACGGTTTAATTTGTGTGTACAAGAACGAGGTAACAACACACTATTGTTGTTATCAAGAGATCGATAAACAAAACGGTAAGGGGTTTATCATTGATCTAGTTTTATAAATAATCAAGATTTATTGAAGTGCATCGGGTACGTTTTCTATTTATGTTTAAGTTAATAAATTATGTGTTATATGTTATTGTTTACACGCTTCCGCATACTTGTGTACTTTGATTATGGAGTTTATATGATTGTCATAGTTTTCTAATTCCAACAGTGGCATCACGAGCCATGTATAACATGTAATTAATTACTTAAACAATAAAAAACGTATCTTTAAATTGTTTAGATCATACATGTTTTATTTTCTAGGGTTTTAATTATTAAAAATTTGTTTTTTTTAATAAAAGTCGAAACCCTAACCCTAATTTAGGGGGTGTCGATTTGATCCATAAACCCTAATTAGGGTTTGTGGTTTTCATAATTAATTGTGATTAATTAGAAACCCTAGGTCTTTAAACAATCATTGTGTTATGAATCTTGTGACCTAATTGTTATATGATATGCATGAATCCGTGACTATACATGCATAATTAGTCACGGATAATTATTTGAATTAAATTGTTTAGATGTTTGCTACATATTTAGATAAATCTAAAATTAGGGAAGACCTAATATATTAAATTAATGAATCGGTTATGTGCAACGTGGTATATTATCATTAAAACTTACGCGGCCAATTGTTGGCGACTGTGGTCCATTGGGCACAATGAGCTCGAAAACCAATGGGAGTTTTATTGATTCTATAGATAATAATTCACATATAGATTATTAATAGGATTTGTTTAAAAGGTTGCATGTGGCTAGATGTTTCACTAACAATTAATTGTTTTATTATTAGTTGATTGTTTGTTTTCTTTTAATTACTTGTTTATTGTTTTTTTTATATGTGATATGTCAAAGTAAGCAATAAAAAGGGTAATTTTCAAAGGAAATTAAATTGGACTAATAATGGTGAAACATAAAGTAATAAAGTAAGGATCTTGCAAAGTCTTATGTGCCGACAGTGGTTCGCTTCGCACGGTAATTTGCTCCCAGGCGAGACTAGCAAGATCTAAACTTTGTCACTTAATTTTTTAAGACTAAGATCATAAACTTTTGCTTGATTGATGGTTTTGTACAATAGTGTGTGAAAGGTGGACCAAAGTTGACAAACTGTGTGGTGGGTTTATCTGGAGAGGGGTTTTTTAAGAGATTCGCTCCTACCAGCTCTCCGGGCCCGCTTGTGCGTCAACTGCGACTTACCTATATCACTATTTACGTACACTATCATCTTAAGGGTGATTTACCTCAATTCCACACGCCACTTCTGTGGCAAATATCCGAATAACATGTAAGAGTAGGATATGTGGGCGATAATTGTTGGTACTTCTTTAATTGGTGAACCCAATACCTCAAGTACATAGTTTTTGGTTTACTCTTAAACTAATTGGTTAATTAAAATTGTTTTGAAAACTAATGATACAAAGATGAGTGCATGCATCTTTGTACATGTTTTTGTCACATCAAAAACTAAATACCCTAAAATTTAAGTTACATGCCATCTAACTATAAGGAACACTTGAAGTTAATTTTGGGTATGCGTGAGACCTGGACCAAAATTAATGACAAGGTAAATTTCCGAGTGTGCGTGAGACCACACATGGATTAATTTGCAGTTTCTAAGTTAGACAACTTAATTAAGCTAATGCGTGAGACCTAGAGCTTAAGGCATGAGATGGGATAAACATGCTTACGTGACATATTGATGAATCAATATGTAGTAAATCCCATAAAATATCTAGGAATTGGAAAACTTGTTTGCCAATTATTGTACGACAGATTACCATCTTTTGTACTTCCACTACTAGCAGATCAACTGATGTAGTGAAATTATGTAAAGTTGGATCCTAGATTTTCAAGGAAATTAAGTTGGTTATATGAATATATCCATGGGTATTATATTTTCTTGAAAATAAGTATTATCGAAAATACTAATGTTTGAACTTTTCTATTTTCTGTAGAATGGCTCAACCCGATAACTCCGTGTTCGCTGCTTTCAAGAGTCATCTTGAAAGAGCCAAATTGACTGGGAAAAATTTCAATGATTGGCACAGATCGCTCAGAATTGTTTTGAGGGCGTCTGGTAAGCTCAATTACTTGAATACTCCTTGCCCAGATGAGCCTGCTTCGACCGCTACTGAAGAGGTCAAAGCAGCATGGAGAGCTGAGTATGCTAAGTACAATGAGATTGGGTGCTTAATGCTTCAAAGTATGGATCCAATGATGCAAAAGAAGTTTGAGTATTATTTTCCATATAACATGCTCGAGCAGCTCAAGAAGTCTTATGAAAAGACTCCTGAAATTGAAATGTATGAGTCTCTTGACAAACTACACAGCTGCAAACATGGTGATGGTAAACCAGTTGAAGACTATGTGAATGAGATGAGAGATTTTTTGATCAACTTCATAGAGTCGGATTTGGTTATCCTGAGAATGTTCAAGTTAACCAAATCAACAGGTCCCTTAACAAGGATTTTGCTGGTTTTGTACAGAACTTCAACATGCATTGCTCGGGGAAGACAGTTTCTGAGTTACTCGCATTGCTTGTTGACTATGAGAAACACTTACCACCCAAGGGCAAGGCTCCTACTCCGCAAGTGTTGGCAATTCAAGGAGGTAGGATCCAGACAAAATCACATGTGAACAAGGGTAAGGGTAAAGGTGATAAAGGCAAGCAGGTCATGGCCTATCAACCAAATCCTAAGGTGAATCAACACCAGCCCAAGAAGAACAAGGTGAGTCCTCCAGGAAAGAAGGATCAGGCTTGTCACCACTGTCATGAAGTAGGGCACTGGAAGAGGAACTGTCCGCTCTACATCAATGACTTGCGACAGAAGAAGCAAAAGAGTGAAGCGGTAAACCCAGCTCTTCAGGTACGTTCTTTGTAATCGAATTATTTACTCTAACTCGTAAGATTAATTCCTGGGTATATGATACGGGATGTGGTATTCATATTTGCAATACTATGTAGGGGTTTAGAGTTGAGAGAAAGCTGGCCTATGGACAACAATTCTTGCACGTGGGTAATGGAGCACATGCAGCAGTTGAAGCTATAGGCGTATTTGATTTAGTGTTGCCTTCGGGCTTAGTACTATCTTTAAATAATTGTCATTATGCACCGTCAATTGTTAGAGGTGTTATTTCATTTTCATGTTTGTTGAACCTTGGTTTTGAACATACTATTAATAGCAATGGAATTTCTGTTTCTTTAAATGGTGTATTTTATTTTAATGCTATTGCTGTGAATGGTATTTTTGAACTTGATATGAATGATAATGGTAATGCTTGTGTTAAAAATAATTCGATGTATAGCATCAACAATAAGAGAATCAAGAAAAGTCTGGATTCGTCTTATCTTTGGCATTGTCGTCTTGCACACATAAGCAAGGATCGCATGAAAAAGCTGCAACATGATGGGCTTTTAGAAAAGATCAATGATGAATCATTTGATAAGTGCGAGTCTTGTATTAGTGGGAAGATGACAAAGAAACCCTTTAATAATAGGATTGAAAGGGCTACTGATCTACTTGGTCTTATTCATACAGATGTGTGTGGACCACTTAGACATGTGTCAAGGAGAGGTGCTAGCTACTTCTTAACATTTACGGATGATTTCAGCCGTTATGGTTATGTTTATTTACTTAAACATAAACATGAGGTGTTTGAAACATTCAAAGTGTTTAAAGCTGAAGTAGAGTTGCAACTTGGAAAGAAGATTAAAGCTCTTCGATCCGATAGAGGTGGTGAATACCTGAGTCAAGAGTTTGTGGATTATCTAGCTAAGGAAGGAATTGTCCAGCACCTTACTTCTCCATATACACCACAACAAAATGGTGTATCTGAGAGAAGAAATCGTACATTGCAAGACATGATACGATCTATGTTTAATCTAACAACTCTTCCCTTCTCATTCTGGGATTATGCCTTAGAGTCTGCTGTTCGCATTCTTAATATGGTTCCCACAAAGAAGGTTGATAAGACACCATATGAGTTATGGACTGGAAATGCTCCTAACTTGTCTTATCTTAAGGTCTGGGGTTGCGAGGCGTACGTTAAACGTGACTCGGGCGACAAGCTCCAACAAAGATCTGTAAAATGTATCTTCGTAGGATACCCAAAGGAAACAATGGGTTACTACTTTTATTATCCTCCTGAGAACAAAGTATTCGTTGCAAGGTATGGAGATTTCTTGGAAAAGGATCTCATATCTCAAGAATTAAGTGGGAGGATATATGATCTGGAAGAAGATCAAGATGATGCATTACCTTCTGAAAACACTAGCCAACTTCCTGAAGAACCAGAAAGTCTGGGTCCTCCACCAGAAGTTGAAGTGGTTCCCATTCGCAGATCCGTAAGGACTGTAAAAGCTCCTGAACGTCTATGTCTTAACGTAGAATGTGAGGAATATATACAAGGGGATCTTGATGAACCGCCTAGTTATAAAGCTGCCATTAATAGTCCTGAAAAGGAAAAATGGTTAGTTGCTATGAATGGGGAAATGCAATCCATGAGAGACAATGAAGTCTGGATTGAAGTAGACCTTCCTCCGAATGCCAAGGTAGTTGGGAGTAAGTGGCTCTTCAAGAAGAAAACTGACATGGATGGCAATGTACACACCTATAAAGCCCGTTTGGTAGCTAAAGGCTTTACTCAAACGTATGGTGTTGACTACGAGGAGACCTTTTCTCCTGTAGCTGACATTAGGGCTATTAGGATTCTCATAGCTATAGCTGCATACTATGACTATGAGATATGGCAGATGGATGTCAAAACCGCCTTCTTAAATGGTCGCCTAGATGAAGACATCTATATGGCGCAGCCTGAGGGGTTTGTGAATCCAAAGTTTCCAAATCGTGTATGCAAACTTCAAAGATCCATTTATGGATTGAAGCAAGCATCACGACAATGGAACAAGAGGTTTGATAGTGAAATTAAAAGGTTTGGTTTTACTCAAAATCTTGATGAGCCATGTGTATACCACAAAGCTAGTGGGAGTGAAGTAATTTTCCTTATATTATATGTCGATGACATATTGATCATGGGAAAAGACATTCCAAGTTTGCATGAAGTCAAGGCATATCTTGGAAAGTGTTTTTCTATGAAAGACTTAGGGGAAGCTGCTTTCATTCTGGGAATTAAGATATATAGAGATAGATCTCAGCGATTAATTGGATTAAGCCAAAGTGCTTACATCGATAAAATATTGAAGAGATTCAATATGCAAAATTCCAAGAAGGGATATTTGCCGATGCAAGAACAACATGGCTTGAGCAAGAAAGTTTGTGCTTCAACACCTGAAGAGGTGAAACGCATGGCAAAAGTTCCTTATGCTTCGGCTGTGGGATCTATTATGTATGCGGTTAAAAGCACAAGGCCAGATGTGGCGTTTGCTCAAAACTTAACCAGTCGATATCAGCAGAATCCGGGTGAAGCTCACTGGACTGCTGTTAAGAATATTCTTAAGTACCTTAGGGCTACTAAAGATATGTTCTTAGTTTATGGGGGTGATCCACAAGCAGAACTTGATGTTACAGGTTACTGCGATGCTTCATGGAAAAGTGATAAGGATGATATGAAGTCTCAGACTGGATACGTCTTTGTCATTAATGGAGGAGCTTGTGGATTGGAGGAGCAAGAAGTAGAGTACATTAGCGATGTCTGCAGCAGAAAGTGAGTACATAGCTGCATCAGATGCTGCAATGGAAGCCATCTGGATTAGGAAGTTTGTATCAAGGCTTGGAGTTATGCCTTCGATTTGACAACCTATAAAAATGTATTGTGACAATTTAGCTGCAATTACATTTGCCAATGAACCTGGAATCATGAAAGGCACCAGACATTATCCGATCAAATATCACTATGTGCGAGAGCAAGTAGAGATTGGGCAGATCGAAGTACTCAAAGTTCACACAGATGATAACTTGGCAGATCAATTGACGAAAGCTCTTCCTGGCACTAAGCTTTATAAGTTAGCTGAAGGAATAGGTCTTCGTAAGGCTGAAAGTTTCATGCCCATTTGTGATTAGTATTTGGATAAAGGATGTAATAGACAATTATTGATTTTATGAAATAAAGTATTGTTTATGTTTTATTGTCTTGTTGAAATATACATATATCCTGTTTTTGCATGTTTATATCCTTGAATAATTTTATTATACTAAATGTGTCCATTGTCGGTTAATGATATGGGAATATCATTAAATTAAGATAAATGTGAATGTTGGTTAGAATATACTTGAAAGTATATTGATGCGTAGTCATACAAAATTCACATGATATTCTATGAGTAGAGTATAGGACTTATCCCAACTAAGCATGAGATTACTTATGGATCTTGTCATCAAGTAATTCATGAAATAGTTATCCTCAGACTTGAGATACCAGATAAGAGTCATGGATGTAGTGCATTTTTGTAAAGCAATCTACCGCTTACCGTAACTGGAAGTTATAAGGATTGTTTTCAGAAGTGTTGCAAAGTCCATGGGTTATTCTTGTAGTCAAGAAAGAATTTGTTCCTTCAAATTTTGTTTTGAAGTATAATACTGCTGGGCCCCTCGTAGGGTTGACAAAATGTTTGCGTGACCACGCCCAAAGCCTATCTGGAATACGTTCAGATATTTTGGTAATTTTGTTCAATCATTAACAACGAGAAACAGAAACATTAATAAAGAGTGACTTAGATCCATTTCTTTATTAATAGAGTATTAGTAACAAAAGGATAATAATAATGATGAATCATTAAAGATTTTCCAGGAAATCTAGCTCGAGTCGGACTAGGGGCATTGGAGTGTTGCAAGACGCCAACCAGTGTCATTTTGCTATTGATAGTTAACCAAGTGGGAGTTGTTGAAATGTGGTTAACGATTAATATGTAAATGTCTAGTATCGAACCCGAGACCTCGGGATTGCACACATTACAAATGAGTATTAAGGAATAATAATAAATGTATTTTATATATTTATTATTAACACAAGAACTTAACGACCGTTAGTGTTTTCCGTTAAATGACTAACGACCGTTAAACGCAAATAAGGAAAGAGTGTTTGTATGTAATTAGGAAACAAGGAAAAAGATCTAGAACCCTCTTTGGGTTGTGGATCGGCCGAACAAGGGTATGGGGCAACCCATTGCCCTAACTTGTTCCCAAAGTTTTCTAAACACTATATAAACAAACCTAGGGTAATTGTTTTGGCTAATCTTTTGTGCACACAATTATCCCTAAGTTTTCCTTGTTCTTTCTTTGTTCTTGCCGATCGTACAACACCCTCTTAGGGTTTGTGGGATCGATTTTTGTTAATCAAAAACAACTCTTGTGTTTTACTTGCATAACCTTAATACGGTTTAATTTGTGTGTACAAGAACGAGGTAACAACACACTATTGTTGTTATCAAGAGATCGATAAACAAAACGGTAAGGGGTTTATCATTGATATAGTTTTATAAATAATCAAGATTTATTGAAGTGCATCGGGTACGTTTTCTATTTATGTTTAAGTTAATAAATTATGTGTTATATGTTATTGTTTACACGCTTCCGCATACTTGTGTACTTTGATTATGGAGTTTATATGATTGTCATAGTTTTCTAATTCCAACATCTGTTAGTGCAAATATTATGATACTTAAACTAAACGGTTTCTCCGGTTTTAATAATGACAAACATGTAACATGTAATGCATAACGTAAAATGCGCAAGTTACTTGTAAACACAAATCATCAACGCATACTTACATCAACATCTCTCAACGTATCAAGTATGCCTCAACAGATTCATAGATTTTCATTCCGACTTAAATCACTCAATGTATGAACAAACAAATTTGAACTTGACGGATGATCAAAGAAATAATTTTTTTGTTCTAAACTTCACATTTTTAATGTGACAAAACATTTTTTCAAAAATACATTTTACAAATTATCTTTGAATTAAAAAGAAATGTTTTATTTTGGAAAATAAGTTTAAAAATCCCAAAAGCTATTCCCCCCCCCCCAAACAGTTCCAAACATCCCCAAATAAACCTTCCCCACTAAAAACAAAAAGAGGAGCGTTTTTGTCCCCGACGGTACCACTAAATACCCGATGGCACCGTTAAATTTAGTGGTACCGTCTGACAATTAGTGGTAGCGTCCATACGTAACGACTGGTTTTTCCTTTGCCTATAAATAGTGGACCATTTTACACTTTCAACTTGATTTTTCCAGTCAGTTTTCTCTGGTCTAATCCCTTCTTATTTAGATCACTTTCTTTGATCTTTTAGAGAGTCTTAGTTTGTTTAAGAGTGATCCTTTCATCCAACCAATAGATCACCATCATTCCTCTACTAGTGCAAGAGAAGAACACATAGTATCACAAAGATACAAAGTGTTGTAGTTATAGTTAGTTCACTTGTAACACTTATTACATACTTGTTGTATCCTTGCATACATTAAGTTCATTTTTCTTTTGAGAGTTTGTGAGAGTAGATCATTGTGAGTCAAGTGGGAGTAGATCATTGTGATCTTGTTGAGATCTTGGAGATCTCTTGTAGCTTGTGAGCTTGTGTATTGATCAAGTGGATCAAGGGTAGATCGGGTAGATTGAGTCAAGTGGGAGTAGATCATTGTGATCTTGTTGAGATCTTGGAGATCTCTTGTAGCTTGTGGGCTTGTGTATTGATCAAGTAGATCAATGGTAGATCGTGAGTAGATCGTGTGGATTGTGGTAGATTGGTACTAGCTAAGTTTAGTACTCGACATTTAGCTTAGTGTCGGAAATAAGGATAAGCGATGTTGTACGGTTTTCTCCGCCTGAAAGGAGTTTGTTGATTAGTGAAGTAACTCTCGAGTTGGGTACTTGAGGAGTGGAGTAGGGCGAAGAGGAGCTTAATTTTATACCATCTCTAGATTTCATATGATCATTGTTGAATCTTTTCATATTACGTCACACTTGATCGGGTGTTTGATACAAAAAGTTTTTAAGTTTTTAAATGGAAACGTATTCACCCCCCCCCCCCCTTTACAGTTTCCACAATTGGTACAACAGCCACGTCGCTCAAATTTTTAAAAGAAATGGTTTTCAAAATTAAGTACGATCCATGTATCAAATTACCCATGAAGGGGGATATAATATGAAAAGTATTACTTGCTTAATACTTACAAGTTTTGTTGTTAAGTATACTTTTTCATACTAGCTTGAAGGTTTTCTTAAACCAATAAAAGAATAGAGTTTGTAAGTGTCCGGTCATGTCTTTAGACCGAGTCGTAAAGTCATGCATTTTTGAAAGGAGTGTTCGGGACAAACCATTATTTTGTAGTAAAAGTATTATTGTAAATGTCTTTCTTAGTCCTAAACGTGGAAATGATGCTTAATATATATTTTATATGTTCGGTATCTAGTTTATTAAATTTTACATCTTTCCATCGAGTCGCCGCACTAAAATAATAAACTGAACCTGGAAACAGGTCACGGTAACACTAAATATAGGACGGTACCGTTATATTTAACGGTACCGTGGGGTATTTAAAGGTACCGTGCATTTGTCTGTCTGTTTTTAGGTTTGGGTCATTTTCAGAAATTTATATAAAATCAACCATAAGTCCATAGGAGTCGTTTCACCCATCATTTTAAATGAAGTTGAGTCTACTTTCATTTGAAAAAGTACTTTTATGAATTAGTTCTAAACGAAAGTATATTAGAGTCCTTGATTTTCAACTAAAGGTCGTTTTGGTCATGCCGTTTGCGTAAATTTTTGGTTAAACTGAAAAAGGGCGTTTCAAGTTTTGAACCTGGACGTGTTCTCAAAGTGATTTGGTAAAAATCTTTGAAATGGGGAGGAAATCAATTCGTTTTCAGATAAAATCAAGCTTAGTATACATTGTTATACTTAATACACAAAATGACGATAAGTATTTTTGTGTGTTATGCTAAATGGCTGTTTGTTTTTCTTTGTGTCCTAGTATTGTTAGTTAATATTTTTTAGTGCTTATAGTTATCTTTAGTTGAGCTAATTATATCTATAATCACAAGCGTTTTACATGCCTTGTTGCTATGTGTTGATTATTAGTTTTTCGGCTTATGCGTCAATAGGACTTAGACTAGACTTCTTGCACTAAGTTGCGTAATTGATTTTGCATTGCATATAGGCATAGACCACCTTTCTTGCATATGTGTTTTCGACATCTTGCAAGTTTTAAAATGTTTTAGTAACCTTCTTAGGAATAGAAACTAAGTTGATTGATCATGTGTGTCGAAAGATATTGTCTTACACAATTATTTTTCCAAAGGTTTAAGTGTAAAAAATATATCACCTCAAAATATTTAACACTTTCATAAAATCCGTAACATGATCTCTAAAACATTACATCATTTTGTCTTGCTTGACCATGGGTTGTCTAAACAAGATAAAAAATCATATTAATACATTAGTATTTTAAGTAAAAGAAAATGTATTAAACTTACATTAATCTAACACATATACAAAATGTTTTAAACATTTAGTATTTTACGTATGTTGTATGAAATTAGTTAAGATGATTATTTTTATACTAATGAGATGTCGAAAAACAAAAAGTATTATACTTAATAATATAAATAGTTTTTCGCAAATAAAAATAAATGACAATATCGAAGTAGTAAGTTAATATTTCATTAACCTCTCACATACAACCAATATTAGAATAAATGGAACACATTCCTTAAATTTTTATTTTCTTTTCAAAAGGAGTGATCGTGAGGGTCAAGAAAGATTACGAGTACATATCAATTCATTATTCAAATTATGATTGATATCATCCTCGAATCTAATTGACAAGTTTTCGAGTATGGATATGTAATTGGAGTCATTATTTATCTAGCTTCAAGATGACATCAAAATATAATGAAATATATTATCTTAAATCTACATACTCAATCACACTCGGTTGTTATGAAAATAATGACTTCCTCTCAAGACGAAAATAATATGCATCGGATCATAACTCACACTTGTGTTGAAGATGCCATATTGAGTCTTCTTGTCCAATGGTTGTGTTCCAAACATTAAACTAATATGTTTAAAAGATGCATAAAATACACAACTAAGTAGGATTGACAACTTGGATGTTTCATCCGAAATATACAAGTAATTTATATCGCAATGCAATTAGTAAATGTGTCATTTCCGAAAAACCAAACACGAGCAAACAAACAACATATGTAAACTTTGCTCATGAATGACTCAACACTCAAAATCACATGTCTAGTAAAAGTGTCACACATAATATGTTATTAACTATTATGTACGTCATCAATCTTCGAGAATATCACATGTATTTCTCTTATCAAAAGATTGACAAAGGATAACTTATATCTTATGCATCTTATCTTCTTTGTAACATGAATGGTTATGTTACAAGAGAATACATTGCATCTTGTTAACAAATATACGATATTAGATTTGAATAATAACCCAATACAACATGTGTCATTGCATCAACAAGTAAAATTGGTCATATACTAAAATACTTGTTTTACTAAGCATTCTTAAGAATGATAAGTTTCCTCTTAGAAAAGCATATTTGTTGAAATATACAATATGTCTCATTTCAAATACAATACTCACAAGATCTATTGTGGTAAGTAACCTTTACTAGATTCTTTTCTCAAGATATGCAAAGGAGCATTCTTGAAACACTCTCGATGTAGTAGATTCTACATTGTATCACATTAGAGCATCTCTTGGTTCTAGGAAACCAAATCATGTTAAAATAACATATAACAACTCAACAAACAAAGATGTTACCCAAGAGATCATAAAATGCATCATCTCCACCAAATAACCTCTAAATCTCAAACACGAAATTAAAACATTTTGTTTGCAGTTGTTAGGAGTTGTGTAAGACATGTCATCTTCTTAAACGACTTTCAAAAAATGGTTAGTTGAGTCATATTAAGCCATGTATTAGCGAAATAAGCTAATATCATCTTTGCTATACTTCGATAGGCAAATATAGGAATTTGAATTTTTCTAACATGAGAATGACTATTGGAGAACCTACCGCACTAGAAATTCAATTTGACCTAACGTTTGAATTGCTTCCAGGAGAGAAGTTGGGTTCGTGGTATAACCCATAAAAATGGTCGTGTTTAGCCTGAATTGAGCACCAATAGTGATAGTCTCATACTCATTCTCTAACTTGAAATTTTTTCATTCCTACATTTGACTAAAGATAGTTTACATTGGTGAACTTTATCTCCCGTTAGGATTTCATTTTGAACAAGTAGTAATTAGGATCCTCCTTAGCGAATCTAGATTACTTGCATCCCACATATGTGTTTCAAAATGACCACATGTTCTCGTAAGATATGATTGAATGTCTTCATGATCTTAAATGCTAAATGATTATCATGTTTTGCATGATGTTTGCATTTATGATGAAGCGAAAAGTGTACTGCTTTTAAGGGGTCATTTAAGCCCTAAATCGTATTTATTTGATCAAATATTGCCCTAAATCGTTCCTTTTGTCATTTTAGGTACTTTTGAGAAGAAATCTGGAAAAGGAAGCATTTTAGACGTTTTTGGAGCATAAAAGTGAAGAAAACGACAAAGTCTCAAAATCTTGCTGGAAGTTACCTTTGACGGCGTCAGGATTAACCCTGGACGGCGTCATGGCTTGGCAAAAGTGGTGGATGTGAAATTTACTCATGATAAGCCAGAGAAATTGCATGGAAATTCTGACGGCGTCACGCTTTAATCTGATCAAGGTCGTCACGTTATAATTTAAAGAGGGACGGCGTCACGTTCATAGTCTGACGGCGTCAAGCCTTGATAAGCCAGAACGGATTTTGGAGAGCTAAAGAGGGACGGCGTCAAGAAGGTCATCCGAGAACCCTAAAAGCGGCGAGGTGACGGCGTCACACTCCATAACGTGACGCCGTCAGATCCAAAAATCTATATATAGTTTTGCAATTCTTTGTCATTAGGGTGGAACTTATTGGGGAACTTTGTGTGTGAAAACCCTAGGACGAATTTGGCAGCTCTTTCAAGGCTTTTTGCCTTGAGATCTTCCATGTTACATTGAAGATAAGTTATCAATTAATCATTCAATATGTCTATGTGTTGTTTGATTCTATCTTATTCTTGTCTTTTGTTTAACATGTTAGGCTAGATTTATCTTGTGTTTGCTTAGATCTAATGAAACCTAGCTATTGATTATTGGTTATTAGTGTGTTGTTAGTTGTATTGGATGATTGTTCATCTATGTTAGGCTTAAGAAAACTGGCTAACTTCCTATTCGGTAACTTGCTTGAACGTCTTAAGAAACATGAACCAATGCGTACTAAAGGTTTTTATGGTTGTATTTAATGCACAAGCGAATTCTAGTGATCCCATGTTAGGAGCTTCCTAGCCGGCTCGACATAGGAGTGAAGTAGGAGCTTGTAGAGTTGGGGAAGTACGTACGCCACCCCACGAATGGTATTAAGGAATACACCCGTCATCCACGCGACTAATACACACTAATCAACCGGTAAAAGATAGTTAGGGAGTAAGGAAATCTAAGTAAACACATTTCCCTCCACATAAGTTTTCACCAACATTTTCATTTTCTGTTATTTTATTTTATTTGCATTCGTAGTAATTTGGGTTAGTTGACTAGCAACTAATTCCGCCCACTCTTTCAAACCTGAGATTTTACTTGCTTTCCAAAAAAATATAAAAACATAAAAAGAATCTTCTCTCACCCTTAGACCTATTAAAGTAGTTTTTCATACCTAACGAACACTATTCCCTGTGGAGAACGATCAATCCCCCGTACTTACCACTACACTATACTACATCGGTCAGGTACACTGCCTGGTGGGGTTGTAAGCCTCTTGAGATCCCTCGAGAGGTAAAACCTGTTGTAAGGTCGCAAAACCATGCATCAAGTTTTTGGCGCCGTTGCCGGGGAATAGTTATTGTTTAGGTTTGAATTTTTATTTTATTAGGTCTACTCGCTAGATTCCTTTCTAGTGAGATTTTTATTTTCTTTTTCTAGGATTTTCTTTAGTCTATCTTTTTCTTTGTGTCTTTGTTCGTAAAAGAAATTTCCATTGACTCTTCCGTTCACCATTATGGAGAACGTGAATCCACTACATAATCTACCCCTTCCACTCCAAAATGACATCTTTATGTTCCGTCGACATAATGGTGAATCTTTTTCCGATACATGGACTCGTTTCAAATACTTATTAAAAAAGGTCTTTCATCATGGTCTTGACTTATTGTTTCCACTTCAAATCTTTTACACTCGTATCGACCGCCAAACCCAGCAGGAGATTGAAAATATGGAAGATGGGAAAATGTGGGATTATGGTGATGAAGAGGCATGGGAAATCTTTGAGATTCTCGCCCAAAAAAGAAGTGGAACATGTGACCCAAAAAATGCAAGCTTAGACCTATTTGGTATTTGGATAAATCAATCGGAAGGTTTGTTTAGGAATGAGGTGGGTAGAGTTGAGGTACCTAAGTGCATGTCATGGTTAGGCCCTACCATAATACAAGATGAACACATTGGTGATCTTAATGTGATGGAGGATATAGTAGAGAACCCAAGCCCACCAAGTACCCCACAAGTCCTACCATCATTTGAGGCATACACACCGCCCGTGACTTACCCGGAAGAAGTAGAAGGGACTATAGGAACCCCAATTGAAGTAGAACCTTTGGAAGAAACAAAACTAGAAGAAATAGGTTTGAATACTTGTAGTCATAACCTTTCTTTTAGTTCTATGGAAGTTCCTAGTTTTGATGAACCGGAGCCTAAACCAAAACCGTTACCTAATCTTCCATCCTTAGATGTGAACTTAGGAATTGAATTAGGTCCCGATCCACCCATCAAACCATGTAGTCCGGGTAATGTTAAGATTAAGGTAGTAGACATTAAGCCTTGTAGTGAGGAAGACAATATAGGAGTGAAAAATGACCTTACATGTCTACATCACCCATTCATGATTGATCACAAGAAACATTATGGGTTTAAACCGGGTCTATTGGGTCAAGATGGATTCCCAATTAGGAGTCTCTCGAAGTTGTTAGAAAATTATCCCTTTTTAGGAGAACACTTTAACTCACCCATTGACCAAAGTGAACTAGGTAAGGTTATGATGAAAGGAGCACACCCCTTTGAGCATATAATTCATCCACCAATCTTTCCTCACGTGGCATACTCCTACCGAGCTGGTGTGTATCGCTACTATCACCCGCACTTAATCCTAAGTGTAGGGAAAACCTCCCCTATTTCCGTTAAATAAGGGTAGAGTCAGGCTCATGACTCGAACAAAAACAAGCGCTTCTTGGGAGGCAACCCAAGCTTTATTTGCTTTGTGTGTTTATTTATTTGTTTGTTTGATTTTATTTGTTTCCGTATGTATGTTTAAATTTTATTATTATTGATTCATGTTAAAAAAACTAATTTGTGAAAATGCTTTATCTTGTTTTTAACTTCGTCTTAACTACATATAAAGGTATTTTGCAAAAGTTAAGTGTAAGGGAAATCTAAATCGGTTTATTAGAACACAAATGAACATGAATCATAGCAATAATAAATTAACATACATATTAGTATTTGTTTGAGTCAAATGCTTGTATCGAGTCATAATGATGTTTTGCAGGATTTCCAGGAAGTAAGGTATAGGTTTTTCCAAAAATTTTCCGGAAACTTAACATGAGAATTCTGTCAGATCATTTCTGACGGCGTCAGGAGTTACAGCCTGACGGCGTCAGGTTTAATCTTCTGAAAATTTTTGAAGGTTTTGTTTTCATAAAAAGTTTTTATTAAATCTATAACTTATAATCTCCAGGAATCTGCAAAATTATCATTCCACAAGCATTATATCCTTATATATAGAGTTTATCCCACCGATGTTATGCAGGTTTTCGTGTTTGTTTTCTCAGGTTTAACAGGTTATTTTGGACAAGAAATGTTTGTTGGATCAAGCTTATGGCGATGCATTAGTCATGGAGCTTCAACATTACCTTGGAAGAAGATCTAACCATGTTACTTCATTATCCACCGAGCGAATCAGGGGAGTATTTGATTTCATTCTTTTACTTTATGCTTTTACATTTGTTATTTGAACATTGGGGACAATGTTCATCTTAAGTGTAAGGGGGGGTAAAAATATGATTTTTTAGAGAATACAAGTGCGCTTGATTTTTGTTTGTTTGATGGTAGATGTGTAATAAAACTGAGATAAATACCTGTTAGGGTAATTTTAGTGCCAAATTTAAAATTTTTTACAACATATAGGAGTGAAACTTTGATCTTAATGAGCGTCTCACGGATAGGAGTTATATGACTAGCACAAAAACCGTACCACTAAAAAAATTTTCCACCCCCAAATATGTGAGGTTCGCCCCTAGAATTGGTAGCAAAAGCATTTATGCTATGATGTGTGTACCGGTAGCACTTAGATTCTAGAACTTGCGTTCGGACCATTCCAAGGCCACAAGTGAGACTACATTCGTGTAGTTAGATTTACTACATGATAAGAGGCATTAGGATTAACCCATTGTTTTACACCTGTGTTTTTGTTATAATTACATTGGCTACATTGGTCAAGTAATTCTCCCACACCCTTTGCGTTGTACTCATTTTTAGTACACGATACCCCTAGTACACCCCTCAGAGCCTATCTTTTCGTTTCTAACTTTAAGCATTTTACTTAAAGGAAGAATTTGTTTACACCCCACTTAAATGTACACCCAAATCGCCTTAGCCTACCTTGTATGCACTCATTTTTAGTGCATTATTGTTACAACATTTGTTTAAACCCAAGTTAATTATCTAATTGATTACATGGTTGCTAAGTCGAGTCATATCCTTGTACATATTGTTTTGGGACGATTGGGACTCATGGGTAAAGTACTAGTTTAATGGAGTAATGGGGAAGAACATCATTTATTACCCCCATATGTGCTAAATATTTTAAAAGTACTCCAAGTTTTTCAATTATCTTAATTCGAGTCATTAGAATAGTTATTTGTAAAGTTATGTAAAAGTTCAAGTGTAAGGGGAATGCAATGCCCCTATGATGTATTATTTTGGATGGTAGGGCAAAAGTGTATGCAAAAAAAAAAAAAAAAAAAAAAAAAAAAAAAAAAAAAAAAAAAAAAAAAAAAAATCAAGAAAAATACAAAAAAAATGAGAAAAAGAAAAGTAGAAAAAACATACGGACTACCATCCCGTTTTATTTTATGTTTATTTTATGTTTTTGTTATTTTCTTTCATTAGCTTAAGATTGAGTCGAGTCTTGGCTTAGCAACATTGTATAGTACATGTAATTGATCAAGATCTTTAACTCGCCACCAGTAAAATATCCTTTATCCAACAAAACCGTGTTTTCCTTTTCCCTACACCTAACATTATAACCCATTTAAAAGCCCTCTTTGATAGTTTATCTTAGGTGCTTACGCCTAGTGGAGGAGGTTTTTGATCCTTTTCCAAGCCTATGGTAATCTATTTGCCATGACAGGTAGTGAGAGATATTATCCGTTTTCATTTATGAGATTTATTTTGATGACACTTGAGAGATGTGAGTATCTAAACACTACTTGTGAGTGCTAGTTTATAATCTCCATGCTTATTATGATTAAAGTGGAACGAATATTTGTTGTAATTACTTTTATGTTAGCATTAAATGACCCCTAACTTGTATTTTGATTAGAATAAAAGCGCATTTGCTTGAGGACAAGCAAATCTCAAGTGTAAGGGTATTTGATGAAGCGAAAAGTGTACCGCTTTTAAGGGGTCATTTAAGCCCTAAATCGTATTTATTTGATCAAATATTGCCCTAAATCGTTCCTTTTGTCATTTTAGGTACTTTTGAGAAGAAATCTGGAAAAGGAAGCATTTTAGACGTTTTTGGAGCATAAAAGTGAAGAAAATGACAAAGTCTCAAAATCTTGCTGGAAGTTACCTTTGACGGCGTCAGGATTAACCCTGGACGGCGTCATGGCTTGGCAAAAGTGGTGGATGTGAAATTTACTCATGATAAGCCAGAGAAATTGCATGGAAATTCTGACGGCGTCACGCTTTAATCTGATCAAGGTCGTCACGTTATAATTTAAAGAGGGACGGCGTCACGTTCATAGTCTGACGGCGTCAAGCCTTGATAAGCCAGAACGGATTTTGGAGAGCTAAAGAGGGACGGCGTCAAGAAGGTCATCCGAGAACCCTAAAAGCGGCGAGGTGACGGCGTCACACTCCATAACGTGACGCCGTCAGATCCAAAAATCTATATATAGTTTTGCAATTCTTTGTCATTAGGGTGGAACTTATTGGGGAACTTTGTGTGTGAAAACCCTAGGACGAATTTGGCAGCTCTTTCAAGGCTTTTTGCCTTGAGATCTTCCATGTTACATTGAAGATAAGTTATCAATTAATCATTCAATATGTCTATGTGTTGTTTGATTCTATCTTATTCTTGTCTTTTGTTTAACATGTTAGGCTAGATTTATCTTGTGTTTGCTTAGATCTAATGAAACCTAGCTATTGATTATTGGTTATTAGTGTGTTGTAGTTGTATTGGATGATTGTTCATCTATGTTAGGCTTAAGAAAACTGGCTAACTTCCTATTCGGTAACTTGCTTGAACGTCTTAAGAAACATGAACCAATGCGTACTAAAGGTTTTTATGGTTGTATTTAATGCACAAGCGAATTCTAGTGATCCCATGTTAGGAGCTTCCTAGTCGGCTCGACATAGGAGTGAAGTAGGAGCTTGTAGAGTTGGGGAAGTACGTACGCCACCCCACGAATGGTATTAAGGAATACACCCGTCATCCACGCGACTAATACACACTAATCAACCGGTAAAAGATAGTTAGGGAGTAAGGAAATCTAAGTAAACACATTTCCCTCCACATAAGTTTTCACCAACATTTTCATTTTCTGTTATTTTATTTTATTTGCATTCGTAGTAATTTGGGTTAGTTGACTAGCAACTAATTCCGCCCACTCTTTCAAACCCGAGATTTTACTTGCTTTCCAAAAAAATATAAAAACATAAAAAGAATCTTCTCTCACCCTTAGACCTATTAAAGTAGTTTTTCATACCTAACGAACACTATTCCCTGTGGAGAACGATCAATCCCCCGTACTTACCACTACACTATACTACATCGGTCAGGTACACTGCCTGGTGGGGTTGTAAGCCTCTTAAGATCCCTCTAGAGGTAAAACCTGTTGTAAGGTCGCAAAACCACGCATCAATGATGTTTGCATTTATTCCTTATGTGCATTTTACATGATTTGCTTGTAAATTTTGCACCCACACTATGCCCTTTTCACACATAATGAATTAGGTATGCCTATCACTATGAACTCTTAGACGTCATATAGTCATACACTAGTGTCAAAGCCTATAAGTTAAAGTAGTCGCGAAATTGTCCCAATTCCTTGGTCATCATTTCGCTTTCTTCCAAGTAATACACCCTTTGTCATGGGGAGGTTAGATACAAACCTAGTAGAACTCGGAGTAGGTTTGACAACTTAAATATTTCATCCAAAATATTCAAGTAAGTTTAACTTGTGATTGCAATTGTTAAATGTCATATTCGAAACATCATATTCAAGCCTTTTAACAACATATGTTAAAACGCTCATCCAAAAGCAAAGAGCTAACATCAACCTTCGGGTGACAAAGGACTCAGGAGTTACTATATAAGTGATTAGTAGTTCCTTTCATCCTCGTGAGAATATACACTTGTTAGGATCCCAAACCCTGCTTTGAATCAGCACCATAGGCCTTGCTTTACACCTTTCAAAACCCCGTGAAACACTCGCGTACGAAGCACATCGTAATCCATAAATCAACCAAACCTCTCAAAAGAGAATCCTCTAACCATCTTCGTCTAGGTCTAGGAATGATGGAACACATTCCGTGAATTTCACAATTCCCATGTGTTCAAATTCATCCTTTAAATCCCTCTCATGACTACTTAAATTCACTAGAAATATTGAAGTCATCCCTTATATCTCGTCTTGTGACTTTTTAAATATTTCACTGGAAATATTAAGTCATCCCTCACATCCCTCTTATGACTATTTGAATATTTCACTGGAAATATTGAAGTCATCTCTCATGTCTCATCTCATGACTTTTTAAATATTTCACTGGAAATATTAAGTCATCCCGAAAAGGGCCAAAATGTCACATTATGGTGTCAACAGAAAAAACGCAAGCAGAAGACTTTTATAACTACTAAGGTTACAAAGTTCAAAATGAAACTAAGGACATAGTAAGTCTAAACAATAATGACTATCAAACTAGAATACAAGTCTGAATCAAATCTAAATGGAAGATAACTCCAAAGTCTACTCCAAATGCAAAGGGGATCTATCGTCAGGGTAGTCCACTAAGAGCTCCTATGCACTCTTCACTCAAACCCAGCTTCCAACCTAAAACCTGTCGCAGGAAAAGAAATGCAGCTGAGCTTAAAAAGCCCAGTGAACAGATATATATCACAAACGAATAATCAACATATATATAAGTATAGGGAAAAGGAAACACAAGGTCCTGCTGAAACGAATATCATCTGTCAAAAGAATGAGAGATCAAGGATCGTCTGAACAAATATCATAAGTCAAATGAAATGGAGAAATAAGATAATACGAATCGGATAATCATAATGAATCAAAGAATCAAATAGGAAAGACAACGAACACGTCTAAACGAGCTACTCGAATAGACCAAAGAATCACAAAGGATAGCCACGAGCCTGTCTAAATGAGACACTCAAATTGACCACATAATCACATATACATATCATATCAAATCATAAGTGTACGAAGATGGGAGGCCTCTAAGTACCAAATAGTGAGTGGGGTGTAGGGCACACACAAGCCAGTCACCAAATCATATCATAATCATATCAAATCACATATACCTAGGATGCATCCATACGCCCCCCCCCCCCCCCCCACAAAACAAATCATATGTGTACCATGTACTGGACAAGTATACACATATATCAAAATCGCCAAGTGATCACATATCATATCATATCAAATGGGGATGCCGTGGATCAATCACACCTCCACAGAAAGTGTCATGCCATTGGTGCCTCAATGACATGGCCATGGTACCTCCATGGCTAGTTAGCTCGGACGACTAAACAGAACAAATCATATCATGTCATAGAATCATATCAAAGGGAATCATAGCAATGGCTCATATCAACTGAATCATAACAAAGGATTACATAAATGGGATCATAGCAAAGCTCTTATCAAAGGGATCATAGCAAAGGCTCATATTATATCAAAGCAAATGAATCAAGTCAAGGATCAAGAGTCATGAGAGAAGACACCCTTACTGAGAAAGGGTAGAATATATGTACCTTAAACCACGAATGAAACCATATCACAAAGATCAGAAGTTACTCCTTCTTCAGCGAATCTACACAAATTAATGATCGTCTTATTATTTAAGAACCATTTCATAAGTTATTACTGATTCATCACTTGTTGTTGAACAGTTTAACATATTAGGGTTTCTTTCTATTTTTAGAAACTTTCCAAATTTAGTAACTTTCCATATTTAGTAACTTTCCGTATTTAGTGAGTTTCCCGAATTAATAATTTTCCCGAATTAGTAACTTCGATACTTTAGGGTTACAAATGACAATTAAGTAAAGTTAATGGTTAATAATGACAATTATCATAGTTTAGGGTTTATTATGTCATTTTAGCAAAGTTTAGGGTCTAACATGATAATTATCAAAGTTTAAGGTTTGGATGTGTTAAATGAGTCTTTAGGACTTATTATCATCGTATAGTGAATTGGAAATAAAACTCGAATCGTGATTAAAACTTAACAAGTTCGAAGTGCTAGACCACATTGAAACGATACTAACAGACGCCCCTCTCGAACATAAATGGCGGAACAAAGCGGTTATGATTTGATTTATGACTCCCATGCATACGAGACCCCTACTAACCCACTACCTGGTTCTCATTTATACCGATTTATTATCACGCATTAGTACATGTTTTAAATCCCAAAAATACGCTAGTATACACACCCCACATAAGCATGAAATCAAGTTCTATATATCAAAAAGCTAAGTTTAATAATTAAACACACGCATGATCTCCCACTCACCCGACATACACTCACACAATGACTCGACATATATCAACTCTTATACGTACAAAATAAATAGGAGGCATGGCCTCACTAAACTCTTAACCACGTAATCACACATGCGTGCCCCATCTTCATATTTTAGTTTATATCTAGGTTCTAGTTGTGAAACAAATATCATATTTTTAATGACCAGATCAAATGCAGTTTTTACGATGGCTTAATGTTCTCATGCAGTTTTTTTTTTTTTTTTTTTTTTTTTTTTTTTTTTTGTTACACAAGCATATTCTTATGTCATTCTTATTCAAATAAAAGAGATCAAAAACATGCATGTATCATGATTCGAATAGCCACGAAAATCCTTAATATTTAACCCATTTCCTGATCCGATTCCCACAAAAACAACACAAATATTCACATGTTTAAAAATTCTTCATGTTGATGTACACCACCATATATAAACAAAACACGATTTGGTTTTAAATCTTTTAGCATGCAAGGTAGCAAGTCTATACACTCTATAAACAAGAAACTCACCCATGCGACCCACAAGCATAACCCCTCCCTTACGTTAACAGTTTTTAACAAGCCATACCTCACCAAAACACTCACATAAAATCATACGTAAACACGCCCTTATAACCATGCTTTTAGGTTATTATAATTCTTCCTCATTTGAAGTAGGAAAAATTTGAAGTAGGAAAATCAAACGAATAGGTACCGAATCACGAAAAGAAATGCGGATAGCTAGCTCGCATTGATTCTTCGGTTTCCCAAGTAGCTTCACTCTCGGGATGATTCCTCCAAAGAATTTTAATGAACGGAATGGTTTTGTTTCTCATGACTCGATCCTGACGCTCCAAAATAGCCTCAGGCTCCTCAATATAAGACAAATCTTCTCGAATCTGATCCAAAGGGTAAGTAACAACATGGAGCGGATGATAATTGTATCCCCTCAGAAGAGATACATGAAATACATTATGCACATGAGCAAGTTGCGGAGGAAGTGCCAAACGATAAGAAACTTCACCAACTCGGTCTAAAATCTCAAAAGGACCAATGAATCGCGGACTAAGTTTCCCTTTCATACCAAAACGCTTAACACCACGAAATGGAGAAACTTTAAGAAAAACATGATCACCGGGACTAAATTCCAACGCATGACGATGACGTTCAGCTTAACTTTTCTGTCGAGCTCTAGCCTCCCTCTTATGACTACCTAAATATTTCACTGGAAATATGAAGTCATCCTTCACATCCCTCTTATGACTACTTGAATATTTCATTAGAAATATTGAAGTCATATCTTGTGTCTCTTCTCATGACTTTTTAAATATTTCACTGGAAATATTAAGTCATTCTTCACATCGCTCTAATGACTACCTATGTATTTCCTCGAAAATATAAAAGTCATCTCCTCTCGTCTAGTACCGTTCATCTCCTAAAAAGAATTTATTAGGCATAAATTCTCTCCTCGTGTCGAAAAGTCTCACTAAATCAGCGAGATTTATTCGTAAAATCCTCTTAAATTCCAATGACAACTTAAATATTTCATCCGAAATATTTAAAGAATATTTAATTTGCGAAATGCAATTAAATGTCATCTCTCGTTCTCGATCAACGTTCATCGAATCTCACATTCTAAGTTGTTTAATTAAATGTCATAATCACACAACCAAACACTTAACGAAGTAGAAACCAAAATAATTTTTAATGTAAAACAATTCTAAATCGTTTTGTTGCTTAGTCGTGACGAATATTCTATCATAGGCTTGGCAAGTATACGCATCTCCCCCACTAAAGCCAAGGAGTAACAAGTCTAAAGCGGTAAAAAGGGTTTGTTGGTTAAGGGTTGATCATCCTTTTTAATCTCTATCGATCTCACATTCCAGAAAAGGCGACAAAATTACAAATACATGATCGAATCCACGACCATGATACTTGCAATTGCTCAATTCCTTAACTCGAATGGGCTAAAGATAGGACCAAGTAATCTTCACCAATAACATTATATCAAAAAGGGCGACAAAATCATAAATACATAGCCGAATCCACGACTACGATACTTAAGATTGCTCAAATCCCTAATCTCAATAAATCAAAGGTTTGGATGAAGAATGATATAGGGTATGGATAATATTTGGGATACAAATTGGTGTAAAATAATAAACAAAACAGATAAATTAAAATCCTAAGTGTGGTTAATCACTTTCCCAACCATCCCATGAATAAGACTCATATCATTGAATAACTCACGCTTTAACACTTGAAACACACGCTTTAGGTAGACACGAATTATACTCAACAAAATCTCAATCAAAGAATAACCTTAGTTGGCGTTCCCATTACGGCCAACTCCCATTCAATCCATAAATATAATATACAACAAATAGTGGTGATATCTCCCACTTAATACAAAACTTTACATAAGTTGGTTAAAACAAACTTCCAACTTTTCCTTTTTTTTTTTTTTTTTTTTTTTTTTTTAGACATCAACATATATGTGTAAAATTTCACAACTTTTCTATCACTATTTTTCCGGATAATTTTTCCATACTCTTCATACTTTCAGAAATAACTGTAATAGTGAAAGTAGCAAACACACGAAAAATAAACTAAAAGTTATACAATATTTACTTTCATACCAATTGCATTGTGCAATTTCCCGACCTAACCAAAGATAATGAATTACGCACGCGAACACAGGTAATGTAAGGAAACACACTTTGCCTAAAGCAATTAACCACATGATTTTAATCTACAGGGTAGGCTAAGGTGTAAGGGTGTATCGAAACATTATAACAAAGGTGTAAGAAACGAAAGGAATGGCTCTGAGGGTTTTTCTAGGGTATCTTACTCTAAAAGTGAGAGTAAACAAAGGGTTTATACGGGGGTTAACTAACCAGTGTAGTTAGTTAATATCACATAACATATAAAGGCTATTTGGGTGTAATCCTAGAAATTTACCAATTTAGACAAGTCACTCCAAATTATATAGATAATACTCATTATGGTGGTCTCGAATAGTATACAAGCCAAGTTCTAAAGTTTACAAGTCACCGGCACACTAAAGTTTTAATATTTTTGAAAGAATAGAGTTATGTGTGCGGTTATGTAATTTAGACTTTAAACAAAAACATGCTAAAAAAATTTAAATTTTGATATATTAAGCGCATTTTAAGCATATTTTGAAAAAGTTTAGGACAAGTAAGTGTTCTAATTCTCCATCCCCCCACTTAAGTTAAACAACGTCCTCGTTGTTTGTGTCAAAGGTTAAAAACTGGAAAATAATAGAATTAGAACAGAAAAACTCCCCTGAGATTTGCTCGGTATGATCCTCCATTATTTGTATAAGAGCAAAATTCAACTTTCTTGTGGATGAGAACGTTTAAGCTTCATAAATGATGTATCCACAAAAATGCAGGAATCTATAATCCCATTTAGACTTTAACACACCTGAGTTAAGAAGGTTCAAGCTTGCATAATACATTAGTAGTTAGTAAAAATAAAACCTAAAAAAAATTAAACTGTAAATCATCAGGTCAGTCGATACGCCGTATCTTATGGAAGAAGATACGCCGTATCGAGCCTGGAATAAATACGAATCAGAATAAAAGATGCGTCGCATCCTTAACCAGGGATGCGCCGCATTAAATAAACTGACAAAAGTTTTAAAGTTAAAAATAAAAATGCAGAAAATGAAATAAGATATGACCAGTGCAGGTGATGCGTCGCGTCTTATGATGGAGATGCGCCGCATCTTCTGCAGGTCTGATAGACTCGACACAGAATTTCCTTCGGGTTGTCTCCCGGTCAGCACTTCTCTTTATTCCAGAGTCTTCAAGTTAGACTCACGTTCAGCTCCTTATTTTGTTCTATTGATCCCCACATGTCCGTGCACAATGTAGTTGCGAATTACTTCGTCACGAACATATTCCGGCCCTAATTCAAGTACACCTTTGTAGAATCCTTTCATCTTTTGGTACGGATACTCGATCCCTTTCTCAGCGTCATTTTCATCTACAAAAAGAAATGGTGTAAATTTGTAACAAAATTTGTTAGGGGCATGTTTAAACCTTGGGTGAGCACGAGGCATCATGTAAGTGATAACGTTGCTTCCACTTTGAAAGGTGATCTTTCCTTCAAATCTTTTAGCGTTAATTTCGACCTCCTTACAAAATGGTTTCCCAAGAAAATAAATCGGCATCAATCGTGAGTACATTGAAGTTGACATCTTCATAAACTTCCACTGAGTAGAAGGGCATGTTGGTTTGAGATACGGATTTGAGTAAAGCATCGATCGTAGGTAAGTTGCAAGTAATAGCATCGAAATTTTTGAATGAATCCGAAAGCAAGAGTTCCTCTTCCAATTCTGAGCTTTTAGTAATGCTTAATGCTGGGAACTTGCTCAAGCTAACTTCATAGTTATCACACTCGTCATCACTTTCCAGAATTAACGGCTTTTTGGTGCGGGACTTTTCATTGTGCTTGTCTTTCATAAGTTCCTTAGTAAGATATCCGTTCATTGACATATCTTCCATAGCAAAACCTGTCATCATAGGTAAAATCGTCAGTAGGATCTGTTCGCTAGAAGAGAAATTAATGAATTTAGAAACGAATATAAAGAATAAAAATGGCTGATATCTGCGGACGATGCGCCATATCCAGAAAGTTGGATACGCCGTATCTTATTACGTTAAAATTTAATCAGACTTTTATTCAGAAAACAGATACACCGCTTATGAATTAGAATGCGCCGTATCCAGTCTAAATTATCAAAAATCGATTATATTTATTAAAATTAAATGCGTCGTATTAACAAAAGCTAATGCGCCGTATTTTCGTTACGTTTCAAAATACAAGATTTTTGATTTAGTAGATGCGCCGTATCGATAAAGATCGATGCGTCGCTTCTGTTTAATAATTCGAAAAACTGTTTTTAATTTAAATAGAAAATACGCCGTATCTGTTAAACAGATGCGTCGTATGGCGTTAGGGTTTAGAAAAATTTCTTATTAAAAACAGAATACGCCGTATCTTGGGGAAAGATGCGTCGTACTCGAATTTATTAAACGCGTTGTATTTTATAAAAATTAAACTCAATACGCCGTATCTGTGAAAACAGATGCGCCGTATCGTTTGTATCAGCACAATACAAGACACAGAATGCAGAATGCAGAAAAATAGAAAAACTAAAAACAAAAATAAAAACAAACAAAAAGAAACAAAAATTACAGAAAACAAAAACACACAAAAACAGTAAATATGCAAATTATACAATGAATGCAATCTATCTAATATACAACAGGGTTAGTGGTTAGAATCTAAAAAAAAATAGCTAAAAAAAAAACCTAATTAAAATACTAAATCAAATTAACAGATAATAACAATTCACTCCCCGGCAACGGCGCCAAAAACTTGATGCGCGTGATGTGTCGTTGCGGTTTAGCAGTATTAATGCCTACTCAAGTTTTAAATTTATATTTAGCCGACTTATCAATAACACACACACTTAACGAGCAGTGTACCCGGTCAGTATGAATATAATAGTAAGTAGAGTGTTGATCACTAAGAGTGGAACGTATTATCTAGTTATTCTAATCAGTATTTTAATATCCTAAGTTAGTTATACAACCTAATCTAACGCAAGGGGGTTCAGCCTGAGAGACTGGCACAGTTGGGTTATAATTAAATAGAAAACTAAACTAATGAGCACGAATCAACATTAGCACACACGTACACAGATAGATACTCGAGACAATAAGAAGACCTGTCCTGATAATTAAATAGCTTGTCACTTGTTTTATTGCTAGTTTTATATGAAGTGTATATAATTAAACCTTTCTCGTTGGCTCTAATCTTATCGGCGAGTAAACCCTTAATGATTACTTATGTCTATCCTACTTTTCTAGAGACGCTAGAATAAATAGGCGAGGAAGGGGCATGGCGACCCAAGCAAGATTCAGCTAGACACAGAGGTTATCAATGCACTAATAAAAGTCACCAAAGACATCAACATATAAACTTTAATTAATGGGAAAGCAATATTAAGGGGAGTGCATGATCTTCCGTAGTCACATGACACAAGCCCATCAATCCTGATGAATTAAAGCGTACTAAAACAATAAAACAAAACTACTTAATGAATTGAATACATGCAGGACCTTCTTACAGCTCTTGTATCTTTGTTTAAGGTGTGTCTTGTGCTACTTGGTCGTCTGAATTCGGCTCTAGGGTTATGTCTCTCCTCTGTGTGTATGTGTGTAATTCGTCTGACCTTGGGGTATTTATAGTTTCAGCCTGAGGGATCGATGCGGCGCATTGACTTAACTTCGCGTGGGGTCCAAGATTAATATATTCAGGAATATTCGTACACCGTCTTCAGATGCGGCGTAACTTGATCTTTGTATGCGGCGCATGTACTTTAGCTGTCTTGGATTGTAACTGGTGAAATCTTGATAGTGATACGCCGTATGTTAGAAGTATATTGCGGCGTATCTGGAGTAGAACGAGCTTGATCTTCTTCTTTGACCAAAGTTTCATATGCGGCGCATGACAGAATTTCATGCGGCGCATTCTTCAAAGTCAGGCAATGGTCTTCGAATTTATCTAAGTATGATATTGCGTCGTATTTGTTGAGTGAGATACGGCGCATCTTCTGGATTTCAGTAGACTTTTGACATCTCGCTTGTTTTGCTCCATAATTAGTCCAAAATCGCCAAGTTTCACATAATGCTTGTTTTTACCTAAGAATTACTAAAGCAAACATTAATGTATCGATTCTCGTATATAATATAATAAAACAAGTCAAATAAATAGGATAAATGATGATAATAAAATGTACTTATTTGAGTTCATCAGATACACACAAGAAGAAGGTATTGATTATGATGAAGTATTTGCTCCAGTTGCAAGAATTGAAGCTATAAGATTATTCTTGGCTTATGCTTCATACAAAGACTTTGTAGTGTATCAAATGGATGTAAAAAGTGCTTTTCTGTATGGGACAATTGAAGAAGAAGTTTATGTCTCACAACCACCTGGTTTTGAATATCCTAATTTTCTTGACAAGGTTTACAAGGTGGAGAAAGCACTATATGGTTTACATCAAGCTCCCAGAGCTTGGTATGACGCATTGTCAACATACTTGTTGAACAATGGTTTTTGTTGAGGGAAGATTGATAAAACTTTGTTTATCAGAAGGCACAAAGATGATATCTTGTTAGTTTAAGTTTATGTTGATGATATTATCTTTGGATCAACAAACAAGGTGTTATGCATTGAATTTGAGAAGCTTATGCATGAAAGATTTCAGATGAATTCTATGAGTGAGCTCACATTATTCTTAGGGTTACATGTCAAGCAAAAGGAGGATGGCATATTTATCAGTCAAGATAAGTATGTGGCTGAAATTTTAAAGAAGTTTGGGTTTACTGATGTGAAGCCTGCAAAGACAACTATAGAAACTTCCAAGCCCCTGCTCAAAGATGAAGATGGTGAAGAAGTTGATGTTCATTTATATAGATCAATGATTGGCTCATTGATGTATCTTACAGCTTCAAGACCTGACATTATGTTTGTAGAGTGTGCCTGTGCAAGATATCAAGTTACACCAAAAGTTTCAGATCTTAATGTTGTAAAAAGAATTTTTAGATATTTGAAAGGTCAACCCAAATTGGGCCTTTGGTATCCAAAAGATTCACCTTTTGAATTGGTTGCATACACTGATAGTGACTATGCTGGAGCTAGCTTGGATAGAAAATCAATAACAGGAGGTTGTCAATTTCTAGGTTGCAGGTTAATTTCATGGCAGTGCAAGAAACAAACTGTGGTTGCAAATTCCACAACAGAAGCTGAGTATGTGGCTGCTTCAAGTTGCTGTAGACAAGTGCTCTGGATTCAGAATCAATTGCTGGATTATGGGTACAATTTTATGCATATTAAAATATATATTGATAATAGCAGTACTATGTGCATTATAAGAAATCCTGTTTATCACTAAAAAACAAAACATATTGAGATAAGGCATCATTTTATAAGAGACTGTTATGAAAAGAAGTTAATTCAAATTGTTAAAATCCATACTGATAATAATGTTGCAGATTTGCTCACAAAAGCTTTTGATGTGGGTAGATTTCAATTTTTGGTTGTTAGTATTAGAATGATAAATCTTTGAAAATTCTTATCTCTTTGTGTTTTTGTAACATTTTTAAAGGATTAGTACTGTTATTAGGTCAATAAATTGTTTCTGCTGCTAAGTATACTTAGTGTTGCTAGTTTACTTAAAACTGTTGTGTTAATGTTGCCAGTTATACTTAGAACTGCTACGTATAATTGATAATGTGATTATTGTCCATTGTGTTATGTTTGTGGTTTTGTGTTTTTGGGACTAATCTTTTACAGGATAAGCTGAGAAAAGTGATGGAGTGCTGATTACTAAGCTGTTAGGAGTGGAAATTGAGTTTATGCTGCTAGGCATAAGTTAGTGCTGCTAAGCCTAACTTAGTGCTGCTAGGTTTCTGCTTCTTTATAAATATGAACGATTAGGGATTTATATTCTTCAATCATTCACACAAGTGTTTTTATCCAATCAAAACTCTCTCAAACATAAACCCTAATTCCTTTTTATACATTAATTGCAAATCCCAGCAAAACTCTACCAAAAATTTTCAAAATTCACAATGTCGACTCTATCTTTTGCAGACCAACATAACATGATTGCATTTTTGCAAAAACCCAAAGAAAGTGAAGGTTTTACTGAAATCATAGATTTTATTAATGCTACTCATATAAAGTATGCATTAACAGTAAATCCTACCATATATATTTCCAACATCAAACAGTTTTGGGCTACTTCTAAGGTCAAAACTATTGATGAGGAAGTACAGATACATGCCCTTGTGGATGGGCAGAAGATTCTCATTACTGAGGCTTTTGTTAGGGATGTTCTTCATCTAGCAGATGCTGAAGGTATTGAAAATCTTTCAAATTCTGCAATTTTTGAAAACCTTGCACTGATGGGGTATGAAAGGCAAAATAATTCTTTAAATTTTTCAAAAGGTGTCTTCTCTCCATAGTGGAAATTCTTAATACACACTATCTTACAGTGTCTTAGTCCAAAGACTACTGGTTGGAATGAATTCTGTAGTAATATGGCTTCTGCCATTATCTGTTTGGCTCAAAATAAAAGATTCAATTTATCAAAATTAATTTTTGATAGTGTAGTTAAGGGCTTGGATAGTTCTTCAAACAAATACTACTTATATCCAAGGTTTTTACAACTTCTTATGAACAAACAATTTACATACAAAAGGTTCATAACAAGGTTTATCCTGCTCTCTCTCATACTAAAAAGATTTTTGCTAGCATGAAGAGAGAGAGAAAGGGTTTTTCAGGCATAGTTACTCCATTGTTTCAAACAATGTTGGAACTAAGTCAAAATCAGGGTGAAGGTTCAGCAATCCCAGTTGTTACCCATCACACTCCCACACTTTTGGCATCATCATCACAACAATCTCAAAATACATACAAACGTAGTACTCATTCACAGAATACTGAGCTACCTCAGGCTAGTGGTTCTACTCACGTTGTTGCAGATGAGGCTGTCATTGGAGTGGAGAATGACATGTTGGTAAGGGCTACCACTACTGTGTCTAGCTTAGAAGCAGCACAGGCTAGTGGTACCATCAATAAGACCCAAACCAAGACAACTCCTAATGAGTCCGGTTCCCATTGAACTGATTCAGGTGAAGGACCCAGTCAAATGGCTAATATGGGGGGTTCAGATGCTCAACCTAGGGTTGAGGCTGAGCTTAACACTTCCAGTGATCCACCTCTCAGGCTAGGTAACACAAGCCGAAGTGGTGAGGATAGAATTGAAATAATTAAGGAATTGATGGCAACTTGTACCAAACTGTCTGCACAAGTTCTTGACTTACAACAACTGACTGCATCTAAAGGTGGTGAAATCTAATCTTTGAAGAGAAGGGTAAGATTCTTAGAAGGTATCAAAAGGTCAAGAGCTCCAAAACTTAAAAGAGTACATAAGGTGGGCACAGCTCAAAGGGTTAGTTCTTCTAAGGCTATCAGTTTGGGGGAGGATGCTCCCAAACAGGGGAGAAATGAAAGCCAAGTTTCAGGGGAGGCTAAGGATAATGAGGGTGCTGGATTTGGTATGGACATAAGTATTGGTGCAAAGAGTGATGAAAATGAGTTTGTGGTTGCTGATACTCAGGGAAATGAAGTGGTGTTGGATAGTGTTGCGAAGGTTGATAGTGCTGCTGGTAAAGATGTTAATGTTGCTGAAGTACCAGTTAGTGCTGCTAATGTAAAACTTAAGGCTGCTGGTACAAAAATAGTTTCTGCTGCTAGTGAAGATGTTATGGATGATGAAACTATTTTAGCTCAAGCCATAATTGAATTGAAGACATCAAAACCACCAGTTAAAGTATTCAAGAACCCATACCAACAACACCCACACAATCACAACCATCTTCATAGGGCAAAGGCAAGGGAATTCTAATTGAAGAACCTGTGGAGAAATCTCTTTCAAAGACAAAGTAGATGCTCTTAAATGAAGAAATAGCTAGAAAAAAACAAGAAGAGTATGATGCTGAAGATAAAAGAATAAAGGAAGAAAGAGAAAGGAAGGCTAGAGACGAAGAAGAGGCTAGCCTTGTAGAAATAAATTCCTGGGATGACATCCAAGCAAAGTTTGAAGCAGATCACATTTTAGCCCGGAGAATGTGGCAAGATGAACAGGAAGAGTTTTCCTTAGAAGAAAAATCAAAGCTCTTCATGGAATTCTTGGACAAGAGAAAGAAGTTCTTTGCTCAGAAGAGGACTAAAGCAAAGAGGAACCAACCACTCACCAAAGCTGAACAAAGAAAAGTAATGTGTGCATACCTGAAAAACATGGATACTTAGAAGCCTAGTCAGTTGAAGAATCTTAGCTTTGAAAAGATAAAAGATCAGTTTGACAAGGTATTCAAGAGGGTAAATACTTTCATTTCTATGAATGACGATGAGGTGGTAAGAGGTTCTAAGAGAATATGAGATGATATAGAACCTGATAGCAGCAAGAAGAAGAGAATTGATGAGCAGACAGAAGAAAATACTGATGATGACCAAGGTACAGAAGAAGATACTAAGCAATATATAACGGTGGTTCCTGATGATGATGAAGAGCCAAATATTGCTGTTGTACCTTTGGCCACAAAACTTCCAGATATTTTGGGTTGGAGAATATATAAAGAGGGCATAAAGAAAATATGTAGCAACCTGTAAAATTCCCCAATCATTTATAAATGTCAATCAAGTATTAATCTATCATTACAGTTCTAATTATTTATACGAGCAAAATTTAAAAATTTTGTTTATTATATTACCATGAATCAAAAACGTTGTTACGTGATTCACAATACTTTGGAATGAGCTCACACATCCACCACGATACTCCAATACACGAATAAAAACCAAACGGATCCTTATTACTCATTTCTCAACCCAACAGGCTAACCAAGCCCACTACTATTCAAGTCCATTACTCATTTTTCTTTTATTCTTAACCGAGCCACATACATCTACTTAGCCTCGATATTTTGATTTTTCGACACACAAGCCATGCTACATTTTATATGGTTCGATTCACCACACTTCAAGGATTCATGTATGACAATCCAAATCTTTTGGTTCAAACATTTGATAGGCAAACGAACCCCAAAGCTAAGCTCATTCGACCACTTTACAAACCCATTTTAAGTGTTAACCAAATCCACAAAACACATATTCGCTTAAGTCCTTGCGTTGTACCTAGCCAAAATGATTCCATAAGCCTTATCACACGTTCTCTAAATTATTTGGTCGCGTCTACAAGTCGTGTGGACCTAAAGCATGTCAAATACCACATTGATCAACCCACTTGCCTTCCATTCTTCACTAAACCGAAACATATACACATGCAACTCTCTTAAATGAATATCAATACACTCGAGTGCCTAGCTAGTTGATTCCCCAATCCCCTTATCTCATCTCCTCGGCATCAAATCACCAACTTGTGTTTTAATATAAACTACATTAGTTCCATGCATCATAACATATACGTATACACTCTTTCATTCACACACAAATATCACCTAAGTGTTTTTCCTCTCTACCGAGGCCATTCAAGAAGCAAGAGCCAAGTTTCCTAGGTGATCATTCCATTTCCCAACTCGTAAACCAGTGAACTCGATTCTTTTGTGGGTGTTCTAACGAGCTACATGCAAAAACCCATCATCCTTAGTTCATTTCAACGTTTCTCACCACCCTTGTTGGTGAAGTAAGTCACTCGACACCATTTCAATACATACATATGATTTTTCTTAATTCATGCACTTTATTATTTCATTCGATATCATTACTAGCTTTCTATTTATATTTACGAGCTCTCGCTATTTATTTTATCTACATATTTGACCTCCTAATTCTATGGATGGCTAGACAAGAAGTACTACAATTATTCGGAACATATATCAACATATAAAGAGTTGTCGAGACTCATTTTAGAACCAGGTTGAATATCGAAAAATGTATAAGTCATAAAATCATATTGGACCATGTGGTTATGTCGACTAGAAAATGATCCATAAAATCTTTTCTAATCGTATAACCTATCGAGTTAACTACTCAACTCATTTTTCCATAAGCTAAACTAATAAGCAGTACCAATAAGCTCCTTTGATAAGCTCATTAAATACCTTTTCGAACCTATAAGTAAATCGCACTCGAACCAGTTTTAAATCATTAATTATTATCGGGTGGGCCTTAAAGCACACTAAGCTCTTAATAAGCACTTGGTGAATAAGCAGTCCATAAGCAGTTTGGATAAGTTATTAATAAGCACTTGGTGAATAAGAAGTCCATAAGCAGTTTGGATAAGTTAAAAGTAACATATTTTGAGCCCATAATCAAGCCCAAATCGATTCAAAACCCATTGGACCTTAAAATGTTTACGGGCCTGTTTTAATTTTCCTTAAGGCCCAATAAGCTAAAAATAAGCTCTTTCAATGTAATAAGCAGTTTTATAAACTTAAATAAGCTAATTGAGACTTATGTAATTTTCAGAAATGTTAAAATCTAAGATTTGTGATTTTTGGACTATAAATGCAAATATTATGCAAATCGGGTTAAAAGTGTAAACATTCACATAAATTAGTGTCAAACTGTCATTGTGATAAGTTAAAGGTAGAAAATAAATATCCAATAACCAGGAGTGTTAAGATTTTATATTTGGATATTTTGGACCAAAAATGTAAATATAATCTAACTTTGGACTAACGATGTAAAAGTTTCACCGTTAGGATTAAAAGTGTAAATGTCACATAACTTGGAGGATCATTCAGTAACTTTATTCTATATGTATTCACGCTAAATGTTTTATACATTTTTATCCTTAAAAGGCATTTATACATTTCGTAAGATATATTTAAAAGACGTTACGTATATATAGATTTATATAACGAAACTTTTCACTATAACATAACTTATCATCCCACCAACTTTTGAAGAGACGATATCTATGGATTCAATAAACATAAAAACAAGACAATATTATATATAATATTAATTTTCAACTTTAAGCATTTTAAGCATATCATTCATCCTCATCACAAACCATTTCGATATCCATACCCTTTTCCACAATCATTATTCACGTTAAGCCAATCTTAAACTATCGAAATCTCATACTTCCCTATTATTCAGGTCGTGTATTGGAGCCATTCCCATATTACTTTTGACATCATATCACTTTGACTACTACAACTGAGGTGAGTCATAGCCCCACTTTTACTTTTTTAATTACTTTATAAACTCTTTAGGGGAGATTCATGCTCAAATACTTGCTTTGAATTCCACAAATACTCAAAACATTTATACTCTTATGCAACGCTATACTTTTCATACTTATGGACATGAAGTGTAGTTACGATATGTGCCTTAATGTGTTACACTTTTTATTATACGCTTTATTCTTTAGCAACTGTTTAACTCCTGGATGGAGCCATTAGAGAGGTATTGATAGTACTATCGGGATGACGCCCACACCCTTGGTCCCCGATTCATGGCCTTGGGTGAATATAATCCAGTATTCTTGTGAAACTTAAGTAAACTTGTTATGAGGTTCAGTTGGTTGTTATTCATTACATTAAGTGCTCATATACATCGTATACGCATATGTCCTACTCATACTATATTTTAGCAGTGTTGTATGGGCGGGACTTGGAACTGAGTGGATTTATATTACCTTTGCTGTGGGAACATTATTTGAAGGCTTTGCAAATTAACTAAACTCTATGAACTCACCAACTTTTGTGTTGACACTTTTTAGAATGTTTATCTCAGGTTAGTAAGGCGATAGTGGATGCATGGATCATAGAGTCATTTGCATGCTTTGGAGACTTATGCCTTTATCCTTTACCATTTGATACATTTTGAAAACGTTTATGTAACCATATACTTTGGGACCTCTTGTAATAACTCTAATTTAAATAAATCGAATGGTAACTTTTCAAAGCGTCCCATTTAGAGGTTGTTTTCTATTCCTTGTGCTTATATTAAGAAGTAGCACCCCATTGACACTATCATTCCGCTGCGATATTTTGGGGGTGTTACAAAATAGTATATGAAGTCAAAAG